>JAPXFY010000017.1:57167472-57177472 GCA_030674185.1 Monoplex corrugatus
AGATATACAGGAAGATAAACAAAGAAATCAGGTATAGGTGCAATGAAGCTAAGGAAGCTTGGCTGAACACAAAATGCAAAGAGATAGAAGACCGACACAAAATGGATCCTTAGGGTATGTACAGATGGATTGAAGAAATTGTCCACAGGAAAAATACATGCACATCAACTGGTTGCTTAAAATCGAAAGATGGCACGCTTATCACGGAAAAAGACAAAATATTGGATAGATGTGGAGACCTATTAAAGACCTATTTGAAGATGACAGAAACGAAGAAAACATTATAAAAAAGAACGTTAAAGGACCACCCATAATGAAAGATGAAGTTAGAGCGGCACTGACAAAGATGAAACCAGGAAAAGCCCCAGGACCAGACAACATTACTACATAGATGATTGAAGCCCTGGAAGAATTTGGCATAGAAAAAATAACAGTCCTCCTAAATGAAATTTACGACACTGGAAAAATCCCCAAAGATATGTCAAAATCAATTTTCATTGCACTTCCAAAGAAGACAGGGGCTATAGAATGCGAACTCCATAGCACAATCAGTTTGATGAGTCATGTAACAAAAATTCTGTTAAGAATAATCATGATGAGGACAAGGAATAGAATCAAAAGAGAAATAGCAGAACAACAGTGTGGATTTGTGGAAGGGAAAGGAACTATTGGTGCCATATACATCCTAAGAATATCATAGAGAGGTCAATTGAGATGAATAAGGATTTGTGTTTATGCTTTGTTGACTATATCAAGGCTTTCGATCGGGTATGACATGAAGAATTGATCAACCAACTGGAGAGACTCAATGTTGATGGAAAAGACCCTACGAATAATCAGAAATATGTACTGGGAACAAACAGCTGCAATGGGAATAGAAAACAATATAAGCTCTTCCCAAAACATCAAAACAGGAGTCAGACAGGGTTGTGTTTTGTCACCAGATCTGTTTTCACTTTACAGTGAAAACATCACGAGAAACCTAAAAGAAGACCCTGTATTAAAGGTTGGAGGGAAAATGATAAACAACATTCGGTACGCAGATGACACCATGGTAATTGCAGAAAATGTGGGGGACCTGCAGAACCTTGTGAGTATGCTGAAGATGGAAGGCACGGGTGAGGGGTTGGAGCTACACGGCAGGAGGACTGAAGTCATGGTGATCAGTAAAAAACATGAGGTCCCTTCATGCGGGATAGCAGCAGATGGCACAGCTTGACACAGGTTAATAAGTTCAAATACCTGGGAACGGTCATTTCATCCGACGGCAGATGCGCATCAGAAATGACTGGCAGAATCGGCCAAGCCAAAACAGCATTCAAGAAGATGACAAGCATTCTTGCCAACAAATGCTTATTAGTTGACATCAGAAAGAGAGTCCTTGAATGTTATATAGAACCAATACTGTTGTACGGATGCGAGGCGTGGACAGTCAACAAGCAAAGCCACAGCAAGATTGAGGCAGCCGAGATGTGGTTTCTAAGAAGAATGTTGAGAGTTCCTATGGATTGCAAAGGAAACAAACGCGACAGTCTTGATGGAGGCAGACACAAATAGATCACTCATAAGGAAGATTAGGAAAAGACAGGCAACATTTATAGGCTATTTTATGAGGAAGGGGGATTTGGAGCACCTGTCACAACGGGAAAGCTGGAGGGAAAGAGAGCACCAGGTAGACCCAGGAGAGAATGCTGGACGGACTTGAAGAGTGGCTGGGGATGAGGAGGGTGGGGGAGATGCTAGGGGCAACGAGAGATAGAGACAGATGGAAGTCCATGGTCGCCAACGCCATGCGGCAGGGCACCTGAATAATAATAATAATAATAATGATAATAATAATAATAATAGATAATGATAATAATGATAATAATGATGATGAGAAGAAGAAGAAGAAGAAGAAGAAGAACCAATGCACATGGACAGCCCCCTTTGCTTGCTGAAATAGCTACTGTGCGTGAGAGAGAGAGAGAGAGAGAGAGAGAGAGAGAGAGAAGAGAAGAGAGAGAGAAAGAGAGAGACAGAGAGATTGATTGATGATTGATGATTTGATCAGTTTTACGTAGACCACTAGGGGATATGGCGACGGGATAACCATCCCAGGAAAATGGGGCAAGGGGATTATTAATGTATATGACCACCAGAACAATGATGCTAAGATGACAGTGATGAAGCCAATTAATGTAGATCGGATTCGAACCAACCATTATATGTGAACCGACGCTCAAAAACTGAGTACAGAGCCGTGAGAGAGAGAGAGAGAGAAGAGAGAGACAGAGAGACAGAGAGATAGAGAGATATGCAGAAACAGAGACGAGAGAGTGATATGTATATATAGTTTATAGTGATTTTTATATATATATGTAGTGCTGGATGGTTGGAGAGGTGAGGGTGAGGAGGAGAGAAGGAGAGGAGAGAGGGGAAGAGAGGGAGGAGAGAGGAGAGAGAGAGAGAGAGAGAGTGTGGTGTTGTGTGTGTGTGTGTGTGTGAGTGGAACGTTGGTGCGTAAGTGCGTGTGTGCTCGCGCACGCGTGCGTGCGCGTGTGTTCGTTTGTTTGTGTGGTGTGTGTGCGTGCGTGCGCGTGTGTGTATTCTGATACTTTCACCTTTTGTGTCTGACTATATCGGGAGGTGTGACAGGACGTGGTTGTACACAGAGCGTGTTGAAGTGTACAGTGTTGGTATGGACTTTTACCTTTGTCAGCAAACGGATGTTTCATGTGACACGATGTCGTGTCCACAGTTTCTTTAAGTCCCTATTACTGCCAGAAGAACTCTTATTTTCTGTAGCATTTGACCTCGCTCTGTTTCTATCTGTGAAGAAGCTCTGTGTTTTTTTCCCTGTGAGTGATGATTGTATCTATGGTTGCTCGTCCTTTGGTTCCCTGCCTCCCCCCCTCCCATCCCCTTCCCTCTTCCAAGGATTTAATATCGATTAAACACGAAAAGTGTCAGTGTGCGTGACAAAAGGCTCACTGGCACAAGTGTAACACAAATCAGTTGATAATGACCCCTCATCCCCTTCGTCTCTGTCTCTGTCTCTCTCTCCTCTCTCTTTCTCTCATTCATACACACCCACACACGTTTAGGCATGCGCGCGTGCACGTACACACACACGCGTACACGCCGCGCGCGCCACACACACACACACACACACACACACACACGCACACACACACACACGCACACACACACACACACACTTTCTCTCTCTCTGTCTCTCTACTCTCTCTCTCTCTCTCTGCCTCTGTCTATGTCTATGTCTCTGTCTCTGTCTCTGTCTCTGTCTCTGTCTCTGTCCCTGACTCTGTCTCTGTCTCTGTCCCTGACTCTGTCTCTGTCTCTGTCTCAGTCTCAGTCTATCACTCTGGCTCTATCACTGTCTCTCTCTTTTTTCCTCTATCCCTCTCTTCCACTTTCTCTCTCTATTTCTGTCTGTCTATCTATCTATCTATCTATCTGTCTCTCTGTCTGTCTGTCTCGCTGTCTCTTTCTCTGTCTATTTCTTTGTCTGTCTATCTGTCTCTCTCTTTTTCTCTCTGTGTCTCTCTCCCTCTCTCTGTTTCTTCCAGCCTCCCTCCCTCTCTCTCTCTCCCCTCTCTCTACTCTGTCTCTCTTCTCTCTCTCTCTCTCTGTCTCTCTCTCTGTCTCTGTCCTCTTGGAGTTGTTTTTTACCGGGTGAGTCTTGGTGTGGTTTCAATGGTCGGCTGTGCTATAAGCAACAAGAACATAAACCTATGTCTCTCTTGTTGTCTTTTTATTTTATTGTCTGTCTGTTTGTCTATCTGTCTGGCTCTCTCTCTCTCACATACCTACATACAGAGAGAGAGAGAGAGAGAGAGAGAGAGAGAGAGAGGAGAGAGAGAGAGAGAGAGAGAGAGAGAGAACTGAACTGAAAATGGTTTATTGCCATTGACATTTTTGTCCTTCTGGCAAGGAGCATAAAACAAAGTCATTAAATTTTACGGCGACGTTTTCGCGAAATAAAGATTTATAAATATAGTCATGGCTGACATTACATCCATTTGAATTTTTTTCCTAATGATGAAGAAAAAATGAAGGAAAAAAGTTGAACAAAAAGTTGAAGAAAAAGTTAACCACCCGATGTAAGTAGTCATATAAGTAAGAGGAAGACCCAAATCCAGCAAATAAACATAAAAAATAGTATAACGTAATATCTTCACTGGAGATAAACTTACATTGATTTAAAAAGTTGAAGAAAAAGTTGAAGAAACAGTTGACCACCCGACGTAATTAGTCATATAAGTAAGAGGAAGACCCAAAATCCGGCAAATAAACATAAAAACAGTATAAAGTGGTATCTTCACTGGCGATAAACTTACATTAATTCATTGCTGTGTTGTTTTCTTTCTCCGACTTTCCCAAGCAAGGGCGATACATTTCGCGACGGATTTTTGATATTTTTCATCTTCAGTCATGAATACTGGTAATGACCCTTTGACTCGAAATGTCCTCATCAAAGATTATGCATTTTTGTCGTATATTTTCATACGACTTGCAAAGAAACAAAAAATGCATTCCATCTTCTGCCTCTGCATCACACATGGGACAAAGAGAGTGTGCCGATAAATTTGAATAAAACCATCTTGTTGTTGCATTTAGCCCTAGGGCTCTTAGTCTAAAACGAGCAAGATTGGTTCTGTGCCATTTATTTGTTACGGCCTTTATATATTTTTCGGTTTGAAATATACTTTTAAAGGAAAGGAACCAATCATATTTCTCAGATTCTTCCATTTGAGCGTGCCAGTTTTGTTTGTACGAATCAACTAGTCTATCCCTAAATTCTGAAATAAATCCTTGTTCATAACCAACTCGAGAGAAAGGCAGAGAGACAGTGAGACAGAGAGACAGAGAGACGGAGACAGAGAGAGTGAGAGAGAAAGCAAACGAACAAGCGAGCAATTTGCGAGAAAGAGAGAGAGAGAGAGAGAGAGAGAGAGAGAGAGAAAACAGACAGACAGACAGACAGACAGAGAGACAGAGAGAGAGAGAGAGGTAAAGAGACAGTGAGACAGAGACAGAGAGACGGAGAGAGAGAGACAGAGAGAGAGAGAGAGAGAGAGAAGAGAAAGCGAGCTAGAGACAGAGAGGTATAAAGAGAGAGACAGACAGACAGAGAGAGACAAGTTGAGAGAGAAAGTGAGAGAGAGAGGAGAGAGAAAGAGAGAGAGAGAAAGAGAGAAAGAGACAGATAGACAGCCAGACAGAGACAGAGAGTCAGAAAGACAGAGACAGAGACAGAGGGAGGAGGAAGAGAGCGAGTCAGAGATACAGAGATAGAGACACAGACAGAGAGACAGAGAGACAGAGAGAAGCAAATCCAAATGAAAGAAAGGAATAGCGGAAACGTTAAAGCAACAATGCAATGAAATATGTCTATCGATATTTTTGTACCCATAGAAACTCGACATTTCATGTTCCTTTAAATGAACTATCCACGTTTTTGTAATGATATAATGATCATACATAGTGGAAAGATCATTAAATACATTTTAAACTTCAAAGGATAATCGTGAGCTTTTTTTTTTAACTGTTGTCATTTTTAAGTAGCCTTGGAACTGTTTAATACGTAATGTTAGGCATGATATTGCTTTAGTAGTTGGCTGCACTATAAGCAATATAATTTTGAACTTGATTTTTCATTATGCCAACAATGCAGAGTTGACATCATCTAGCTTCTCATTGACACAATGAAAGGTGTACTGATATCATCATCATCAGCATCATCATCATCATCATCATCATCATCATCATCATCATCATCATCATCATCATCATCATCATCATCATCATCATCAGGTGCTCTGCCGCATGGCCTTGGTGATCATGGACTTCCATCTGTCTCTATCTCTCGTTGCCCCTAGCATCTCCACCACCCTCCTCGTCCCCAGCCACTCTGCAAGTCCGTCCAGCATTTTCTCCCTGGGTCTACCTTGTGCTCTCTTTCCCACCAGCTTTCCCGTTGTGACCAGGTGCTCTAAATCCCCCTTCCTCATAAAATGGCCTATAAATGTTGCCAGTCTTTTCCTAATCTTCCTTATGAGTGATCTACTTGTGTCTGCCTCCATCAAGACTGTCTCGTTTGTTTTCTTTGCTGTCCATGGAACTCTCAACATTCTTCTTAGAAACCACATCTCGGCTGCCTAAATCTTGTTCTGTCTTTGCTTGTTGACTGTCCACGCTTGACAACCGTACAACAGTATTGGTTCTATATAACATTCAAGAACTCTCTTCCTGATGTTAATTGATAGGCATTTGTTGATAAGAATGCTTGTCATCTTCTTGAATGCTGTTTTGGCTTGGCCAATTCTGCCGGCTATTTCTGATGTGCATCTGCCGTCTGATGAAATGATCGTTCCCAGGTATTTAAATTTATAAACCTGTGTCAAGGCTGTGCCATTTGCTGTTATCTTGCATGAAGGGATTTCATGTTTTTACTGATCACCATGACTTCAGTCTTCCTGCTGTTTAGTTCCAGCCCCTCACCTTTGCTTTCTATTTCCAGTATATTCACAAGGTTTTGTAGGTCCCTTTCATTTTCTGCAATTAGCACGGTGTCATCTGCGTATCGAATATTGTTTATCATTTTCCCTCCAACCTTTAATCCAGGGTCTTCTTCTAGGTTTCTCATGATGTTTTCACTGTAAAGTGAAAACAGATCTAGTGACAAAACACAACCCTGTCGGACTCCTCTTTTGATATTTTGGAAAGAGCTTACATTGTTTTCTATTCTCATTGCAGCTGTTTGTTCCCAGTACATATTTCTGATTATTCGTAGATCTTTTCCATCAGCACTGTGTCTCTCCAGTTGGTTGATCAATTCATCATGTCTTACCCGATCGAAAGCCTTGGTGTAGTCAACAGAACATAAATACAAATCCTTATTCATCTTAATTGACCTCTCTATGATATTTCTTAGGATGTTTATGGCATTAATAGTTTCTTTCCCTTCTACAAATCCACACTGTTCTTCTGCTATTTCTCTTTTGATTCTATTCCTTGGCTTCATCATGCTTATTCTTAACAGGAGTTTTGTTACATGGCTCATCAAACTGATTGTGCGATGGAGTTCGCATTCTATAGCCCCTGTCTTCTTTGGAAGTGCAATGAAAATAGATTTTGACATATCTTTGGGGACTTTTCCAGTGTCATAAATTTCATTTAGGAGGACTGTTATTTTATCTATGCCAAATTCCCCCAGGACTTCAATCATCTCTGTAGCAATGTTGTCTGGTCCTGGGGCTTTTCCTGGTTTCATCTTTGTCAGTGCTGCTCTAACTTCATCTTTCATTATGGGTGGTCCTTCAAAGTTCTTTTTCATAATGTTTTCTTCGTTTCTGTCATCCTTAAAAAGGTCTTTAATGTACTCTCCCCATCTGTCTAATATTTTGTCTTTTTCCATGATAAGCGTGCCATCTTTCGATTTCAAGCAACCAGTTGATGTGCATGTATTTTTCCTGTGGACAATTTCTTCGATCCGTCTGTACATACCCTGAGGATCCGTTTTGTGTCGTATTTCTTTGCATTTTGTGTTCAGCCAAGCTTCCTTAGCTTCATTGCACCTATTCCTGATCTCCTTGTTTATCTTCCTGTATATCTCCTCGTTTCTCTTTGCCTTCCTCCTTTCCTCCATCAAGCCCAAAATGTCATTAGTCATCCAGCTCTTTTTTGCTTTTCTATCTGCTTTAGGGATTTCTTCACAAGCTTCGTTTATCGAATTTCTCAACTTTGTCCATTGTTCCTCACTGTCACCAACGTCTCCCAGAGCACTGAATTTGTTTTGAACATGTACATTAATTTTTTTACGTATCACTTCATCTGTCTTTAAGAGTCCAAGGTTTAGGTTGATGTTGCTTTTGATCTGTTTCCTTTTCCTCAATTTCAGCCTAAACCTTCCCACTACAGGATTGTGGTCACTGTTGCAGCCTGCACCTGGTAGTGTTTTTGCTGACAGTAAAGAATTTCTAAATCTTTCGTTGATCAGGATGTAGTCAATCTGACTTTTGGTATTATCTTCTGGACTCATCCAAGTCCATTTTCTTCTATTAGGCTGCTCAAACCAGGTATTTCTTACTATGAACTCATTTATCTGTGCCCATTCTGCAAGTTTCTCTCCCCATTCATTTTGCGTACCAAGGCCATGAGGTCCAACTATATCCTCCACCCTATCCTGTCCCACTTTAGCATTAAAATCTCCCATTATTACAGTAACTTCTTTTGATTTACATTGGACTTTGGCCATCTATAATACTTCGTAGAAGTTGTCGATGTCTTCCTGAGTACTTGCGGATGTTGGTGCATACACCTGGATGATGTTGATATCAAATGGTTTGTCTCCCAGTTTGACCATCAAAACTCTGTCGGACACAGCCCAGTATCCCTTAACTGCTTTTGATTTGTCCTTGTCCATCATGATGCCTACTCCTCTTTCATGTGAGTTACCACCAGAGTATATCATTGTGTATTCTCCTGATGTTATCATGCCTGCCCCCTTCCATCTCACTTCCCCTAGTCCTAAAATACCAATGTTAAGCCTTTCCATCTCTGTTTTGATATTTTCTAATTTACCCTTCTGCAACAGTGTTCTTATATTCCATGTTGCAACTTTGATGTTTTTAAATCTGAGTTTAGGGGGTTTGGTCGCAGTAACTTGCTGACGGTCTGGTGTCACCTGCGCTGCATGACGGTCCCTACCGGACGAAGCTGCTCCACAGGAGCACCTATTTACGTCGTTGTCTTCATTTTTCAATTTTTCTGTTTCTGTCCATGAGTAGTCTGGGAAAATTACGATGGTGGTTTCCCGTTGCCTTCCATCGGTTTGTGTACGGTCTCTCCGCTAGCCTTACTCTCTCCCGAGATGTCCACAAGGCAGTGGAGCTATTCACCCATAGCTTGGGGATCTAGTTCGTGGGCACCAGGGCATATCCACACACTGGTGGGCTTGCGTGCCTCACGTCTGGGGGCCAGACCTCCTCCGAGCCCCACGAGATTTTAGCCTGAGTCCGTGAGGTGCTCAGTTACCGCCTGTCGCCACGAGGAGGCACAGCGTAGGGCTTGCTGATGGAGAGGATATGTACCGACAGGAAGACACTTACGCCTTCTGCTCTTCTTTTCGCATAGCTGCAAGCAGCAGTGCTAGCCAGCGGTGCAGGCTGAAGCCGACACACTAGACGCATCACATCTGCCGATGAACAAATACATCACTCAACCTGGAAGTAATCAGAAAACGGACAAATTATCAATGAAACTCGAGAAATATGTTTATATTTGTTGAAATGGAACAATCGAATCGGAGAATGCTTCCATCTCCATAAAAAAAAAATAAAAAAAATAAAAATAATTAAGATCAAATAAAAGATGGAATAAAATAGAAAAAAATTAAATATGCTAAAGAACTCGTAAACGTATCATGAGTCATCTGATCTTTCTTTTTTTTTTTTGAACAGAAGCAAAAATGATAAACAGGTGATTTGGAGAAGCAGAAGGACCTAATTAGACAGTGATATTATCACAGGGGCGGAGTGACACTTGCTTGTCTGTTGATGTAGGTGAGGAGGGGAGGGGGTGTCAGAAGTGAACAGAAGAAATAGAAAGGAGTGGGGGAGTGAGGGGGGTAGATCTTGGGCTAAAGTCCTTTAGCTGGTTGTGAACAAAGTCCTTTAGCGGGTTTTGAACAAAGTCCTTGAGCTGGTTGTGAACAAAGTCCTTGAGCTGGTTGTGAACAAAGTCCTTGAGCTGGTTGTGAACAAACTCCCTGAGCTGGTTGTGAACAAAGTGCTTGAGCTGGTTGTGAACAAAGTCCTTGACCTGGTTGTGAACAAACTCCTGAGCTGGTTGTGAACTAAGTCCTTGAGCTGGTTGTGAACAAAGTCCTTGAGCTGGTTGTGAACAAAGTCCTTGAGCTGGTTATGAACAAAGTCCTTGATCTGGTTGTGAACAAAGTCCTTGAGCTGGTTGTGAAAAAATCCTTGAGCTGGTTGTG
>JAPXFY010000017.1:57184972-57239972 GCA_030674185.1 Monoplex corrugatus
AATGTTGTCTAATTTGACTGAGATTTTGCTTATATGCTTTTTATGTTTGAACAGAGCGCGGTACAGACAGGGGAGGAGAGGGATCTACACCACACACACCACACACACACACACACACACACACACACACACACACACACACACATAATTATATATATACATATATATATATATAATTATATATATATAAAGAGAGAGAGAGTACAGAGAGAGAGAGAGACAGAGAGACAGAGACAGAGAGAGAGAGAGAGAGAGAGAGAGAGAGAGAGAGTTCCTCACTAGTTTCAGAATCAATGAAGACAGTTAAGCAGGTTATGTGGCCAGACTCAGCTTGGTTTGGTGCTGTGTGTATTGTCTCAAGGCAAAGTTGCTACCGCAGACGTTCTGGCTTTGAAACTAAAGCTGATCTGATTTTGGAACATGGTGCGTAAACCATTTCGCAAAAAAAGCAGAAATATTGATCCACAGACGACACATTCAGGAAGCCATAATCCATCAAGAAACACCCTTGGGTTGTTGGATGGGACCCACATCAACAATACCTCACCATCGACTGGAGAGTCAGCCACGCGGTAGCCGATCCGCCAAGCAAAGGGGCATTGTCTATGCGCTGCATGACTCATTCGGACACAGTCATCAGTTACTTTGTTTACAAGCCGAACGGCAAGGTGGGGAGAGGACAAGCACCAGGACAAAGCCACACATAGCGCACCATCCCTTGTAAAGATAATGCGGAAAAGAGCGAAGAAAATGGTGGTAACATTATGGACTTAGTCGAACTACAGCGAAAAAAAAAAGTCTGATAAAGGTATTTATCTCCCTTACATTCACTTAAATCATTTGTCATCGTATGTCATTGTTTTGCATTCCAAGCTAAATAATCTGTTGCATATAATCCCCCTATCCTGCACTTTCATGTATTAACACGAAGGAAAGAGAACACCAGGTAACCCAGGGAGAAAATATTGGACGGATTTCAGGGTGGCTGAGGACAGAAAGGGTTGGAGATGTACTTGCAGCGACAAGGGATAGATTCGAATCTTGGTCTTGGTCGTTTATAGATCGCCAACGGCATGCGGCATGGCACATGATGATAATGATGATGATGATGATGATAATATAATCCCCTGACCACAATCATTAGAATCCAGACCAGGGGAATCATCAACAGGTCTGACATAGCCTGTGAAGAAGCCCAGTAAAACCAGTAACACCAAATAAAACCAGTAAAACCAGTAAAAACACGTTCAGTGTGTGGAGGACAAAACGTTAATGTAAGGAAGATCCGTGTCCAAAATCCAACAGGAAATGACCCATGCTGGCACAAAAGAGTGCCCCCTAAAGGGAGATAATCTCGTTAGGATGCTCGATCATCTTGAATTGGTGTCAGTGGAGAAAAGACTGAAGCGTCATGGACTAGGGAGGGTGAGAAAGAGAGAGGGAGGGAGAGAGAGGGAGAAAGAGAGACAGAGGGAGAGAAGAGTGTGTGAGAGGGAGAGAGAGAGGGGAGAAAGAGATGAAGAGAGAGGGAGAGAGAGGGAGAGGAGAGTGAGAGAGCGAGAGTGAGAGAGAGAGAGAGGGAGAGAGAGAGAGACGGAGAGAGAGCGAGAGTGAGAGAGAGAGAGAGGAAGAGAGTGAGAGAAAGAGAGGACAGACAGACAGACACAAACAGACGCAGAGAAAGAGAGAGACAGACAGAGACAGAGACAGAGACAGACAGACAGACAGGAAGACAGACATACAGACAGACAGAGACAGACAGACAGACAGACAGGCAGACAGAGACAGACAGACAGACAGACATTAGCATTACCTTAGAGATTCGAGGGAAAAAAAAAAACACAACGAAAGAAACTGACAATCACACCACAGTAAGAAATGACATAAGAAGGGAAGTAATCTCAATAACTTGCTCGTTCATATTGGATCGGTGTCGGCGAGAACAGTACGGGAGCATGAGTAACTGGGCTACAGGAGAAGATGGCCAGTGTGGTGTGATGTAAGGATGACTCTTACATTTAAGAGTCTTTTAGAGTTGTAAAGGCCAGGTGTCTTTAGAACAAAAAGGGTGATATGGAATTCATCACTACTTTTCTGCTGTCTTCCTATTGCTTCTTGTCTATCCCATTTCTTGTTGTAGGGAATCGGCTTACGGTCCGGTAGTAAAGGGTTAATGAATATAAAAAGTCCTTTTCAAACGACATAAGAGTGCAATTATTTCAGTTATTGCCACTTGTCTGTTGCCAGATTTCAGTTGTCTGTTGTGATGACTGGTTAAAGGTGATCTTTTATTTCGGTTAAAATATGCAGAAAGGTCTTCGTGTCACAGCGTTCATACGGATTTTGTGGTGGAGTTTTGTATATTCAAGTACTCATCACTTGTTAGTAAGATGTAATCATTTAGAATATCATTGTGGTAAATTGTGGTATACACATTAAAGAAAAATCATCACACTCAGATAAATTATTTCTTACGGCAGTTGCATATTATGACGTTCAAGTTGGTCGACAAGGTCTTTCTCTGAAGAATTCCCACTGTGCCTACTGTGTGCAGTTGGCGTTTGTGTGTTCCAGAGAGGTCAAATCTAAATGACCTGGTTAACCCTTTGACTCCTGCACCCTATCCACTAGCTGCAAAAAAACAACAACTGACCCTTTGACTCCTGCACCCTATCCATCTGCTTCCTGTCGGATGTGGTGAGGGAGTCAAAGGATGAAGTTTTTGTTTTGTTAGCATGGTTGACAATGCAGAATGCTGGTGGATAAGATGGAGGAATCAAAGGGTTAAACCTTCACATCTTCCGAGACAAATCTGGTAGAAAGCAAAACAGAAAACGATAAGAAATCAACACAAGACAACACACTCCTCAGCTTTATCTCAGAGACTGTAGAAAACAAAACAATAGAAATCAACACAAGACAACACACTCCTCAGCTGTATCTCAGAGACTGTAGAAAACAAAACAATAGAAATCAACACAAGACAACACACTCCTCAGCTGTATCTCAGAGACTGTAGAAAACAAAACAATAGAAATCAACACAAGACAACACACCCTCAGCTGTATCTCAGAGACTGTAGAAAACAAAACAATAGAAATCAACACAAGACAACACACTCCTCAGCTTTATCTCAGAGACTATAGAAAACAAAACAATAGAAATCAACACAAGACAACACACTCCTCAGCTGTATCTCAGAGACTGTAGAAAACAAAACAATAGAAATCAACACAAGACAACACACTCCTCAGCTTTATCTCAGAGACTATAGAAAACAAAACAATAGAAATCAACTCAAGGCAGAGAACTCTCCTCAACTTTATCTCAGAGACTGTAGCAACTGTGTCAAACTAGCCGTGACATCTTGAAAGAAGACCCCCACCACACTGGCACAAAGAGGTCGCCCCCCCCCCCCAAAGGGAGGGAATTTCATTAGTTTGCTGGCTGCCATTGGGTCAGAGTCAGCGGGACGGGAACAGAAGCATTGATGGGCAGCAGGGGGGACAATCCAGCTCTGTGTGATGTGGTAAGTCAGACCTTTGGGGTTTCTCTAGGCACAAAGTGTTGTTGAGGGTTTAGGGACGTGATGACGAATTAATCACTGTTTTTTCTGCTGTCGTTTATGTGAGATTGTCTTTTGTTACCATTCTTTGCCTGGCTAGGAAAATGGACATCTTCGTGTGTGTGTGTGTGTGTGTGTGTGCGTGTCAAGCCACCCCACACTCTTAAATCACACACACACACACACACACACACACACACACACACACACACACACACACACACACACACACACACACACACACACACACACACCACACATACACACACACAAGAAGCTCATCTCATTAACTAGTTGCCTATTACTGGGTCGGTGTCAGCACGAAAGATGTGGAACTATTCATGGACTGAAGGAGGGCAGAAAATGTTTCTGTGCTGTGTGCTGACTCCAAGCTGATAGAACTGTACGGACCGTGTGTAGCATCAGGTTAGGGGACGTGATCACCAACTGATCATATGCTGTTGTTGTTGTTGTTCTTATGCTGTTGTGTTGCTGTTGTTGGGTCTTGTTGTTTTGCCGTATTGCCGTCCTCGTCGTTATGGTAGGTGTAGCGTGTTTATTATGCAGCCTTTCTTTTACTGTGAATTTGTGTTTGTTAGTGTGTGTGTGTGTGTGTGTGTGTGTGTGTGTGTGTGTGTGTTGTTAGTGTGTCTGTGTGTGTCTGTGTGTCTGTGTGTGTGTGTGTGTGTCTCTGTTGTGTGGTTGTGTGGTGTGTGTGTGGTATGTGTGTGTGTCTGTGTGTGTGTGTGGTGGTGGTGCGTGTGTGGTGTGTGTGTGTGTGTCTGTGTGTCTGTGTGTCTGTGTGTGCGTACATGAGTGTGTGTGTGTCTTTTTCTGTGTATGAGAGAGAGAGAAAGTGAGTCAGTGGGTGAGAGAGAGAGAGTGAGACAGAGAGACAGAGACAGAGAAAGAGACACAGAGAGAGACAGAGAGAGAAACAGAGACAGAGACAGAGAGAGACAGAGAAACAAAGAGAGACAGAGAGAGACAGACAGACAGACACACAGACAGAGAGAGAGAGAGAGAAGAGAGAGAGAGAAAGAGAGAGAGAGAGAAAGAGTGAGAGAGAGAGAGTTTATATTTCAAAAGAGTCATTGTCATGTAAACTGGCGTTGTTGTTGTTCTGCTAGTACCAGTCCTTCCGTTTCTGTGAACAAACAATCTTAGATTACTGGTAAATTGGGTTAGGGGAGGGGAGGGGGAGAGTCTGTAGGCTGGAGACTGAAGGCGATTGTAGTTGATACTTAAAGGAGCAGTTACTATAAGTAATACAAACAGCTTTCTTTAGGAAAATGATCGTTTATATCTTACTTTACTTACTTTTACTTTTTCCTTCCGCTTGTACCGGTGGGCGTCGCGAGGAGATACAGTCGTCTGTCAGCAGCAAGGCGGGTGTCTGCCACGGAGTCGCTCCATCGTCGTCTTGGTCTTGGTCGTTTATATCTAGAAGTAGGAAAAGACTACCATACATATCCTCTTGTAAAAGATATTTTTCCATAAAACGTAAAATATAGTAAAATAGTAAAATATAATAAAAACAAAACAAAAAACTACTGTGTAATTTGCAGATCTTTAAACAAAATGGTTGCCATGTTCTCATTAATAACAACGGAAATGTGATACTGGTTAGTAAAGCCAACTTGTAAATCTATATCCAAAACAAGTGCGACTGCCCGCGTTCAAGCAAACAGGACCCAGAACAACACGAAAATACAATCAGAACGCGTATTTAATACAACAGGACAAAACAGGCACAAATTTTCGGCCAGCCGGCCTTTGTCAAGCGTAAATGTAAGATCACAAACAAACACCAAATACAAAATTAGGGATTTCATTTAGTCCTTTTCTCACAGTGGACGAAGCAGTAGGGAAGTTTCAGTCTTTTATTTTTTTCCCTTAATTTTGTATTTGGTGTTTGTTTGTGGTCTTACATTTACGCTTGACAAAGGCCAGTTGGCCGAGAATTTGCACCTGTCTTGTCTTGTTGTATTAAATACACGTTCTGATTCTGATTTCTGTGTTTTTTTCCCGGTTCTTGTAAATCTATGCATTGAAACGCATATGGCATTTAGAACGTTTGCTTGATCATCTCCGCTGCTTGCAGAAGAAAAGCCAGTCCTCTGTATGTCACAGACATCTGTTGTCATTGTGGGCCATGCCTGCAGTTAATGGGAGCCAGTGAAACCCTTGTGGTCAGTTGTGGCTGACAGAGTGGCCATTTTTTACCATGGCGCCAGTGTTCCTGAAAACAGCAACACTTCTCTGTTGGTCTGGTTTGGAAATGGGAACATTGATTTAGGTGTCAGGGGCAGACTACCAAAAGGGCATTTGCTCTGAATGATGTTGTGTGTGTGTATGTGGGGAGGGGGGGATTAGGGGAGGTGCTATTTTGATTTTAGGAATGATGCATCTGTGAGTATACTTGGTGATCAAGATGGAGAGTCTGGTGCCTGTATATGTTTAGCTCGTCTTGAGCGGTGGGGATAATGAGCTGTTGACAACAACAACAACAACAACAACAACAACAACAACAACAACAACAACAACAACAACAACAACAACAACAACAACAACAACAACAACAACAACAACAACAACAACAACAACAACAACAACAACAACAACAACAACGGAGAAATATTTCACAGTACTCATTTAAAACAAGTTTGACCATCTGCATATTGTATTCATTGTTTCAGTGAGAGGGAGATAGAGAGAGTGTGAGTGAGTGAGAGAGAGAGAGAGGGATACAGAGAGAGAGAGAGAGAGACAGACAGACAGAGACTGAGACAAAAAAGAGAGAAAGAGAGACAGAGACAGAGAAGAAAGAGAGAAAGAGAAGCAGAGAGACAGAGACAGAGACATAAACATGGAAACATAGACATACAGACAGACAGAAAGACAGAGACAGACATACAGCCAGAAAGACAGACAGATTATTTGTTACGAATTTGAAAATCAACGGAATTGTAATGAGCGAGCCGAGTGATCAGACGCAGGTCTCTGATATAAGTATGCTATGAAGTAATCCTGATACCATAACTGTTTTCAACAGCCAAACTAAAGCCGATTCAGTCCCCGTAGGGATGCCAGGGTCTCTGTCAATAGAAATATATCACCATCTTCTGGAAACTGTGCTGTTTTTTTTCTTTTCTGTCACTCTCTTTGTTTTTGGCTTGCTCCTTTGTTTTCTGTCATTTTTCCCTACCATTTTCTGCCTTGTATCCCATTCACTGAATGTGTTCGACAAAGTCTTACGTATTTTTTTTTTATTAGAATCAGCAAACAGTGTCAAAATCAAAACGTTGTTTCGCGATGTTCCTCTGGAAAATATATTTGCTTTTTAGAAGGAATAAATATCTTTCGTTTGGTTTGCTTTCAACAAAGAAGTGATGTGATTTTAATTGGACCTTGTACTGGTGTGGATCTGAAAGGTTTTAGCTTGTTCTTAAACAGTAGTTGAGATAATTTTATCTTTGTAGTGCATTACGTCTTCCTGATATGGCTCTCACCCATTTACTGGACTCTCAGCAACATGAAGTTGGTTTTTTTAAAATAATTTTTTAAGGATCATTGCACTCAGGAAGGTTACCTTTGTGCTCACCTTTTTTTTGTTGTTGTCCCAATGTAACTACGCCACTTTAATGGCCACAGAAGCTGAAACAGTTTTCATTATGCTGTGATGATGATGTCGATGTGGATGATAATCATGATGCTATGGAGTTCCGTCTAGGATTGAAACTGCGTGACAGGGTTGTACTCTACGCTTACTATCATAATATATCCTGGCGTCAACCAGGCCCGAGAGATACAGACACCTGCGGTGTTGGTCAGAAGATTTGAGCAACACCCTCAATGACGCATCCGCAAAGTGGATGAGACTCAACTGTGTGGTTCCAGTCTTCCCAATGAGCACATAGCACGCCCAACTCCGGGTAGGAGCCGGTTAGAGCCGAAAAATCCCACAGTAATTTTTGAAGGTACTGATGGGGATTCGAACCCACAACCTTCCAGTCGGTAGTCCGTTGCGTTAACCACTACACCACGGCGACTGGTCAGCAACATGAAGTTAATGTAATTATAGGCAGTCTAGATTTTGCTGGCAAACACAAAAAGAACATTAATGTGGCTGCGTCTGTGCTAGCTGAATGGGTAGCGCAAACTGTGTTGGATTTGAGAAATTCTACATGGGAGATAACTCCGTGACTCTCAAGAGTTATGTTGCTTAGTTAATATTTAAAATTCTCCCTGCTTCCATCTTATTTCCTTTGGTGTTACATTAATGAAGAAGATTAAGAAAAGACAAGCAACATTTACAGGACATTTTATGAGGCAGTAGAAGTTAGAGCACCTGGTCATAACAAGAAAGCCGGAAGGAAAAAGAGCACCAATTATATCCAGGGAGAAAATATTGGACGGACCTGCGCAGTGGATGAAGACACAGAGGGTGGGAGATGCAGCGACAAGGGATAGATTTGTATGGAGGGCCATGATCGCCAACGCCATGAGGCAGGGCACGTGATGATGATGATGAGAGTTTGCTGATGGTGATTGATGTGCTTCTCTAAATCGGTTTTGTCTGGTCTTCTTTCCATTATGTTTGGTAACCAATGGAACAAAGTTTTTGTTTTGCAGTTTTCATCGGTGAGATGATAAAACTAATTTGTCAGTGTGCCGCTTCCGGCTGGCCCCCGTATCGTTGATCTCCATCAATAAACTGTTGATGATTCTTCAACGAAATATGTTCACCAAAATGCATTAGTTTCACATTTCCCTCGGGCAATGTTCATTCAATGTTAACCCTTTGACTCCTGCACCCTGTCCACCAGCATCCTGCATTGTCAACCATGCTATCAAAGCAAACAAAAAAAAACCCCTTTGACTTACCCTATCCTCAAGATTCACACAGGAAGCTGGTGGATAGGGTGAGGGAGTCAAAAGGTTACGTTATTGCAATTGTGGATAAACTGCGGAAGTCAAAGGGTTAACTTCCTATTTGACTTCCAGTTTCAGTTCTACCCATATTCTAGAGCTCAGCATCCATCGACAAAAGACTGAGAACTCTGTCCTGACACATTGGTCCACAGGCATACGTCAACACACAGGTGCTGGGTTGATCTGACTCATCTTTCCAGACCATTCCAACAAAACAGAGACAGAAAAGGAACAGCTGAAATACAAGATGAGGAAACGCAGAAAGAAGTAATTAGGATTAAATAAAACCATGGGATGTGGAGAGCAATTTGCTTGTCTGTTTATGTAGGGAAGGGGGATTTCAGAGTGAGGCAGGAGGATGGAATGTGCGCAGCAGACAATAGAATGGGGAGACACTCGTGTTTTCAGAAGTCCTTGAGTTGTCTCGATGTTAACACGCAGCAACAGAGTGTGTGGGGGTTAAACAGGTTTTGAGTGTCCTCAATTATGCAGAAAGCTTTTGAAATGGATTAGACCTTTATCATATGTTTCAAGTAATCTTGGGAAAAAAATGTACCCGCTACGTGCTTTAGCAACCCCACACCCACACACACACAAACACACACACACACACACACACAACACACACACACACACACACACACACACACACACAACACACACACACATACAAACACGCACATACAAACAAACAGACATCCGCATGCACGCACAAACACACACAAACACAGACACATACACACACAGACACATACATACAGCTACAGACAAGCAGGCAGACACACACACACACACACACACAAAACACATTCCCCAACATACACACACATACACACATACACACATACACACACACACACACACACACACACACACACGCACGCACACAAAACGCACACGCACACACACACATATACACACACACGCACATACACACACACACCACACACACACCACCACACACACACAACACACACACACACACACACACACACCACACACACACACACACACACAAACACACACATGGTCACACACACACACACACACACACACACACACGGTCACACACACACACACAAGCACACACACACACACACAGACACACACACGGAGACGTACACACACACACACACACACACACACACACACACACACACACACACACACACACGCACACACACACACACACCTGAAGATCATGTGGAAATGAAAAAAGCTAACATCCAATGTAACAAAATCATTGCTGAAGCAAAGAAAGATTATTGGGCATCATTCTGCACAAAAGAAATTTCAGATTTCAAAGATTTCCATAAAGTCTGGACGAAAATGAAACAAATGAAGGATGGAACCAACTTACCTAGGTGTCCGATAATGATTGAAACATGTAACACATTTCCTTCAGACATGGACAAAGCAGAAACGTTTGTGGATCTGTTTGCGAAAATAGTAAAGTTGAAGGTTTATCTCCTGACTGCAAACATCACAGAGAAATGGAAGATTACAACCCAATCTACACTGATCCAGTACCACAGAATGATCTCTGGTTTAATTCTCCAATCACCTTAGAAGAGCTAAAAAACACAGTACTGTCTCTACACAACAAAAAGAGTTTGGTAGGTGTTGATGCAGTTTCGACTGAAATGATTAAACAACTCCCTGAAAACTACCTTATTTTCCTACACAAAATTTTGCAGAAATGCTGGGTTAGCGGAACTGTGCCACAAATCTGGCAAAAGTCTATAGTTATACCTATCTTAAAAACAGGAAAATCGAAAACCGATAAAAACAGTTACAGACCCATTGCTTTGACGTCCCACACAAGCAAACTAATGGAAAGATTGGTCTTAAACAGACTTTTACACTACTGTGATAAAAATAACGTTATTCCGGTAAACCAGGCAGGTTTTAGAAAAGGAAGATCCGCAGATGAGCACCTGGTTAAACTTACAACTCAGATCAAACAACAGTTTGCCCGCAGAAAAAGTATTTTAGCTACTTTCTTTGATGTGAAAAAAGCTTACGATCAAGTTTGACATAAACGTATATTGTTCAAGCTAAAATCTGTTGGTTTATCGGGCAATATGTTCAATTACATTAAATCTTTTTTAGCTAATAGAAAACAATTCAGGCAAGAGTGGGAGCTAGTTATTCTTCTTCACGACGCCTCGACATGGGGATTCCACAAGGTTCAGTGATAGCACCTATCTTATTTAATATCCTTATACAGGATCTTCCTAAAGCTCTTTCAAATCGTGTTGTTTTAGTACAGTACGCTGATGATATATGCACTTGGATGAATATCACTTTAAAAAAGACAACTCCACAGAGAACGCGAAATTACATCAGGAAGTTGTATCAAATTGATCTTGATAATCTTGGAAGCTATATGTTAGAAAATGGGCTGTCGTTGTCAGCAGAAAAAACTAACATGATGCTGATTGATCCCGGTGGTAACTCAAATAACTTGCCTACTTTCAAATTGCTTGGTGAAGTGTTAAGTTACAAACAGGTCGTAAAATTCCTGGGAGTTTACATCACGTCCAAATTAAGCTGGAATGTCCATTTTGATTATATTTTAACAAAAGCGCGAAAAATCTTAAATTTTCTAAAGATAATAAGCAAATTACCCTGGGGAATGGATACAAATGTACTGATTCATCTGTCAACAGCGCTGGTCAGGTCTAAATTATCCCACGCGCAAGAAGTTTTCTTCAATGCACCCAAATATTTACTAAAAAAGATTCAGAGCTTGGACTGCAAAAGTCTTAAAATTGCACTAGGTGTACCAACTCATGCTTCTACTCTGGAAACGTACAAAGTTGCTGGAATTCTACCTTTAAACAACCATCGTGAGCTAGCTACAGCAAAGTTTGCAATTAGAACTACTTGACAAGCGGATAATTTTGTGAGCAAAGAAATTAAGATCAGGTCTGATACTGACTTTCCAAAACGAGCAAAAAACATTTCATCACAAATTACAGCCGCAACTTACATATCTGGCCTGATCAAACAGTCCAACATAACAATGGAAGAAATAGCTGAGAAACCAACGATAACGCCTATCCCTACATGGGAAATGCTAAAGGCCACATTTGATCTCGATTATGCAAATGTTAAAAAAGATAATAATGTCAACATTACGCTATCCACAGCTTGTGAACACATCGATGAAAAGTACCGTACCCACCTCCACATTTTTACCGATGGGTCAGTCTTAGCAAATCAGAGCGCTGGAGCAGCCTTTTATGTTCCAAAATTTAACATTAAAAAGTCTTTTTTCATTGGGGCAAATGTATCTATATATACAGCAGAATTGGTCGCTGTTGTTCAAGCGTTGCATTATTTAATAAGCCTTCGGCCTGTGTCATTCAAAGTAGTTCTCTTTGTTGATTCAAAATCTGTATTATATGCCTTACAGTCTTTTGATACAGACACAAGACCTGACTTAATTATTGAGGCAAATCATCTAATACATTGTTTAAAGATAAATGGCTCGGAAATCAATTTATGCTGGGTGCCTTCTCATGTTGGTCTTCATGGCAACAACGTAGTTGACAGAGCAGCTAAATCCGGTGCCCTCCATTCTGAAAATTCCATAGAATTACATGTTAACACCTCGGTAAAAGAAGCTTACAACTCGCTAGAATTAGCATCATGGATTCGATTTCATGAACATTTAAATGAAAAATTTGTGTCTCAAAAAAGAATCAAACTTTCAGTTCAAAATATCTGTAAAAACTTGCAGTATTCCTCGTTATATCATTTGAGATTAATTGTTATGACATATTTTCGCATTCAACTGAACGCTTTGAAAACAAAATATTGTAACAACGTTTTATGTATTTGCGGCGAACAATTCACATTGTATCACTGTTTGTTTTACTGCAGAAAGCTTCGTTCCTTTTTACCAAAGACGTTTACACAAGGAAACTATCTTGAAACGCATTTTAAAGAAGTAGTATCGGATCAAGTTTTGTTAGTTAAAATTTCAGAATCATTGGTTCACAGTCCTGTTAATGCGTTACTTTAAGATTATTATTATAATTATGATTATTTTGTTTTGTTTTGTTTTTATGACGATTTTTCTTTTACATTATTGATGTTAGCGTTGTTCTAGTTTCATTTCTCTGTTCATCCATATCCTTTTTCTTAAGACCTTGCCGCTTCCTTTTAATTTTTTTACGTCCCTTACTCTGTTCCCCTCTCCCCTCCCTCCTCCCCTAATTTCATCCTCCATGCCATTTTTCCCCGTCTAATATCACTTATAGTGAAAAGACGTTAAATCGAGCAACGAACGAACGAACACACACACACACATACACACACACACACACACACACACACACACACACACACACACACACACACACTCTCTCTCTCTCTCTCTCTCTCTCTCTCTCTCTCTCACGCGCAGAGCCAGGTAAACAGTTTTCTCGCGTTTTCTCCTTAAAACGAGCGAGATTTAGGTGACTGAGATGTTAATTGTTTTCTTTTGTTTGTCATCGATTGAACGAGAGAGTGAACACGTGCTGAGTAATACCAGTGTGAACGGAGATCATACAGAACAAATGATATACCCACAGGTACCATTGTTATGTAGGAATGACTTAAAGTCATAATAATAATAATATTAATTACAATATTTATATAGCGCAAAATCTTGATAGAAAGATCGCCTGCATTCAGAATTATAAGACGTGATTTTCTTCCATTCTCGGTTTGTCTTCTTTTTTTTTTCAGTGTGTTATATTTCATTTGCTGTTTTCTGTTTTTTTGTTTTTTTTTTATTATTATGCCAGTCTAGTGTAGTATCATTGATTCGTAATTGTCAACTTGTATCCACAACTATTTCAGCATCCCACCCCTACCACAAATGATGGCTACAAACTAATTTGCGTAATTCGACTGATGATCTTTACCAAAGCAATGGAAGTGATCGCCCATGGCAAAGATAATGTAAAAGAAAACAACAAACAATTGTCTATTTACAATACGGAATAAAGAGAAGGAAGTAAGATGTGTGCTGGAATCCTGATAGAGATAATTCCCCTTACAGGAATAAAAATCTTGAGCACCATTGCCCCTAAATTCCCACCTCACCCCACCCCACAAAAATAATATAAAAAAAGAAAACAAATGAATGAATAAACAGATAGACAAATAGATAGATAGACAGATAGATAGACAGGTAGATAGATAGCTAGCTAGCTAGATAGATAAGGAGATAGATAGATAGGTAGATAAATAGATAAATAATAAACAAGTAAATAGATAGATAAGTAAATAAATAAATAAAACAAAACTACTTCCACTAATATTTGGTCCCATATAGTACATTACCTTAATGGCCACAGAAACTAGCACAATTTTTACAAATGCGATGATGATGATGAGGGTGACAATAATGATGATAATGATGATGAGGGTGACAATGATAATGATGATGATGAGGGTGACAATGATGATGATGATGACGAGGGTGACAATGATGGTGATGATCATGATGCTATGGAGTTTTAACTAGGATTGAGACTGTGTGACAGGTCTGTACTCTACGTTTTCTATCATAGAGTGTCCTGGCATCAACCAGGCCCGAGAGATGGAGTTACGTGCGGTGCTGGTGAGAAGATTTGAGAAAGACCCTCCTCATTAACGCATCCGTGAAGTGGATGAGACTCGACTGTGTGGTCCCAATGTTCCCAAATGAACCCATAGCACGCCCAACTCTGGGTAGGAGCCGGTTAGAGCCGAAAAATCCCACGATGATTTTTAAAGGAACTGATGGGGGTTCGAACCCATAACTCTCCAGTCGGTTGTCCGTTGCACTAATCACTACAGCACAGTGACAAATAAACAATCCTGTGTGGTTGCAGAATCAAATCAATCATCTGAATCATCCCTTTTGTCCCATTCCCCTTCTGTCCTTCCACCCCCAGTCGGTCTGTGCTTTGTGTCCTGGAGTTCTGGTCGTTGTTAGGGGAGAGTGCACACGCTTTTGGTTGGATTCTTATATCAAGATTTCAATATTTGGCGCCTTAGAATATCGTCGTCGTCGTCGTCGTCGTCGTCATCATCATCATCATCATCATCATCATCATCATAATACTAATAACACTACTACTACTACTACTACTACTACTAGTAATAATAATGATAACAACAACAACAATAATAATAATAATAATAATAATAATAAAATAATAGTAATAATGATAAATTATTATTATCATTATTTGTTATTATTATTAGACTTGATTTTCAAAATTCCAGACAATTACAAATCAATGATACTACACCAGACTGGAAATAATGAAAAGAACAAAAAAAGAAAACAGCAAACAGCAAATGAAATAAAACACAGTGAAAAAAAAGAAGAGAAACTGAGAATGGAAGAAAATCACGTCTTATAATTCTGAATGCAGGCGATCTTTCTGCCACACCGGCACAAAAGGAAGCCCCCCCCCCCACTCTCCGACACACACACACACACACACACACACACACACACACACACACACACACACACACACACACTCACACACACACACTCACACACACACACTCACACACACAGACGCACACACACACACATACACACACATCCACACATACACACATACACACACACTCACACACTCACTTACACACACACACATACACACACACATACTACACACTCACACACACACATACACACACATACTACACACACACACACACACTCACACACACACACACACACACACACACACACACACACACACACACACACACACACACACACACACACACAGACAAGAGGAGCTGATCTCATTAGGTTATGCACTCGTTTTGTCTGTGGTATCAGAAGGAGACAGCAGAACAATCCAACGGCTGGGGAAAGAGGGTGAATGCTGTCCTGTGCTCTTGGGGTGGGGGGATGACTGAACCCTCCAGGGCATGTGAAGGCTTTTGTTTGGGGGCGCCAAGCGTGATTGAGAAGTAATCCTTGTTTTTCTGCTCTCTTGTCAGTGCTTGTCTGTGTTCTTCTGTTTCTTTTCTATGTTCCTTGGATTTCTTTCTTCTTTTTTTTTTCTTTTTCTTTTTTCTTTCTTTCTTTTTTCTTTCTTTTTTCTTTTCTTTCTTTCTTTTTTCTTTCTTTCTTTTCTTTCTTTCTTTTTTTTCTTTCTTTTTTTTTTCTTTCTTTCTTCTTTCTTTCTTTCTTTTCTTCCTTCCTTTCTTTCTTTCTTCCTTCTCTTCCTTCCTTCCTTTCTTTCTTTCTTCTTTCTCTTCCTTCCTTCCTTTCTTTCTTTCTTTCTTTTTTCTTTCTTTCTTTTTCCTTTCTTTTTTTCTTCTTTCTTTCTTTTTCCTTCTTCTTTCTTTCTTTCCTTTTCTTTCTTCCTTTCCTTTCTTTCTTCTCTTCCTTCCTTTCTTTCTTTCTTTCTTTCTTTCTTCTTCTTTCCTTTCTTTCTTTCTTTCTTCCTTCTTTCTTTCTTTCTTCCTTCCTTTCCTTTCTTTCTTTCTTTCTTTCTTTTTCTTTCTTTCTTTCTTCTTCCTTTCTTTCTTTCTTTCTTCTTCTTTCTTTCTTTCTTCTTCTTTCTCTTTCTTTCCTTTTCTTCCTTTCTTTCTTTCTTCTTTCTTCCTTCCTTCCTTCCTCTTCCTCCTTCTTTCTTCTTTCTTCCTTCCTCCTTCTTTAGTTCTCCGCTCCATAAACACCCACCTTCCACCTGCTCACTCCGTTCTATCTCCCTGAGGCCAGGCAGGGATGGGATGCTGAAAGTTCTACACCCTCTGGAAATATGGCATGGCATTAACTGGTTATGGCACGCAAAATTAATCCACTTTTACATCGTGTAGAATCTCTGTATCCCCTTCCTTCCTCCTGCCCACACCCGTGGATTTGATAACCGGGTGTTGTGGTTTTCTTATGCTGTCATATTTGAGCGTACAGAAAGTGTTATTTCTCTTTGTCTTGTACCTGTGTCACTGTGTAAACTTTCTCTTGTTCATTTTAGTGAGAAACGAAATGGATCCATGTCACAAACTGTTTTTTCTGAAGCTTAGGTGCTGAAATGTTAATGTAGTTGTGGCTTGTGTGCTTTTCTGTTGTTTTTTTATTTATTTATTTTTAATTTCTTATTCACAGCTTTCGGTGGAATCTTGTGTCGTTGCATTTTTTAAAAATGTGTGTGTGTGTGTGTGTGTGTGTGTGTGTGTGTGTGTGTGTGTGTGTTGTGTGTGTGTGTGTGTGTGTGTGTTGTGTGTGTGTGTGTGTGTGTGTGTTGTTTGTGCGTGTGTTGTGTATGTGTGTGTGTATGTGTATGTGTGTGTGTGTATGTGTGTTGTGTGTATTGTGTGTGTGTGTGTATGTGTGTGTGTGTGTATGTGTGTGTGTATGTGTGTGTGTGTATGTGTGTGTGTGTGTGTGTGTGTGTTGACGCGATTGTCCTGATGTGGCCCTATGTAGTTGGACTTACTTACGTGGCTGGCTTACAATAATAGACAATACAGAATTACGAAAAAATGTATAAATGTGTTTTTGAAATCATGTCATTCATATTTAAGATCATTTGTGAATAATTTCTTGTGATAAAGTTTCCATTTGTTTAGTACCCTGCAGTTCTACATTGTTTGTGCAAAATATATTGAAAATGATGAGAAATGTCAGAGCATCGAAAATAACTTGGCATTGAGTAAGAGCTTCAAAAAATTATTCTTCCAACATTTGAACACAGCAGGTCAAAACTCAGCTCAACACTGGCTTTACCATAGGGACCAGAGACCACAGGAAATAGTGAAAGGTAAACGTAGCTGTTCACTGCTTCCGACCGAATATTCGGTCAGAGGAAACATACACCTCCATTGCCATCGACCGAATATTCGGTCGGCGACCTTTCCTAATGTTAGCCAGAAAACCCCAATACTTACAGTGACGTGTGAGATATCAACGAACACTTCAGGATTCCCTCTATAAATAGATGCTAATTATGTATGTGTGACGTTTTACGGTCTTTTCCGCCCATGCAATTGAAAAGTTGACCCCCCACAGCTGATTACTATTCGGCGACTGCAAACAATGGCGGACGAACTCGCTTCAACACCGAGCGTCGATCGGGCCCGAAAAACGACTTATACAGCAAAAGAAGTTGCAGAAATCATTACCCGTGGAGCTGATTCTGATTGGCAGTCTGTTGATTAACTCGATAAGAGTGAAAATGACGATAATTTGGCGCATGAAGGCGATATTTCGATGATGTCCGAAGTCGGACTTGATCCAGATAAGAGTCGGAGTGACATTACTAGCACTGGCGATCGTGAAAATAAATGTCCTGGTGTGTTGTAAAGTATATTGAACAAGAACAATATATGGTGTTGTGGGGTTTTCTGGGCTGGATGAAGAGATATGAATTTTTTTTAACTTTAAGTCAAGACGTTTAAAACTCCGTGGCACAGGCGATTCACCTCTTTATTTACACTTTGGCACTAAAGGGATTATATTGAAATAATCAAAACAGAACGATTCCTCCATCACCACACAGACACAGAGGTATGTCCCCAGATAAAACATAATGTTATTAGCCTGTTCGCTTGTGTTAGGTCAGGGTCCCTTGGAACTGTGCCGACATTCATGAGCTGAAGAAGGGGAGAAGATAATGTCCCCTGTGCTGATGATCTAATTGAGAACTTAACCCTTTGACTCCCGCACCCTATTCACCAACTGCGAAAAATTAACCCTTTGACTCTCCACTTTATCCACCATCTACCTGCAGAAAGCTGGACAGGGTGAGGTCAAAAACGTTACGTTCTTATTGTGTTAGCATGGTTGAAATGGGGGATGCTGCCGGACAAGTTGCAGGAGTGAAAAGGGTTAAGTTGTTGCTAGGCATGCATGATTGACCATGCTGGTGGACATTGTGCGGGAGTCAAAGAGTTAGTGAACTGTGCAGACAATGACGGCATTTTTGTGGGCAAGAAACGTGATGACGAATAAATCATTCTTTTTGTATTTTCATTGTGACTTGTGTATTGACATGGCTTTTTGGCATGGTACCTCTGGCCGTATACATTGTGTTTGTGTGTGTGTGCATGCGTGTGTACGTGCTTGCGCGCGCGCGCGTGTCCGTGTGTTATGTATGTGTGTGAGTGAGTTTGTGTGTGTGTGTGTGTGTGTGTGTGTGCGTGCTTGTGTGTGTGTGTGTATGTGTGTGTATGTGTGTGTGTGTGTGTATGTGTGTGTGTATCTGTGTGTGTGTGTGTGTGTGTGTATGTGTGTGTGTGTGTGTGTGTGTGTGTGTGTGTGTGTGTGTGTGCATGTTTTATAAAGGGGTTTACATTTCAAAGGCATAATTGTTATCCAACACTAGCGCTGTCTTGTTAAGCCATTGATCTGGTGTTCTATATCTTGTAAGTGGAAATCATCTTACTGATTAAGTCTGTTTCAAAAGCTTTTATTCTCAACAGTATCGTTGTATCAAATGCACTGAAATGTGGAAGCAAAATTTCCCTAGCTACGTGAACATACCTCTTTTTAGTAAACGAGGAAGGATTCAAGACTTCTTTTCTTTACGGTATTGAAAATTGTCATTTAGTTGGACGAAGACGAGAGACTGAAAAGTGTCTAAAATATGTGCCAACATAAGTTTACATTGTCATCGATGACTGAAGTTTACAGGACGTTGTTCTGCACTGAATGATTTTTTGTTTTCTTATCGGAGAAAAAAATGTACTGTTTCTTGTTCTGGGATGATGATATTATTCATCGAGTTTCATGCAAAAGACATTTGAACGCGTCAGTGTGACACTTTCTACAAATCTGAACGTGGGTGAAAGGAATTAATCACTAGATTTTTTTCTGGTCGGGAAGAGGTGATAAGAGAGAGGGTGGGTAACCATGTATAATGGGGAAAGGGATGGGGGGTTGGTTGGTGGGGTGGGTGGGAGCTTACTCCAGGTCTGATAGACGAAAAAGACACTACAGTATAATTCAGGGTTGAAAGCTGTCTGAACGTTGGAAAAGACTGAATTCTGTTGTTTCTGGCCAGGAACACCATTGACCTGTGCTGCTCAGTGTGGCTGGTATTGTCTGGCCTTTATGGGAAAGTTAAGGTCTATGTTTCACTAATAGAGTGCATCCTATCCAAGTGTCCTCTTTGAAATATGTACGTTGTAACTGATACGTTCTTTTCCTTTTTTTCAGTTTATGGTTTGTCACCAGCGGGAATGAATTGATGTTAAAACCCCAGAAGGTCAAGGTGATCAGACTTAGAGGAAAGAAAGAAGATCAATACCCACTTCTTCTTGAATCAACATTCATCAGAATGCACCACAACAGATTGAACAACAACAACAAACAACAGACTTCATATTGCACCCAGTTTCAGTTTCTCAAGATGACGTCTCCACGTTCGGAACGAATTCCATATGCACTAACGTCACAGGCGCAAGGTGTATGGTGATCATAGCACAAGCCTTAAGCCTGCACATAAACACATGAGCTGGCCAGGTCCTAAGGTCCTACCTAGCGTATGTTTTATCTAGTCTGCATTTTTCACCAGTATTTGTCAGTCTATCATTGAAACAATCTTGGATGCATGAAAATGATACGTGTATCTTTGTATCTTATCTTCAAAGAAAAGAACACAGAAAGTAAACAAATAATTGAAGGTTTGAATTACAACACAACTGACCACTCAGTCTAAACTTGTGTCACATCACAGAAAGTCCACCCACCCACCCACCCCCTCCAGTCAATGCACAAGGCCTCCGCTGCCTATCAACTAAATGAAAACAATATTTCCATAATCATAGCCACGCTTGTCTGTCATTCACTTCCGAGAAAAGAAAAGAGGAAATAGACAGACAGATAGATAGATAGATAGATAGACAAATAGATAGATAGATAGATAGATAGATAGATAAATAGATAGATAGATAGATAGATAGATAGATAGATAGATAGATAGATAGATAGATAGATAGATAGATATTTCCATAATCATAGCCACGCTTGTCTGTCGTTCACCTCCGAGAAAAGAAAAGAGGAAATAGATAGATAGATAGATAGATAGATATATAGATAGATAGATAGATAGATAGATAGATAGAGGTAGATAGATAGATAGATAAACAAATAGAAAAATAAAGGAATACGTAGATAAATAAACACGTAACATATGAGAAATAACAAAAAACAGTAACAGTAAATACCACATATACACACACGCCTGCACACAGACACACACACACATAGACATTCATACATACACACTCATATTCACACAACATGATGGCCGACACCACCACCACCACCACCACCAACAACAACAATAACACCAACAACAACAACAACAAAAAGGGAACACACAGATATACCAGCGCTCACATATACACCTTCTCGACCTTTGGGCTAACATGGAAGTGTACTGCACCCAGCAAATAGTCTTACTTGGAAATATATGCAGTGAAACACGTCCATGAAAGTATGCTCAGAACGACTATACTCCATTATCTCCCCTGCTTGCACACTGAAGACTGACTCAGCGCATGTCACAGACACCTGCTGCCATTGTCTGCCATGCCAGTAGTTGCTGGAAGCCAGTGAAACCCTCGTGGTCAGTTGTTGCTGACAGCGAGACCACTTTGACCAGAGTGCCAGTGCGGCCAGAACAAGGGACACTACTCCTTTGGTGTGCTGGAGACAAGAGGAACATTGATGTAGATGCCAGGGGCACAGTCGGTGGAAAAGGCTTTTAGTGTGAAAGGACGCCATACGTTTTTTTACAAGTGCTCCTTCTCCATACAGCCTGTGAGAAATTTGGAAGAGAGGTGGAGTAGACTTTAAGCACATCTCGAGCTGCGGACGTGAAGTGTCGTTGGTGAAATTCAAAACTGGAACTAGTTTTTGCACTGTAATCACTGGGAATAGGGGAGTACTTTTCTGCTGTATTTTAGACTATTTTATCACTGTATTCATGGGAAAAGGAGACTATTCTACCACATGAAAAAAAGAGACTAGGTTTCCACTATGTTCATGGGAAAGGTTACTTTTTTTCTGCTGTATTCATGGGAAAAAGTTACTAGTTTTCTACTGTATTCATAGGAAAAGGTTACTAGTTTTCTGCTGTATTCATGGGAAAAGGTTACTAGTTTTCTACTGTATTCATGGGAATGGTTACTAGTTTTCTGCTGTATTCATGAGAAAAGGTTACTAGTTTTTTTTGCTGTATTCATGGGAAAGGTTACTAGTTTTCTGCTGTCTTCATGGGAAAAGGTTACTAGTTTTCTGATGTATTCATGGGAAAAGGTTACAAGTTTTCTGATGTATTCATGGGAAAAGGTTACTAGTTTTCTACTGTATTCATGGGAAAAAGTTACTAGTTTTTTGCTGTATTCATGGGAAAGGTTACTAGTTTCTACTGTGTTCATGGGAAACAGTTACTAGTTTTCTGCTGTATTCATGGAAAAGGTTACTAGTTTTCTGCTGTATTCATGGAAACAAGTTACTAGTTTTCTACTGTATTCATGGAAACAAGTTACTAGTTTTCTGCTGTATTCATGAGAAAAAGTTACTAGTTTTCTACTGTATTCATGGGAATGGTTACTAGGTTTCTGCTGTATTCATGGGAAAAGGTTACTAGTTTTTTTTGCTGTATTCATGGGAAAGGTCACTAGTTTTCTGCTGTATTCATGGGAAAAGGTTACAAGTTTTCTGATGTATTCATGGGAAAAGGTTACAAGTTTTCTGCTGTATTCATGGGAAAAGGTTACTAGTTTTTTGCTGTCTTCATGGGAAAAGATTACTAGTTTTCTGCTGTATTCATGGGAAAGGTTACTAGTTTTCTACTGTATTCATGGGAAAAAGTTACTAGTTTTCTACTGTATTCATGGAAACAAGTTACTAGTTTTCTACTGTATTCATGGGAATGATTACTAGTTTTCTGCTGTATTCGTGGGAATGGTTACTAGTTTTCTGCTGTATTCATGGGAATGATTACTAGTTTTCTGCTGTATTCATGGGAATGATTACTAGTTTTCTGCTGTATTCGTGGGAATGGTTACTAGTTTTCAGCTGTATTCATGGGAATGATTACTAGTTTTCTGCTGTATTCATGGGAATGATTACTAGTTTTCTGCTGTATTCGTGGGAAAGGTTACTAGTTTTCTACTGTATTCATGGAAAAATGTTACTAGTTTTTTTTATGTATTCATGGGAATGGTTACTAGTTTTCTGCTGTATTCATGGGAAAAGGTTACTAGTTTTTTGCTGTATTCATGGAAAAGGTTACAAATTTTCAACTGTATTCATAGGAAAAGGTTACTAGTTTTCTGCTGTATTCATAGGAAAAGGTTACTTGTTTTTTGCTGTATTCATAGGAAAAGATTACTAGTTTTTTGCTGTATTCATAGGAAAAGGTTACTATTTTTTTGCTGTATTCATAGGAAAGGTTACTAGTTTTTTGCTGTATTCATGGGAAAAGGTTACTAATTTTCTGCCGTATTCATGGGGAATGGTTACTAGTTTTCTGCTGTATTCATGGGAAAAGGTTACTAGTTTTCAACTGTATTCATAGGAAAATGTTACTAGTTTTCTGCTGTATTCATGGGAAAAGGTTACTAGTTTTCTGCTGTATTCATGGGAAAAGGTTACTAGTTTTCAACTGTATTCATAGGAAAAGGTTACTAGTTTTTTGCTGTTATTCCTAGGAAAAGGGGACTAGTTTTCAACTGTATTCATAGGAAAACGTTACTAGTTTTTTGCTGTTTTCATAGGAAAAGGTTACTAGTTTTCAACTGTATTCATAGGAAAAGGTTACTAGTTTTCTGCTGTATTCATAGGAAAAGGTTATTAGTTTTCAACTGTATTCATAGGAAAAGGTTACTAGTTTTTTGCTGTATTCATGGGAAAAGGTTACTAGTTTTCTGCTGTATTCATGAAACAAGTTATTAGTTTTCTGCTGTATTCATGGGAAAAGGTTACTAAATTTCTGCTGTATTCATGGGAAAAGGTTATTCATGGGAAAATGTTACTAGTTTTTCTGCTGTATTCATGGGAAAAGGTTACTAATTTTCTGCTGTATTCATGGGAAAAGGTTACTAGTTTTCTGCTGTATTCATGGGAAAAAGTTACTAGTTTTCTGCTGTATTCATGGGAAAAGGTTACTAGTTTTCTGCCGTATTCATGGGAAATGTTACTAGTTTTCTACTGTATTCATGGAAACAAGTTACTAGTTTTCTACTGTATTCATGGGAAAAAGTTACTAGTTTTCTGCTGTATTCATGGAAACAAGTTACTAGTTTTCTACTGTATTCATGGAAACAAGTTACTAGTTTTCTACTGTATTCATGGGAAAAAGTTACTAGTTTTCTGCTGTATACAAGGGAATGGTTACTAGTTTTCTGCTGTATTCATGGGAATGGTTACTAGTTTTCTGCTGTATTCATGGGAATGGTTACTAGTTTTCTGCTGTATTCATGGGAATGATTACTAGTTTTCTGCTGCATTCGTGGAAAAAGGTTACTAGTTTTCTACTGTATTCATGGGAAAAAGTTACTAGTTTTCTCTGTATTCATGGGAAAAGTTACTAGTTTTCTGCTGTATTCATAGGAAAAGGTTACTAGTTTTCTGCGTATTCATGGGAAAAGGTTATTAGTTTTCTGCTGTATTCATGGGAAAATGGTTACTATTTTGAACTGTATTCATGGAAAAGTTACTAGTTTTTTGCTGTATTCATGGAAAAGGACTAGTTTTTCGTGCTTTATGGGAAAAGGGTACTATTTTCTGCGTATTCATGGGAAAAGGGACTAGTTTTTCTGCTGTATTCATGGAAAAGGTACTAGTTTTTCCTGTATTCATGGAAAAGGACTAGTTTTTTTGCTGTATCAAAAAAAGGACTATTTTCCATCGTATCAGTGGAAAAGTGATACAATCTCTCTCTGCTCATATCATTCATGAAATGGGACCATTTTCACCATCATACATACATATCATCATCACATCATCATCATACGACACATCCATAAATCATCATTCTTCTTCATCTCATCATCACTTTCTTCTTTCTATCATCATCTCTTCTCTTACCTCTTATCACTATTTTCCTACTCTCATCACCCTCTTCTCTCACTCACATCCATTCATCTCATCATCTATCTTCTTCTCATCATCATCATCATCATCCATCATCATCTCATTCTCATTCATTCATTCTTTCTCATCTCTCTTCATCTTCTTCTTCATTCTCTCTTCTTCCATCTCTTCTTCTCTTCTTCTTCTCTCTTTCATTCTTCTTCTTTCTTCTTTCTTCTTCTTCTTCTTCTTCTTCTTCTTCTTCTTCTTCTTCTTCTTCTTCTTTCTCTTCTTCTCTTCTTCTTCTTCTTCTTCTTCTTCGCATTCTTCTTCTTCGCATTCTTCTTCTTCTTCGCATTCTTCTTCTTCGCATTCTTCTTCTTCGCATTTCTTCTTCTTCGCATTCTTCTTCTTTCGCTTCTTCTTCTTCGCATTCTTCTTCTTCTTCTTCTTCTTCGCATTCTTCTTCTTCTCATTCTTCTTCTTCTTCGCTTCTTCTCTTCTTCTTCTTCTTCGCATTTCTTCTTCTTCTTCTTCTTCTTCTTCTTCTTCTTCGCATTCTCATTCTTCTTCTCTTCTTCGCATTCTTCTTCTCTCTTCGCATTCTCTTCTTCGCATTCTTCTTCTTCGCATTTTCTTCTTCGCATTCTTCTTCTTCGCATTCTTCTTCTTCATCTACTTCTTCTTCTTCTCATTATTATTAAGGCATGCTTTCAGCCTTTAATATGTATGGCTTTGGCATGGCTACAATACTAATAGCGTAAATTAAACTGAAATCCTGGCCTCCAGTCAGATTTCTATCAGATTTTTCCTTGGGGTATTTGCACTGGCATAAATCTAAAAACGGAGATTAAAAGAAAGCGAGGTGAAAAGTGGAATATCATAAATCTGTTTTTCAAAAAATGTCAGCGTTTCAGATGTGTTGTCAAGTAAACACATCATTCTAGTTCCGAACTGATCAAATGCAAGATATCCCCCCCCCTCGCCCTCCCCCTCCCGCATCTCTCCCGCCTTTTTAGAACAATAACGATCGATGTTTCCTTTCCCACAAGAGAGGCCCTGTTGGCAGGTGGAACCTGTTCAACCAAAATCGTTTCGAAGTTAATCAGAAAGATTTCAGTCGATCGTTTTCTTTCATCTGCAAGAGAGTCTTTGTCTTTTGGATGACAGACACATCTGCTGGCATTGTCTGTTATGCCAATATTTGATGGGAGCCAGTGAAACCCTTGTGGTCATTTGTCTCTTATAGCCAGACCGCTGTGACCACGGCATCAGTGTTTCAGCGACGTTTCTCTAAGAACATTGATTTTGGTGTCAGCGGCAGACTGCATGAAAAATGCTTGTAATTTTAAGTCGGAAGAATGGTGGGCACATGAAAGAATATGTTGATGAATAATACTTTTGTGCTTACGTGTGTTGTGTGTGTGTGTGTGTGTGTGTGTGTGTGTGTGTGTGTGTGTGTGTGTGTGTGTGTGTGTGTGTGTCTGTGTGTGTGTCTGTGTGTGTGTGTGTGTGTGGGGTGTGTCTGTGTGTGTGTCTGTGTGTGTGTCTGTGTGTGTGTGTGTGTGTGTGTGTGTTGTGTTGTGTTGTGTGTGTGTGTGTGTGTGTGTGTGTGTGTGTCTGTGTGTGTGTCTGTGTGTGTGTGTGTGTCCGTCTGTCTGTGTGTGTGTGTGTGTGGTGTAGGGATGTAAGTAGATAGAGACATTAGCATAATCCTGACAGGTGTACTGACTATGTTATTAGATTAGGAACCGTTGAAAATTTGGAAACAAGAGTCCTTCAGAGAAAATACAGATACAAATAATTAGTAAATTTCCATCGTCCTTATGTTACGTACATATTTTCTCTATCCAACTATTCATAAATCTGTTTTTGGTCCCTTTTTAAAGCAACGCTTTTTTTTTTATCTGTCTTGTGGGTTTCAAGGAAGTAGAAAAAGATTCGACTCTGAAGTACTTGGGAAACACAAATGACACTACTGCAAATGTCTTTCCTACAGTATCATTATTCAAAGGAATCATTCCATTGTGACATACATGCATACATACATACATACATACATACATACATACATACATACATACATACATACATACATATATCCATCCATCCATCCATCCATCCACCCATCCATCCATTCATACATACATACATGCATGCATGCATGCATACATACATACATACATACATACATACATGCATACATACATACATACATACATACATACATACATACATGCATACATACATGCATACATGTATACATGCACACATGCATACATGTATACATAAATACACACATACATACATACATACATACATACATATATATATATATACATACATACATACATATTATATATATTATATATACATACATACATACATACATACATACATACATGCATACATACATGCATGCATGCATGCATGCATACATACATATCTTATGCATACATACACACATCTGTGTGTGTATGTGCGCGCGCGCGCGCGCGCGTGTGTGTTTATGTGTGTGTGTGTGTGTGTGTTGTGAATGTGTGTGTGTATGCGTGCGTGCGTGCGTGTGTGTGTGTGTGTGTGTGTGTGTGTGTGTGTTTGTGTGTGTGTGTGTGTTGTGAATGTGTGTGATGTGTGAGTGTGTGTGTGTGTGTGTGTGTGTGGTGCGTGCGTGCGTCTGTGTGTGTGTGGTGTGTGTGTGTGAGTGTGTGTGTGTTTGTGTGTGTGTATGTGTGTGTGTGTGTGTGTATGTGTGTAATAGTGAGACAACTCTGTAAAAACATATTTTAAACGGCTGGTGGTTGAATTGTCTGGTGTGGACATTTTCATTGACCTGCACCATTTATTCTGAACACTGGGGGAAACCAAAAACAGGGGCGAGTGGAAATTTGAAACATCCACCACTGTTTATCTGGGAAAAAAAAAACTCCATTGGGAAGGCGATTTAATGACAAGGTTTTTAAAAATGATGTCACACCACGCCAGGCAGTAATTTCTCTCCAACATTCGTTTCCTCTCAAGCGAAGCTCCCTGAAGCAGTATTCACAACAATCACAATCCATTTCTCTTCCATTGTCTCACAAGAGAGGCGCTGTCAGCATTTGTCACACACATCTGGTCTCATTGTTTGTCACTGAAGCCCAGGAAGGAAATGGAAAAACAAACCACAGTTTGATAGAAGAGAAAGTGATATGCCTTGGAGAGTTGGCCACAAGCTGAAATTCAAAACGAATGTCACATTTCACCCGACAGTGACACTCCCGCAAGAATGGGCCATGTTTAAAGCATAAATCACCTCAGAGCTAATCCGAGTCATCAGAATCATTTCTCAACCTTTAAATCTTCTCAAAAAAGTTCTTCCAGACGTCGCACACATCTGTTGCCATTGTTTGTCATGCCAGTAGTTAGTGGGAGCCAGTGAAACCCTTGTGGTCAGTTGTAGCTGACAGCCAGGTCACTTTGACCAGAGCGCCGGTACTGCACGAGCAACCAGCACTTCTCTTTTGTTTTGGTTGGGGGAAAATGGGAACACCGATTTACCCCTTTGACTCCCGCACCCTATCCACCAGCTGCAAAACTTAACCCTTTGACTCCCTCATCCTATAGGTGGATAGGGTGAGGAAGTTAAAGAGTTAATGTTTGCTTTGCTTGCACAATTGACAAATGCAAAATGTTGGTGGACAGGGTAGGAATTAAAGGGTAAGTTTATGCTTTGCTAGCACAATTGACAAATGCAAAATGTTGGTGGACAGTGTGCAGGAATCAAAAGGTTAAGTTTATGCTTTGCTAGCACAATTGGCAAATGCAAAATGCTGGTGGACGGGTGCGGGAGTCAAGGGTGAGACTGAGTAGTAAAGGCTATCAGTGTAAAGAGGGTTAAGGGCCCTTTGCTTCTGTGACGTTGGAAGAGCTTGGGAAGGGTTAATGCAGAGCGGAGGAGTCACAGTAAATACTTTATCATAGGTCAGGACTGGAGACTGAAATGCTGCAATTAATGCGTGCTAGTTTTCATTATTTCATCATTTATCTATAATCATTTTCTGTTGGTAATTTCCATTCCGGTGTGTGTGTCTGCGTTTTACTTTAATTGTCGTTTAGGTGATTAACATGTGTCTGAATTCAGTGACTCTTGCTGCTGCTACCTCTGTAGAGTTGTTTTCACCTTTGTTTATTCTTCAAAGATGTAAGTGTATTGTTTGTAATTTCCGTCCTGTAAGTAACTTGCTGCCTATAAATAACATCACCTGGGCTGTGTGTGTGTGTGTGTGTGTGTGTGTGTGTGTGTGTGTGTGTGTGTGTTGTGTGTGTGTGGTGTGTAGTGTGTGTGGTGTGACAGACAGACAGACAGGGGAGAGACAGACATACAGACAGACAGATAGAGAGAACAGACAGGACAGGCAGGCAGACAGAGAAAGAGACGGAGAGACAGACAGACAGACAGACTGAAAAACAGAGAGAGAGAGACAGAGACAGAGAACTAATAACGAAGCGAAAGAACTCAATCTGAAACTTTTATCAGTGACTTTGGGGGAAAAAAAAAAAAAGACATGCTGAAATCCTAGCATCCTCCTCGAGTGCAAATGAAAGGGAGCTAATCTCATCGGGCTGGTGGTTCATTTTCTCCTGGTGTTAGAGCGACGAGGGCAGCAGTATTCATTCCCCCTAAGAAAGAAAGAAAACAGTTGTGTCCTGCAATAACTCCACTCTTCAGGGACATGATGAGACAGTAGCTGGTTGTGGCAGAGAAAAAAAGTGTGATGGTGAACTCATCACTATTTGCTGCAGTGTCTTTTCCATTGTCTGTGTGTCTGATTGACTTTTCTGCACTTTCCTTATTCCGTTGACATGGTCTAAGAAATAGGAACAGCGGACTGTGTTTGTTGGCAAGTTCATCTTCTGATTAGCTGAAGAGAAAAAGGATGTTCATTCTCGAGGGAACACGAAATTTGATAATATGTGTATCCTATCAAAACAAGTAATTGGTCTGCTGTATCTCTTGCTACAATGTGACCTCTTGATATTCATTTCAAAGTATTTTTAAAAAAGACATAAATAACAGAGGCATATCTCTTGCTACAATGTGACCTCTTGATATTTATTTCAAAGTATTTTTAAAAGAGACATAAATAACAGAGGCATATCTCTTGCTACAATGTGACCTCTTGATATTTATTTCAAAGTATTTTTAAAAGAGACATAAATAACAGAGGCATATCTCTTGCTACAATGTGACCTCTTGATATTTATTTCAAAGTATTTTTAAAAGAGACATAAATAACAGAGGCTCATCATCATCATCATCATATTCCCTGCCGCATGGAGCTTGCGATCATGGCTCTCCATACGAATCTATCCCCTGTCGCCGCAAGCACATCTCCCACCCTCTCTGTCCTCAGCGACCCTGCAAGTTCGTTCAATATTTTCTCCCTGGGTCTACCTGGTGTTCTCTTTCCCTCCGTCTTTCCTGTTGTGACCAGGTGCTCTAATTCCCCTTTCTTCATAAATGTCCTATAAATGTTACTTGTCTTTTCCTGATCTTTTTTTTTTTTTTATTAATGATCTTCTTGTGTCTGCCTTCATCAAGACTGTCTCGTTTGTTTTCTTTGCTGTCCACGGAGCTCTCACCATTTTTTTCCTAGGCATCACATTTCAGTTGCCTCAATTTTGTTATGGCTTTGTGTGTTAACTGTCCACGCCTCACAACCGTACTAGAGTATCGGTTCTATATAACAGTCAAGAACTCTGTTCCTGATGAATTCTAGGCGTGGGACTGCAAGAACTGGTCTCAAGAAGCTTACTGGAGATGAAACAGACCTGAGATTTTACCAGTAGGTAAAGATGCACGTCTCTGTCTGTCTGTCTGTCTGTCTGTCTGCCTGTCTGTCTGTCTGCCTGTCTGTCTGTCTGCCTGCCTGCCTGTCTGTCTGTCTGTCTGTCTGTCTGCCTGTCTGTCTGTCTGCCTGTCTGTCTGTCTGCCTGTCTGTCTGTCTGTTTGCCTGTCTGTCTGTCTGTCTGTCTGCCTGCCTGCCTGCCTGCCTGTCTGTCTGTCTGCCTGTCTGCCTGTCTGCCTGTCTGTCTGTCTATCTGTCTGTATGTCTGTCTGTCTGTCTGTCTCTCACTCTCGATCAGTGAGAAGCCTTACAACCTATCTAAATAAGGTCAAGGTTTTGACATAACCCTCGAATTGCAGGAGAACAAAGTAGAGACTTCAACTTTTTGTCTTTGTCAGCATTATGAGGGCGGTACGGTGCCCATCTCCTCTCCCACACTATTTCCCCTCTCCCATCTTTGAAGAGAGTCAGTTACATATTCACAGCTGGGTAGACTGGGTGCCCAGACAACTGGAAGGCAAGCGTTTTTCCTCTACACCAACCAAGTTTCAGTTTAGACAACACGCAAAAAAAAAAAAAAAAAAAAGATTATTTAAAGACAAAAAAAAAAAAAGAGATAAGGAAGTGAGGTTTAGTCCAAGAAATGGAGAATCAGTAGAGAGATAAGAGACAAATGACAACCTTCTGGCTACAGACAAGACAAGGGGAACAGGGGTCAGACAAATACGAGACGGAGGTGTTATGGAGACTGAGAAAGGGTCACAGAGTGTGAGAGAAAGAAAGAAAGAGAGAGAGAGAGAGAGAGAGAGAGAGAGAATAGAAAGAGAAGGAGAGGAGGCAGAGAGACAGAGACAGAGAGACAGAGAGCGACATAGAGGTAGAGAGAAGAAAGAGAGAGGGAGAGAGAAGAGACAGAGGTAGAGAGAGAGAGAGAAAGAGAGAGAGAGAGCGAGAGAGAGAGAATGAGAGAATAGAAAGAGAAGGAGAGGGGGCAGAGAGACAGAGACAGAGAGACAGAGAGAGACATAACTGAAACTGAAACTGAAACTGAAACTGTTTATTGTCATTACCCGAAAAGGTCTTTTGACAAGGGGGATAACAATTTTCCAGTAGTGCGACACATAATCCACTCTTTGTATGTGCGCAAATTCTTCACACATAATCAAAAAAAATATCGAACATCCATTCCTTGAACAGTCGAACATATTCAAATCATATATAATGAACAATCATCCATTTTACCACTACTACATAATACAAAAAAAAAAACAACAAAAAATATCAGAACAGTGTTCCCACATTCAGGCCAATAATTTGTCTAGGTTTAGACAAACCAAAATCTTTTTCACACACCCACACCCACTCACACGCATCCATATACGCTCACACGCGGGCGCGCGCTCGTGCGCACACACACACACATCAAAACTGTAATATGATGAAACATCTGGGCTAGACCACCCAAACCTTACATTTAGTGATAATAATATAATCTTCACATAACTGCCCCAAAATACTCTGTTAACAAGGGACATCACTATGCCTTTTATTTATTTGTTTTTTGGTTTGTTTGTTTTTTTGTTTTTGTTAACATGTATAGTAGACCCTTAAGTGTCTATATACCCTTTCAATATCCACTTCTAACATATTCTACAAATATACCATTATTTTCATATTATTAGCTACTCTTAAATTATCGGCAAACAAAGCAAAATAAAGCAAATGAAAACAGCTCTTTACAAAACAGTCTATAATAAAGTGGCTTCTTTTGGAGTTAACGTGATATAGCCCACATCAGTCAAAAGAGATTAAATTAATCCCAGTATGATATTGTCTAGCACTATTGTCGGGCTTGTAAGTGTTTATGTCTTATTTTTTGTGCTTCCGCAATATATAGTGCCACTGATTTGATTATGACTTCGTCATCAGATGACAAAATAGATACATCATCTTGTCTTTTGGCCATGTCGGATTCAAAAACTTTGCATTTTCCACGTATTGTGTCAAAAATTTGGCATTGGAATAAAAAGTGTTTTTCATTATCGACATTGTTTCCACATAAGGGGCAAGGATATACTGTGGACGTCCCAGGTTGAAACCAATTTTTATTTGCATTGAAACCAAGTGTTCTTAATCTAAATCTTGCGTAATTAGTTCTTTGCCATTTATCCGTAACAACACTGAGATATTTTTCGGTTTGAAAAACATCTTTAAATGAGAAGAACCAACTATATTTTTCTTTGTTTTCCATATCTGAGTGCCAATTTTGTTTAAACGAACAAATAAGCCTGTCTTTAAATTCATTAATAAACTGACACTCATTTCCTACTCCCTGGGACAACCACACGATTCCAAACCCAAGTTCTGATAAAGCCGTTTTTACCTGATAGGCCCAGTTCTGTTTTCCTATTTCCATTTGAGTAACCATCGTTTCATATGCCTGTTTACATAACCGAGATTGTGGAAGCCTTAACAATTTCAACCAGTATTTAATACTCTTCACAAAGGTTCTAATGTATAAAGGATATCTTCCAGTTTCTCCATATAAAACAGTATTAGAAGAGTGAATTGGTACAGCCAAAAAACGTTTTATAGCATATGTATGCACTTTTTCCATATGTGGATTTACAGTAAGACCCCATACTTCAGCTGCATATGTAAGTAAAGGTTCTATCTGTGTATCAAACATTTTCCAATATAAATTACAATCAATAGAATTGAGCTTCCGTAAGGATTTTAGAATTTCAATAACACCTTTTTTCCCTTTATTACAAGATTCTTCCCATGCATAATTTAAACTTAATTTTGTCGAAAATATTATTCCTAAGTATTTATAAGAATTAACAACTTTAACCTCGTTAATTCCATAGAACCATTTTTCGTGTTTTGATAAATGTCCACCCTTCCTGAAAATCATAATATTAGTTTTATCCATGTTAACTGTTAAAGCTAGTCGATCCGATTCTTCCCTTAAGACATTTAACTGGTTTTGTAAGCCTTTGACTGTACCAGAGAGAAGAATAACATCGTCTGCAAACAGCAATAGGAATATCTCAATAACCCCAGGGATAATTTGAATGCCATGCCTGCCTTTTCTTGACAGTTCCACTGCTAATTCATTAATGAAAAATGAAAACAATTGAGGACTCAATTGACACCCCTGTTTCACTCCTTTAGGGCATTCAAAATAATCTGAATATACACACTTCTCACGCACGCATGCAAACACTGAGTTATAAACTCCTCTTAGGGCCATATATAATTTTCCATTCACACCACTTTTACGTAATATATTCCAAAGATTATTACGATTCACAGAATCGAATGCCTTCCTAAAATCCACAAATGCAACATACAGTTTCTTATTTAAAAGTAAATGCTTCTGCACAAGGGAGTAAAGTGTGAAAATATGATCAATTGTACTGTATTTTGCTCTAAATCCAGCTTGTTCTTCAACTATTTTCTCTTCTTTTTCTGCCCACTTTGTTAATCTCTTATTCAAAATATATGTATAAACTTTACTCACTATACTTGTTAGAGCGACTCCTCTATAATTATCTGGATTATTCACATCTCCTTTTTTATGAATTGGGATTATTATGGACTTTGCCCATTCTGACGGAAAAATGCCATTATCAAAAAGCTTGTTACATAAATGGACAAGGAAATCAATTACATTAGCATTTGCATGTTTTAACATTTCGCTGATTATTTGATCTGGTCCTGCGCTCTTTCCTGCTTTCAAATGCCTGATACTCGCAGTCACTTCTTCTTTAGTTATAGGCTCATTGAAAAGGGGCTCAAAATTATTTTCTTCCTCTACTATATTACTCTCTTGTGCAGTATTTCCCCCGATATCATTGAAAACACTGCAGAAATGATTGTACCATTGTTCAATAGAGATTTCATTGTACACAAAGGCCTTTCTATTAACAGATCTTATTATTGACCAGAATGTCCTGGAGTCATTGATGGAATCTTTGAGTGTTCTTATTTTCTTATCTTCGTATTCCATTTCTTTCGTTTTCCTTAGTTTAACATACTCTTTTCGTGATATGACATATGCTTCTCTTTTTTCTTTTTTTTCTTTTTCTGTTTTGCATCTCTGGAATCTTTTCAGTAGCCTCTTAACTTCCTGTTTCTTTCTTTCACATTCCTTATCAAACCAATCATTCTGTTTCTTTTGTCCTTGTCTCACTGTTCGTACCATACACGCAGCTGCCCCGCATAAAGCCTTAGTAAACTGCTCCGAACTGTCATTCACATTATAATCTAACAAACCGAAAGCTGTCTGTAGACAATTGTTGAACTCAGAACCATCAAGCTCTTGTACAAATAAACTTGCTAATTCTTCAGACCATACAATTTTTTCTTCCCCTTGTTGTCTTGCACTTTCTACATCTGTATGATTATTTCCCCTTTTCCATATTACCTCAACAGGTAGATGCCATGAATCAACACAGTTACCTACCCGTAAATCAAAGCATGAGACCAGATTATATGGAACAAGAAAATAGTCAATCACACTACACCCGTTTGGAGACACAAAAGTGTATTCACCCTCTGTATCTCCATCACAAAAACCATTCAGAATAACCATATCCAACATGAAACATAAGTTCAACAGTGTTTTGCCAAAACTATTCACAGTTTCATCTTTAGAACAACGTACATCACATTCATTATACATCCTGTCATACTCAATGTCTTCCAAATAAGTAGTCATGTCTTCAGGCGCAAACTGTTCGTGACCTGTTCTAGCATTGAGATCTCCCATAATTATAAAATGTGTTTTTTCTTTTTCAAACTGTTGTAGCATTAATTCTTCCAGCATCAAGATCCCATCTTTAATTAATGTTTCGTTATATCTAGGGCTTCCTTCTGGCGCAACATAGCATGCAATCAAAATCAGATCTTTGTCTAAATCAAATACATTTTTGTTTACTCTGATGGCAATGGTGTTATCATAATCTAACATTATTTCTTTCACACAATTTTCTAAAGTTTTTTTCACCAACAATAAAACTCCACCCGAATTCCTGCCATGGTGTGACAATTTCTTAGCTGGAGCGTAAAACTTCAAATAATCAGTGAACAAACAGCTGAAATCAAACGAAGTATCAAGAAAACATTCAGTAAGACAAACAAAATCAAATTTTGTTACATAGTTTATGAAGGAAACGTTCTTCAATTTACTGTACAAATTTTCAACGTTGTAATTCAAAAGGACCACTGGTTTGGATGGCCATGCCTGTCCTATGGCTTTCTGGAAGTACCGGAACGCAAGCTCCTGTTGCCAAGGTTACCGCCTGCTCCTCTGCCGCGGGCCGTGCTTGTTGACGTCCGTCGCGGTTGGCTGCCCATGCTCACCCTCTCATCCGTCTGTCGGTCTGCCGCAGGACTGCCGCGTGATGCACGTGCGTCCGTGTCTGTAAGACGCCCGGTGTCATGCCCCTGGGAACTCCTGTTGGCGTCACGCTGAAGCTCGGCCCGGTTTGCACGTGAGATGACAGACGGGGAAGAGGAGGAGGAAGGGGAACCACCACTCGCGACTCTGCCCCCGTTAGAGGTGACAACTCCTCTCGTCATCTCCCCATCTTGAGGGGGGTCCCCACCAGCGACTTCATCCGCGCCGATTGGTGAAGGTGGGCGTGTTTCTCACGTCGGAAGAGGAGGTGTGTTTAGGTTGTAAGTCTGAAACTGTGTCACCACTCACAATCTGAGCATAAGATCGCTGTTCTGGTGGTCTTGGTCCAATCACCAATTGTCCCTTTTGGAAGTATGCTCTTTTGCCTTCACTACGTGCTCTTGCAACGATTTGTGCCTGTGTTCTTGTTAGGTCGTTTGCGACCCTGATACCTTTCACATCTAGTTTTCGTCGTATGTCTCTGTTTGTAATAATCAGCATTTTGTCTCTCCACCTGGTGAATTTGACTATCATTGGTTTGGGTTGCCCTTGTCTTGTCTGTCCAGTTCGATGTGCTCGTACGATGTCATCAGTAGTCCAGACTTTAGGGTCGTCAATACTATTGAGAACGTCAATAACTGCGGTAGCACATGAGTCAAACGTTTCCCTAGATTCTTGCTGAGAAATCCCGAAAAAACGTAAATTATCTCTTCGTGAAAAATCTTCTAACCTGTCTGAGTCTGACTTTAATTGGGCAACATCGTGTCTCATATCCCTGATTGTCTCTGTGAGTTGTTGTATTTCCTCTTTCTCATCATTAGATTCCTGGAACAGTTGTTGTATGTCGCCATTCATATCTGTCACTGTCTCCGTCAGGTTTCTGTGATCTTTCTCCAGTCTGTTACACCTGTTGTTGATTTCCTCACATCGTTCTTTCACTTGACGTAGCTCGTCTTTGATCTCTCCAAGATCATTCCTTATCAATTTGGTTTGCTCAGAGAACTGTTGCTGCATCACTTGCATGAGTCTGTCAACCATGTTATCATTTCCGTCCTCTGTGTGTGTGGTACTGTCAGTGATAGGGCCGGGATTTGTCTCTATGTCACCGCAGAGGAGCAGCCTTCTCACGCAAAACACGATGTGCTGCACGCACACGGCCGAGAAAAGCAATGGCACGTGCATGGCTACCTGACATACACCGTCGGTGACACATATCTCCTCTTCTGCCCCCAGTCTTGTTCCTTTTATTTTTTCTTGTTCAGCTTGTCTTGCCATTTTAAATGACAACATTTCATGTGCATTACAAAAGAAACTGTCAATGAATGTCACAAATGCAATAAATACCACAAAGGCGACAAGAATATCCAAAGATGACCAGACTGTGTTATTGTCACTGGCCTTGCTCACCTGTACGCACCTCAAACTTTTTCGAGCACATCTTCTTGACCCAGATTTGAAATGTCCACAGAAAATGCCGATAGCAGCTCTCCACACTTCAATGCCCACCATTTTCCTGCACTGTCTCTCACATGGGACTATCACTGAAGCACTGCACAGGATAGCTGTTTTATACAGCTCATCAAAACACTGTCATGGAGAAAAGTATACACAGCAACTCAAAACAGCTGCTATTCGCCGCCATTACCCAGCATGCCCCCCCAGAGAGAGACATAGAGATGGAGAGAAGAAAGAGAGAGGGAGAGAGAGAGAAACTGAAACTGAAACTGAAACTGAGACATAGAGATGGAGAGAAGAAAGAGAGAGGGAGAGAGAGAGAGAGAGAGAGAGAGAGAGAGAAAGAAAGAGAAAGAGAAAGAGACAGAGGTGGAGAGAGAGAGAGAAAGAAAGAGAAAGAGACAGAGGTGGAGAGAGAGAGAGAGAGAGAGAGAGAGAGAGAGAGATAGAGAGAGAGTGACAGAGAGAGAGAGAGAATACGAATGTTTTACTGTTTTAGGCTGTCCGCCCATTCACAGGGAACACAGGGGACAGGGAAGTATTGACACTGACAAACATGATCGACTTTTAACATGATCATACATCGTGACCAGGTTATGTTAAAGTCATATATCACTCATCACCATTATGTACAGTCACTGGTGGAAAAAAACACTTGTTTCAGTCAGTCAGTTAGGTGGGTGATAAATCTGTCCTTTTTCTATTCTGTCCAGTTGGAAGGTCTGCACGTGTGACAGCCCCAGCATTGGAATTCTCTCCTTTTTTTCTTGGCTGGAACTATTGACAGGTCTGTTCATTTTCTGTTTCCATTCACTGACAGCTGCCATGATATCAATGATTGTGACATCGGAGTTGTCAGTAGGCCTGTGTGTATCACGGACATCAAGTTACACTGCTGACACTGTCTTCACTCTGTGCATCAGTTTGATCATCTGATTGAAGAACATCAACCAGAGCACTGTCTTTTATTACTGAATGTTTCTCTTTACCATACACACTGTAGACATTTTCTGTGTCAACAATGTCAGTATTCGTTTCCTGGCCTGACCCGTTTTTGGTCGTGGAATTCTGTGTCTAGTTGCGCGGTTGTGTTTGGATATAAACAATCCGGTTCAACAGGCCGTGTTTCTCGTGCTGATTCAGGTACACACGAGAGAGAGAGAGAGAGTGGTGGGGGGGGGGGGGGAGAAAGGAAGAAAGGAAGAAAAAGAGAAAGAAAGAAAGAAAGCGGATGGGAGAAAAAGAAAAATAGAGGGGGAGAGAGAGGAAACATAGAGACATAAAGAGAGAGAGGGAGAGACAGAGACAGACAGGCCGACAGAGAGACAAAGACAGAGAGACAGACAGAGAGAGGGGGACAATCTTTCCCATCCTTATTCTCCCAGAAGTCAATAATTAACACCTTTAACAACTTGGGTTGATCTGAACACACGGTAGAAACAATCCTAGTCATACGGAAACTAAAGGTCACAGACTCTAGAAAAGTTGCAGTCCCTCAGGTTTATAATAGTTTTTTTTTCTAATGTATAAAGACAGGACACAATGAAACTGCTTAGTGTTTTCCAATGTTTACTTTGTCTTTCTCATAGTGTGAGGGTTGCGTGGTGTTTATACATTTGTAGTGCGCCGTTCTTTATGTCCGAATATGAATAGAGCAATGAATAAGTACGTACATAATCATCGTCATCATCATCGTCATTATCGTCGTCGTCGTCATCGTCGTCATCATCATCAATCATCATCATCATCATCATCATCATCATCATCATCATCATCATCATCATCACATGCCCTGCCACTTAGCGTTGACGATTTTGGCCCTCCATACTAATATATCTTTTGTCGCTGCAAGTACATCTACTACCTTTCTGCTCCCACCCATTCTGCAAAAAACATCTAATATAATATTTCTCCCTGTGTCTACCAGGTGCTCTTTTCCCTCAGCTTTCCTGTTGTGACTAATTGCTTATTTTTTCTTGTCTCATGAAATGACCTATGAAAATTAAGGTTGCTTGTCTTTTCCTAATCTTCTCCATTAATGTTCCTTTTGTGTTTGCTTCTTTCGAGACTGCCTCGTTTGTTTGTTTGTTTGTTAGTTCGATTTTGCTGTTCTTGGAACTTTAACATTCTCCTTAGAAACCCTAATTCAGCTGCCTCAATCCTGTTCTGACTTTGCGTTCTGACTTTGCTTGTTGACTGTCCAAGCTTCGCATCCGCCCAGTGTTATATAGAACCAATACTGTTCTACGGATGCCACATACATACATATGTAAATGAATAATACAGTAAAAATCCACCCACATATGTGTGCCTATGAAAAGCAAAATTTTACTGAATTTGTGTCTGGATGCAACAGTCACGAAGAAAATGTAAAACCATCCACGTCAATATTTAGATGGAGCAGTATGAAAGGGCGGGGTGGGGGTCTAAAAAATATGTGGAACGTATTGCCAGACCCAGTGGAATCAGACGTGTTCATTGATGTTGTGGAATTCCCGGATCGACTGATGACTACTGCAACAAATATGAAGTCTCGTCGAAATGCCAGGAAGACGGGAATTAATCAGCTTGATATTTTGTTATCGTAGAGCAGACAGAGGTAAAGAAATGTATGTCATGCCTTAAAGAAACTAATAACAAGGGACATAATATACTAGGAACACGGGGCTTCCAAAAGCAGTGTGTCGCTTAATATTCCAAGAAGAAAGAGCTGTACTTACACACAAAAAAAAATGTTATCTGAAAAAAAGTAAATTGTATTGACAGTCACAATGTGAATTTGTACACAGATGACGAGAACAGGACTGATCCTTCCAAAAATAATGTATAGCATTGAAATAGTGAAGCCATATAAATGATCGTCCTTTCATGTGGACAAACATGGTAGTGTAGAGCTTTGAAATACTGAAGCCATATAAATGATCGTCCTTTCATGTGGACAAACATGGTAGTGTAAGTTTGAAATAGTGAAGCCATATAAATGATCATCCTTTCATGTGGACAAACATGGTAGTGTATAGCTTTGAAATAGTGAAGCCATATAAATGATCGTCCTTTCATGTGGACAAACATGGTAGTATATAGCTTTGAAATAGTGAAGCATATAAATGATCGTCCTTTCATGTGGACAAACATGGTAGTGTAGAGCTTTGAAATAGTGAAGCCATATTAATGATCGTCCTTTCATGTGGACAAACATGGTAGTGTATAGCGTTGAAATAGTGAAGCCATATAAATGATCGTCCTTTCATGTGGACAAACATGGTAGTGTAGAGCTTTGAAATAGTGAAGCCATATTAATGATCGTCCTTTCATGTGGACAAAACTGGTAGTGTAGAGCTTTGAAATAGTGAAGCCATATTAATGATCGTCCTTTCATGTGGACAAAAATGGTCTTGTTTCATTTGCTTAGTTGATTGAGACAGTCTTGATGGAGGCAGACACAAGTAGATCACTCATAAGGAATATTAGAAAAAGGCAGGCAACATTCATAGGCCATTTTATGAGGAAAGGGGAATTGGAACTCCTGGTCACAACGGGAAAGCTGGAGGGAAGGAGAGAACCAGGTAGACCCAGGGAGAAGATGCTAGACGGACTTGCAGAGTGGCTGAAGACAAGGAGGGTGGAAGAGATGCTTGAGACAACAAGAGATAGAGACAGATGGAAGTCCATAATCGCCAACGCCATGCGGCAAGGCACCTGATGATGATGAGTTGAATGAGACTTCGTGTTCAGACATACGACGTACAATGAAGTATCATCTCTGCAGTATATCTTCGTTCTACTCAAGCAGTTTTTTGGTAAAGTTTCTCCAGTTGTTTACCTGCTGCTGTAACAAAATCAGTTCAAATCCATTCATTGTTACAAAGTTCTAGCTCCCCAGTCAGTTTGCATGCGGAAAACATTCTGCCATGAACTGCCAAGGCATGAATGGTGACAACTAATTCAGGAGATTGACAGAGCAGCCACATGTGCTGATCATGTTGAAATATCAAGGAACAGCATTCAGCCCTCGATGTGTGGTAACGTTTCCTTTAGGCCTACGTAACTCTTTGAGTCCCGCACTTTGTTCACAAGCATCCTGCAATGCCAACCATGTTAGCAAAGCAAAAACATAACCCTTTGACTGCCTCACCCTATCCACCAGCTTTCTGCACCAAGCCGGTGGATAAAGTGAGAGAATCAAAGGGTTAAGTTTTTGGAATTGGTGTCCGGGAGTTGAAGGGTTAAGATGTTTTATGAAACGTTTCCTTTCACAGAATGAAAAAAAAACAAAAACAAAACAAACAAACAAAAAACCGCGACAAGCCACAAGACGTATGAAAAGTTGTGTAATAAATCGTAAAATGTCCATTTCTCCCCCACCCTCCCTCCCTCTCCACTTGCGTCGTTGCTCACGCGCGTTTTGTCTTGAGAATATACATGATTTGTGTTTGTTTCTGCTCTTGTTGTTGTTGTTCTGTACTGCTTGTTTCAAATCTAATCTTGCAAAAACATGTAAGTCACAAGTAACGTGGAAATAATTCCGTGTACTAAAAAATGTTCAAAAATACAATCGGAAATCTTAAACGCGAAAGAGAATGAATGAGTAGTCATTACAGAGGAAGAAAAGAGTAGGAGTCATTTGTGGCTTCTTCAGTGGACATTACCTCCAGTCTTTCAGCAATGCTTAACAATGTATTCATCACGACTCCCACCCTTCCCTACACATCCTCTTGCATTCTCTCCCTTTTCACAGAAGAGCCGCCACTACAGACACTATAGACCACTTCCCATCCCTTTTAGACTAAAAGCCTTTTTCATGCAGCGTTCTCTGGCACTTACATCGCTGTTCTTCTTCTCCAACTGAGACCCACGCAGAAGTGTCGCTTCTTTCTGGAACATAGATGACTTGGTCAAAGTGACCTCGCTGTCAGCGACCACAAGGTTTCACTGGCTCCTATCTACTACTGGCATGGCAGACAATGACAACAGTTGTGTGCGACACTTGCTGATAAGGTCTGTCTTAGGGGATGAAGGAAAAAATATGCTGTCAATTTTGTGATTATTCCAGAGGGATGTTTGCTTTGATGTAATTGCATTTTGAATTGAATTAAATGTCAGGTGCGGTGTGACATTCTTTGAAGTATTGCCATGGGACATATCCGCAACTCCTTCCTATTACCCATTTTATCAGTTCTCTTTTCTGCTTGTGGTTATGAAGTGCACACTACAGAGAACTCATTTAAATCCGTAAACTTTCCCAGAAGCTACACACAGACACACACACAGACACATACACACATACACACAGAGGCACAGACACAGACACAGACGCACACACACACACACACACACACACACACACACACACACACACACACACACACACACACACACTTATGAGTGCACACTACAGAGAACTCATTTAAATCCGTAACTTTCCCAGAAGCTACACACACACACACACACACACACACACACACACACACACACACACACACACACACACACACACACACACACACACACACATACATACACACACACACACACACACACAAATGGAAACACGCCTCCCCCTCCCCCACTCTATCAGCATTTACAAATGGCTTTGTGTTTGATTATTATAGAATAGATACTCGTACGTGATTGTGTCAAGGGACATGGCAAGATTATTTTATCATTCAGATTTCATAAACAAGTTCTTTCCAAACATTTAACGTTGCTATTACAATCATTTATGAATATACACTTTATCGTAAACGGTAATCTAAATGCCATCAATTACTGATGGTATACAAATTATTCGTTTTGATTTTTACGTCAGTTTTTCAGTGCTTGTTCCCTGGCAATTTGCTATAGGGATACTTGTGAGTATTTACGACTGAAAAAGCATCCCGGTACGAAGAAATCTTCCCTCGTGTTGCTGACATTTAGTGATATCTCTTTTATCTGATATGGATGAACAGAAATTGATTTTTCGCTAAAGTGTCATTCATATATTGCCTGCTTTTGGTAAGTTGTACAACACATTTGCTTACATCTCGTAACATCTGTAAGACGAACTGACTGATTCCATGGATCAGTTAGACTTAAAACAAAAGCAAATCGACCCGAATATATCGTGTCAGATTTACACTGTTCTGTCTTCGTCACACACTAAAACTTGTGTAAATGGAAGGAGAGTATTGCCTTGCAGATGAGCTGATTTCCTTTGGTTCTTATCTGTGTTCTGGTGTCTCACATGACGAAGTGTAATCAAGTAAAAGGCTTCACTTAAAACTTTTAAAACAGGCAAATGTTTGTGCAGTTCAATTTAGTCCTTTATTCACCCTCTGTCTTGGTGATTGCCTGTTTCTTTTGTACGCACACACAAAACACACATACACACACACACACAAACGCACACACACACACATCCACACACATGCACACACACACATCCACACACACGCACACACACACAAACACAACACACACACACACAAACACACACACACAAACGCACACACACACACACACACATGCACACACACACACAAACACACACAGACACACACACACACACACACACCACACAAACACACACACAGACACACATACACACACACATTCCACACACACGCACACATTCACATCCACACATACACACGCACGCAGACACACGCAAGCGCACACACACACATAACACATACGCACTTCTGCATGCACACATGCACACACACTAACACATACACACACATAAACACACACGCACACACACATAAACACACACACACATACACACGCACACACACATACACACACACATACACACACACACACAGACAACACGCACACACACATACACACACATACACACACACTCACACACATATACACACACACATGCACTTACACACACATACTTACACACACACACATACATACACACACACACACACACACACACACTCACACACACACACGCACATACAATTAATGTCGTAGAGAAGAGTGTACATTGCTGGATTGAACTTCATAACCCCATGGAACTTAATGATTAAGAATGGACCTCCTTACAGTCAGTAAAACAGAAAAACAACAGGACTCCATCAACAAGACTTGTGGTCGTCCTGCTCACAGAGATGATGGATAAAATGATCCAGTGCTTTTACGGCCAGATGACATCCTAGTGTAGACTCTGATCCAGACAATATCTACGCCCGTTTTAAGCTTCGTATCTCTCTTCCTCTTCTTATCTACAGAATACTGCCCCCCCCCCCTCCACTCCATCCCTTTGTTGTGTTGTCTAGTCACCCTCATCTTTCCCATCTCTTGTAACATGAAGTTATGTATTCCCTTCCCTGTGATCTACGGTCGGCCTTCAGTCCTACAGGCACAACATGACTGATTTCTACTGACCCATTGGCACCATGCTGACATCTGTGGAAAAGGGTTCTTTGTTCCTGTCCTCTTTTCCACGCTACCTCAAGTTCAAGGTCATACTGCTTATAGCCCAGCCGACTACTAGAGCCATATCAGGGCTAACACCACGTCAAAAACGACAACCCGTCAAGACAAAAAAAGACAACAGTTAAATACCACGCTCACCGTTAACCGTACAAGTCTGAAATGCAATCAAAGAACTACAGCCGTAAAATCATATCCACCTCAAAAGTCATGGAAGCTGGAACAATTGTCACAAATGCTATGATTTGATGATGACGACGGGGATAATTATCATGGATGCTGTGGAATTCCAACTAAGATTGAAACCACTTGACAGAACGTGTTCAAAATTTATTATCATAGTATATCCTAACGTCAGCCAAGGTCCAGAGATAAAGACACCTGCGGTGTTAGTCTGTATATTGAGCAACAACTTCAGTTACTATATCCACAGCATGGATAAGACTCAACTGTGTGGAGCCTTTCTTTCTAAATAAGCCCATAGCACACGTAACTCTGGGTAACGCCAATTGAGGCTGAACAATCCCACAGTGATTTTGGAAGGACTTATGGGGACTTCAACCTCAGACTTCCAGTCACAGCCCCTTATGCTAACCACTGCACCAAGACGATTAGTTTGTTGTTGTTGTTATTATATATTATTATTTTCGTCACCTTCTGCACTGTTTCTGTGTCAATATCACTCACACTGCTTATTTCAGCCCTCCAAGGTACCTTCAAACCCACAAAAACTTAGTCACCTTATTTATGTATTTATTTGTTTATCGTTTGTTGTTTGTTTGTTTATGTATTTATTCATTTATTTATTACGTTGATGAGAATGAGGATGGCAGTGTTTATATTATAGAGTTTCATTTCGGATTGAGACCACCTGACAGAATTGTATTCAACGTTTACTGTCATATTCCATCTTGGGTCGATCACGTCCGAGATGCAGACAGCTGCGTGCTTGGTCAATAAATAGGACCATCACCCTCCGTGACAGACACAACCCTAAAGTGGGTGGACAAGACGTGACCGTATGGTCTCAGCTTTCCCAGCGAGCCCATAGTACCCACAACTTTGGATAGGAGCTGGTCAGAAGAGCGTGTGCAAACCTACATCAAATCATATCTACAATCCCCAGAGGCACGAAGAACGCAAAGTGCAACAATGCAGTCACACAGACACAACAACAACAACGATGCAGAAGAATAGTTAATAATTCGCCATCACTCTTCTGTCTACCAAGTAGATGCTGGTCTCTGTAATTCCCTCAAGATTTGAGTGATTGCCAAGGACATAGGAAAGGTTTTCTTCCTTCTCTGGGAAATGAATGACACTACTCTCGTCTTACGACACCAAGGCCCAGTATGCCAGCAGTCACATAAAATTATTTCCCTTTTGGTGTACTTCTGATCATGAGGTCTCGTCTCGTTTCGTTCCAGCACTCCAGCCCTCATCTCCTTTTGTTGTCGTAGGTCTCTGAACCGAAAGGACATATTTTGTTGGGATCTTTCCTTCCATTATTTCCTTGCTCTCGCTCACTTCTGTGTGACTGATTATTCTTTCCGTTTAATCTTACAGTACAAATTATTTAGAATTGGATTTTTACAACGGCAGAGATGGAAAACTGTCCAGAGACTTTTGTACTGTGTCATTGTCTTTATCGTTAGAAAATGGAATAAGTAAACTGATCAGTGAGTTTCTCTCTCTCTCCTTTCTCTCTCTCTCTCTCTCTCTCCCTCTCTCTCTCTCTCTCTTGCCCTCTCTCTGTCTGCCTGCCTGTCTGTCGGTCTGTTTATCTCTTTCTCTCTCTCTCTCTCTCTCTCTCTCTCTCTCTCTCTCTCTCTATATATATATATATATTATATATATACATATAGATATATTTATGTTGTCAGGTCGGATAGATGTATCCGTTACTGGTAACCTGGAACCCAATACTACCTGTCACAGGGTCGAATTGCTGGCGACTAAACCAGCAACCCCACCAATCCTCTCAGGAGGATGGTGAGGAGGGTGGCTAGAAACCCTGGTGGAAATAAATTAGATCCATCAAAGGGCGCCAGCTCTGGAGAGCTACCCGCGGCCATCTAGCTAAGGGAGTAAACCCTGACAGTAAATCCGGTGTGGGGCCCCTAAGGCGGTTGGATGGCAAACTTTGTCACTTTCCGGCAGCTCCTGCGACCGCGTTGGCACCAAAACGTAACAGCCCTGCTGTTCCTTTGGATCTGTCAGCGAGGTGGAGAGGGGGGACAAGTTGCATGGGCAACAGCCTGTCTTCCATATTACACTGCCCAGGCTTACATCCGTCCATTCATGTCCATGGTCAGTCATGACCGAAGGAGGCCTACTACTATATATATATGCATATATATATGTATATACCAGTTTAAAGAGTTAATACGACGGAAAATTAGTTCCCGTTTTCAATTTCATCAAAAACACTTAACTTATAGAGGCAAGTTTGACAGCTACCAATAGCTATCTCCCTCCTGTTGCCCTAACACAGTCAGAGAAGCACTACTGCCCTAAATAATCTTGCGATGCCCTGTCACACTAAATCCCTTTTTCACTCGGTCTGCCCCCGACACCTACATCGATGATCCCCCTGTCTCCTCAGACCTGTAGACAAGTGGTGCTTGCTTGTGGAACACTGGTGTCCTGGTCAGTGTGGCCTCGCTGTCATCCACAGCTGGCCAAAAGGATTTCACTGGCTCCCACTAACAAGTGGCATGGCATGAAAACAGATGTGTGTGATATGCTGTGAACTGGCCTTTTGATGTAAGAGACATGGTGTGGTGTTCTGCATGGAACTAGCTAATGTATATAGTGGTCACTGCATTAAGTTTGAAGAAAGTTCATTGTTTGAATGTAATGTGAAGTTTGTCTTTTTTCCCCCCAGTATTACAACAGGCACTTTGGTGGACTACTTTTTGAATTTCATTTTGTTTTACCAAAGGGATGTTTACTGAGACAGTTGTTCGTCCATTTTTTTTGTTCTTTCTGGAGTACATTTTGTTCACTCATTCTCTTGACCACATGTTCACCTCCTTGAAGTTTCTTACTTTAAATATCTGTTTATAACAATGGAATGTCCCAAGCAGGACAATGCATAACACTGAAATATAATGTTATTACACAGAAACCTAATGTTATTACACAGAACCCATTTTCACTTACAAATCAAGAAATACATTGTTAATGCACAAAGGTATGACATTAAAATCAACTTGACTCCTTGAATATCTCTGCATTCAGTGATATACAAATATCAGCCCCAAGGAGAGGCCATTTCGTCTTGAACGCAGAAAAGGTAAGCATAGAGAAGGCACACACAACATTTAAGACAGAGAAAGTACACAGTCAAACACAGAGAAGACACAAACAACGTTTAGTCAAACACAGAGAAGACACAAACAACGTTTAGTCAAACACAGAGAAGACACAAACAACGTTTAGTCAAACACAGACAAGACACAAACAACGTTTAAGACACAGAAGCTACACAACCAAACACAAAGAAGACACAAACAACGTTGAAGACAGAGAAGGTACAAAGTCAAACACAGAGAAGACACAAACAACGTTTAGTCAAACACAGAGAAGACACAAACAACGTTTAGTCAAACACAGACAAGACACAAACAACGTTTAAGACACAGAAGCTACACAACCAAACACAAAGAAGACACAAACAACGTTTAAGACAGAGAAGGTACAAAGTCAAACACAGAGAAGACACAAACAACGTTTAGTCAAACACAGAGAAGACACAAACAACGTTTAAGACACAGAAGGTACACAACCAAACACAAAGAAGACACAAACAACGTTTAAGACACAGAAGGTACAGAGTCAAATACAGAGGAGACACAAACAACGTTTAGTCAAACACAGAGAAGACACAAACAACGTTTAAGACAGAGAAGGTACAAAGTCAAACACAGAGAAGACACAAACAACGTTTAAGACACAGAAGGTACGCAACCAAACACAAAGAAGACACAAACAACGTTTAAGACACAGAAGGTACAGAGTCAAATACAGAGGAGACACAAACAACGTTTAGTCAAACACAGAGAAGACACAAACAACTTTTAAGACAGAGAAGGTACAAAGTCAAACACAGAGAAGACACAAACAACGTTTAGTCAAACACAGAGAAGACACAAACAACGTTTAATACATAGAAGGTACAAAGTCAAACACAGAGAAGACACAAACAACGTTTAGTCAAACACAGAGAAGACACAAACAACGTTTAAGACACAGAAGGTACAGAGTCAAATACAGAGAAGACACAAACAACATTTAGTCAAACACAGAGAAGACACAAACAACGTTTAGTCAAACACAGAGAAGACACAAACAACGTTTAAGACACAGAAGGTACAGAGTCAAATACAGAGAAGACACAAACAACATTTAGTCAAACACAGAGAAGACACAAACAACGTTTAGTCAAACACAGACAAGACACAAACAACGTTTAAGACACAGAAGGTACAAAGTCAAACACAGAGAAGACACAAACAACGTTTAAGACACTGAAGGTACAAAGTAAAACACAGAGAAGACACAAACAACGTTTAAGACACAGAAGGGACAGAGTCAAATACAGAGAAGACACAAACAACGTTTAGTCAAACACAGAGAAGACACAAACAACGTTTAAGACAGAGAAGGTACAAAGTCAAACACAGAGAAGACACAAACAACGTTTAGTCAAACACAGAGAAGACACAAACAACGTTTAGTCAAACACAGAGAAGACACAAACAACGTTTAAGACACAGAAGGTACAGAGTCAAATACAGAGAAGACACAAACAACATTTAGTCAAACACAGAGAAGACACAAACAACGTTTAGTCAAACACAGAGAAGACACAAACAACGTTTAAGACACAGAAGGTACAAAGTCAAACACAGAGAAGACACAAACAATGTTGAACACAGAGAAGACTCAAGCAATGTTGAGCACAGAGAAGACACAAACTACGTTTAAGACACAGAAGTTACACAGCCAAACACAGAAAAGGCACAAACAGTGTTGAACACAGAGAAGACAAAAACAAAATCGAACACTGAAAAGGCACAAAGAAAGTTGAACACAGAGAAGGCACAAACAGTATTTGACTGGCTTCTTGGCCAAAAGCAATACAGCCTAGTCTTTATATTCACGTTTAATTACACAGTGTTCATGCTTAGATTAGCTTATTTCCTTCCTCATACCTACCATGATTCCTCTCCCATGTGATCAATGGCCGCCCCTCCCGTTGCTGTGATTCACAGATACCTCCTTCCCCCATCCATCACGACCCCCCACCCTCCCACCTACAGACACAACTTGATTGATTTGATTCCAGCCGCTGCAAGTATACATGTAATCAGGTCTGTGGGTAGGGTTCCATCAGAGTATTTCTCGTACTGACATGAAGCCAACGTTAGGAAATATGTGTTTCAATAAAGAGAGCATTTAGATGTTTTCCTCACTGTGATTGAAATATAAATGAAATGTAGCCCATCCCCCGTATGTGAAAGACATAATCACCTTTTCTAAACATTAGCCATGAAGTAGACATTCGTGTGCAGTTTCAGTTTCTCAAAATAACAAAGTTGCACATAGAGAAGGCACAAAGTTTAACACACAGAAAACACAAACAAAGGTGAACACCGAGAAGACATAAACAAAGTTAAACACAGAAGACAAACAACATTGAACACAGAGAAGGCACAGAGTTGAACACAGAAGACACAAACAAAGTCAAACACAGAAAAGACACAAAGTTAAACACAGAGAAGGCACAATGTTTAACACACAGAAGGCACAAACAAAGTTGAACACAGAGAAGGCACAGATAAAGTTGAACACAGAAAAGACACAAACATGAACTTAGAGAAGGCACAAAAAAGTTGAACACAGAGAATGAACAAAGTTGAACACAAAGAAGGTACATAGTTCAACACTGCGCTTGGAATGAATTCCATTGCACTGGCGTTATTGATGCCTTGTGATGGACAAGATCAAGATTGATTATGGCATACGCCTTAAGCCTGCACATAAACCACATGTGTTAAATCATGAATGATCATGGCATAACAATGATTATGGCATAAGCCTTAAGTCTGCACATAAACCCTGTGTGTTAAATCATGAATGATCATGGCATAACAATGATTATGGCATACGCCTTAAGCCTGCACATAAACCACATGTGATAAATCATGAATGATCATGGCATAAAAATGATCATAGCATAAGCCTTAAGCCCGTACATAAACCCTATGTGTTAAATCAAGAATGATCATGGCATACGCCTTAAGCCTGCACATAAACCCTGTGTATTAAATCATGAATGATCATGGCATAACAATGATTATGGCATAAGCCTTAAGCCTGTACATAAACCCTGTGTATTAAATCAAGAGTGATCATGGCATAAGCCTTAAGCCTGCACATAAACCCTGTGTATTAAATCATGAATGATCATGGCATAACAATGATTATGGCATAAGCCTTAAGCCTGCACATAAACCCTGTGTATTAAATCATGAATGGTCATGGCATAACAATGATTATGGCATAAGCCTTAAGCCTGTACATAAACCCTATGTGTTAAATCAAGAATGATCATGGCATAACAATGATTATGGCATAAGCCTTAAGCCTGTACATAAACCCTATGTGTTAAATCAAGAATGGTCATGGCATAACAATGATCATGGCATCAACCTTAAGCCTGTACATAAACCCTATGTGTTAAATCAAGAATGATCATGGCATAACAATGATCATGGCATCAACCTTAAGCCTGTACATAAACCCTATGTGTTAAATCAAGAGTGATCATGGTATCAATCTTAAGCCTGCACATAAACCCTATGTGTTAAATCAAGAATGATCATGGCACAAACCTTAAGCCTGTACATAAACCCTATGTGTTAAATCAAGAGTGATCATGGCATCAATCTTAAGCCTGCACATAAACCCTATGTGTTAAATCAAGAGTGATCATGGCATCAATCTTAAGCCTGCACATAAACCCTATGTGTTAAATCAAGAATGATCATGGCATCAATCTTAAGCCTGCACATAAACCCTATGTGTTAAATCAAGAATGATCATGGCATCAATCTTAAGCCTGCACATAAACCCTATGTGTTAAATCAAGAGTGATCATGGTATCAATCTTAAGCCTGCACATAAACACCTATGTGTTAAATCAAGAGTGATCATGGTATCAATCTTAAGCCTGTACATAAACCCTATGTGTTAAATCAAGAGTGATCATGGTATCAACCTTAAGCCTGCACATAAACCCTATGTGTTAAATCAAGAGTGATCATGGTATCAATCTTAAGCCTGTACATAAACCCTGTGTGTTAAATCAAGAATGATCATGGCATCAATCTTAAGCCTGTACATAAACCCTATGTGTTAAATCAAGAGTGATCATGGCATAAAAATGATCATGGCATAAGCCTTAAGCCTGCACATAAACCCTATGTGTTAAATAAAGAATGATTATGGCATAAGCCTTAAGCCTGCACATAAACCCTATGTGTTAAATCAACAATGATCATGGCATAAGCCTTATGCCTGTTTATAAACCCTATGTGGTACATCAAGAATGATCATGGCACAAACCTTAAGCCTGTACATAAACCCTGTGTGTTAAATCATGAATGATCATGGCATAAGCCTTAAGCCTGTACATAAACCCTATGTGTTAAATCAAGAATGATCATGGCATCAATCTTAAGCCTGCACATAAACCCTATGTGTTAAATCAAGAATGATCATGGCATCAATCTTAAGCCTGCACATAAACCCTATGTGTTAAATCAAGAGTGATCATGGTATCAATCTTAAGCCTGCACATAAACCCTATGTGTTAAATCAAGAGTGATCATGGTATCAATCTTAAGCCTGTACATAAACCCTATGTGTTAAATCAAGAGTGATCATGGTATCAACCTTAAGCCTGCACATAAACCCTATGTGTTAAATCAAGAGTGATCATGGTATCAATCTTAAGCCTGTACATAAACCCTGTGTGTTAAATCAAGAATGATCATGGCATCAATCTTAAGCCTGTACATAAACCCTATGTGTTAAATCAAGAGTGATCATGGCATAAAAATGATCATGGCATAAGCCTTAAGCCTGCACATAAACCCTATGTGTTAAATAAAGAATGATTATGGCATAAGCCTTAAGCCTGCACATAAACCCTATGTGTTAAATCAACAATGATCATGGCATAAGCCTTATGCCTGTTTATAAACCCTATGTGGTACATCAAGAATGATCATGGCACAAACCTTAAGCCTGTACATAAACCCTGTGTGTTAAATCATGAATGATCATGGCATAAGCCTTAAGCCTGTACATAAACCCTGTGTGTTAAATCATGAATGATCATGGCATAAGCCTTAAGCCTGTACATAAACCCTATGTGTTAAATCAAGAATGATCATGGTATAAGCCTTAAGCCTGTACATAAACCCTATGTGTTAAATCATGAATGATCATGGCATAAGCCTTAAGCCTGTACATAAACCCTATGTGTTAAATCAGAATGATCATGGCATAAGCCTTAAGCCTGTACATAAACCCTATGTGTTAAATCATGAATGATCATGGCATAAGCTTTAAGCCTGTACATAAACCCTATGTGTTAAATCAAGAATGATCATGGCATAAGCCTTAAGCCTGTACATAAACCCTATGTGGTAAATCAAGAATGATCATGGCATAACAATGATCATGGCACAAGCCTTAAGCCTGTTTATAAACCCTATGTGGTAAATCAAGAATGATCATGGCATAACAATGATCATGGCATAACAATGATCATGGCACAAGCCTTAAGCCTGTTTATAAACCCTATGTGGTAAATCAAGAATGATCATGGCATAACAATGATCATGGCATAACAATGATCATGGCACAAGCCTTAAGCCTGTTTATAAACCCTATGTGGTAAATCAAGAATGATCATGGCATAACAATGATCATGGCATAACAATGATCATGGCATCAGCCTTAAGCCTGTTTATATAAACCCTATGTGGTAAATCAAGAATGATCATGGCATAACAATGATCATGGCATAACAATGATCATGGCATAACAATGATCATGGCATAACAATGATCATGGCATAACAATGATCATGGCATAACAATGATCATGGCATAACAATGATCATGGCATCAGCCTTAAGCCTGTTTATAAACCCTATGTGGTAAATCAAGAATGATTCACGGCATAACAATGATCACGGCACAAGCCTTAAGCCTGTACATAAACCCTATGTGGTAAATCAAGAATGATCACGGCATAACAATGATCATGGCATCAGCCTTAAGCCTGTACATAAACCCTATGTGGTAAATCAAGAATGATCACGGCACAAGCCTTAAGCCTGTACATAAACCCTATGTGGTAAATCAAGAATGATCACGGCACAAGCCTTAAGCCTGTTTATAAACCCTATGTGGTAAATCAAGAATGATCACGGCACAAGCCTTAAGCCTGTACATAAACCCTATGTGGTAAATCAAGAATGATCACGGCATAACAATGATCATGGCACCAGCCTTAAGCCTGTACATAAACCCTATGTGGTAAATCAAGAGTGATCATGGCATAAGCCTTAAGCCTGTACATAAACCCTATGTGTTAAATCAAGAATGATCACGGCATAACAATGATTATGGCATAAGCCTTAAGCCTGTACATAAACCCTGTGTGTTAAATCAAGAATGATCATGGCATAACAATGATCATGGCATCAGCCTTAAGCCTGTACATAAACCCTATGTGTTAAATCAAGAATGATCATGGCACAAACCTTAAGCCTGTACATAAACCCTATGTGTTAAATCAAGAATGATCATGGTATCAACCTTAAGCCTGCACATAAACCCTATGTGTTAAATCAAGAGTGATCATGGTATCAATCTTAAGCCTGCACATAAACCCTATGTGTTAAATCAAGAGTGATCATGGTATCAATCTTAAGCCTGCACATAAACCCTATGTGTTAAATCAAGAGTGATCATGGTATCAATCTTAAGCCTGCACATAAACCCTATGTGTTAAATCAAGAATGATCATGGCATCAATCTTAAGCCTGCACATAAACCCTATGTGTTAAATCAAGAGTGATCATGGTATCAACCTTAAGCCTGCACATAAACCCTATGTGTTAAATCAAGAGTGATCATGGCATCAATCTTAAGCCTGTACATAAACCCTATGTGTTAAATCAAGAGTGATCATGGTATCAACCTTAAGCCTGCACATAAACCCTATGTGTTAAATCAAGA
>JAPXFY010000017.1:57244972-57252472 GCA_030674185.1 Monoplex corrugatus
ATAGGCATTTGTTGGTAAGAATGCCTTCCATCTTTTAAAATGTTGTTTTAGCTTGGCGATTCTGCTGGCTATTTCTGATGCGCATCTGCCGTCTGGTGAACTGATCGTTCCCAGGTATTTAAATTTATCAACTGTGTCAAGGTTGTGCCTTTGCTGTTATTTTACATGAGGGGATTTCATGCTTTTTACTGATCACCATGACTTCATTCTTCCTGCTGTTTAGTTCCATCCCCTTTACCTTTGCTTTCTATTTCAAGTATATTCACAAGGTTTTGTAGGTCCCTTTCACTTTCTGCAATTAGCACGGTGTCATCTGCATATCATTTTGTTTGGCCTATTGCGACAGTCAGCCAACAACACTTTATTTTTTAATAAGTGAGTTAACAAGATATAACAATATAACAAGACAATAGTGCATAATCTCTCTCTCTCTCTCTTTTTTCCTTTCTCTCCTTCTGTCATCTCTCTGTCTCTCTGTTCTTTCTCTCTCTCTCTTTTCTGTCTATCTGTCTGTCTCTGTCTCTGTCTCTCTTTCTCTCTCTCTCTCACTCTCTCTCTACTCTCCTCTCTCACTCTCTCCTCTCTTCTCTCTCTCTCCACTCTCTCTCTCACTCTCTCTCACTCCTCTCTCTCACTCTCTCTCTCACTCTCTCTCTCTCACTCTCTCTCTCTCACTCTCTCTCTCCACTCTCTCTCTCACTCTCTCTCCACTCTCTCTCACTCTCTCTCTCTTCACTCTCTCTCTCACTCTCTCTCTCCTCACTCTCTCTCTCTACTACTCTCTCTCTCTCTTCTCTCTCTCACTCTCTCTCATCTCTCTCTCTCACACTCTCTCTCTCCTCTCCTCTCTCTCTCTCACTCTGTCTCTCTCTCTCCTCTCTCACTCTCTCCTACTCACTCTCTCTCTCACTCTCTCTCTCTCTCTCTCTCTCATCTCTCTTCTCACTCTCTCTCTCACTCTCTCTCATTCTCTCTCTCTCTCTTTCTCTCTCTCTCACTCTCTCTCTCACTCTTCTCTCTCACTTTTTCTCTCTCTCACTCTTCTCTCTCTCTCTCACACCATTCTCTCTCTCACCTCTCTCATCTCTCTCTTTCACTCTCTCTCTCTCTCACTCTCTCCTCTCTCTGACTCTCCTCTCTCTCACTCTCTCTCTCTCACTCTCTCTCTCCACTCTCTCTCTCTCACTCTCTCTCTTAAAAAAAGAAAGAAATCGTGTGACATTACACATGAACCAGGAAATCCATTCAGTTCCTGTTTATTTGTTATACCTAGTGGGGAATCTCTTTCAGATGTGAATGCTTTCAAAGCAATCACATTTACCGTGCAGTAAATATCCCCATAGTTCATGAACTTTACGAAAATATAACTTTGTTACGCCCATGTGCACTAAAAACATTCATGACTGCAATTGTGAAGATATTTTGATGAGAAGTATTCTGACATCAAATTGATATTCACTCTGCTTGCTTGGGTCAGGTGCCCTGAAATAGACTGTGTGGCTTGATTGTGTGCAGTTCAACACTAAATGGCTTGTCATGTTGGGGTCGTTGTTCCTCCATCAGAAAGCACAGCAGGGTTAAATGAGAAGCAGACATCACAGCGGAGGCTATCTAACTTTTCTAGTATGTCTTCTGTTACAACAGCAGGTTCAAAAGCAATCGAGCAAAAGTTTTCATTTAAAACTTTGTTAAAATTCTTAAGAGTTTGTAACAACACCCACAGAGACACACACTCACGCACACAACACACACACACACACACACACACACACACACACACACACACACACACCACACGCACACACACACACACACACACACAGACACTATGTCTCTCCTCTCTGTGTCTCTGTGTGTCTCTGTGTCTATCTGTCACTGTTTTTCTCTCTGCCTCTCCTCGTTTCCTCTCTCTCTCTCTCTCTCTCTCTTCTGTCACTCATTTGTCTCTCTCTCTGTCTCTATCTTCTCTCTATCTGTCTTCTGTCTCTCTGTTTCTCTGTCTGTCTGTCTCTATCTCTCTCTGTCTTTCTGTCTCTGTCTCTCTCTGTCTCCCCCTCTCTCTCTTTCCCTCTCTCTCCATCAATCTTTCACTCACTCACACGCTATACTAACAAAGTTGACATGACAAAATAAATGGATCCTGACCTCCGTAATGTTAATATGTTCAGAATAAACCTCATTAAAACCAGTGAAGCACAAAATAAACAGTAAACCACGTCCGTAAGATGAGGTCATATTTTTTTTTACCAGATGTCAAAGGTGACTGACAAATATACAAGCGGTTTTCCGGTCAAAAGACAATCCAGTGCTCTCTTCACTAAACTTGAAGCCAGACAACTTCCACGCCTGAATTATGTGTTTTCCACCCCTCACTGTCTTATCCATGGTCCACCCTCCTCCCCACATTCCACTTGATGTGATGTACTTTCACCACACCTTATCCCCCCCCCCCCCTGTTGTGACCACAAGTAGTTCACTCCCCTTACTGTGATCTACAGTCACTCTCTGTCTGTTATCCTCCATCACCATTTTGTGACCTACATCCATAACATGATGGACTGGGCTTGGCCTATGGCCAGCTGCTTGGATGTTTTGCAAGCAGTGTTTAGATGTACCTTATATTAATAATAATAATAATAATAATAATAATAATGTAATAATGATAACAACAGCAGCAGCAACAACAACAACAATAATAACAATGATAATAATAATAATACTGATAATAATAATAATAATAATCATCATCATCATAACAACAACAACAACAATAATAATAATAATAATAATAATAATGCTAGTCGTCTTCATCATCATCATCATCATCATCATCATCATCATCATCATCATAATGATAACAACAACAACAACAACAATAATAATAATAATAATAATAATAATAATAATAATAATAATAATAATAATAATAATAATAATAATAATAATAATAATAATGATAATAATAGTAATGCTAGTCGTCTTCATCGTCATCATCATCATCATCATAAGAAGAAGAAGAAGAAGCTGAACAATATGTACAACATCTCATCTCACATGAACCCAGAGCACTTCACATGAACGTTAAGTGATGACAGAATCGGACACAGGACAGACAATACAAGTTAACCCCAACTTCTGTGACCAAAACACATTGTTAAGAAACACGTATTGTACACATATACATAATACACGAATAAAATGTCTGGGTAATTTGTCAAAGCTACTTTCTTGAACTGCTGCTGCTTTTAGCACTGCTCAACAAAATGTTCAATACGACCCCCATTCCTCTTCATGCTCTCCTTCCTCACAGAGGCAACGCCTCTAAATACACTTGTTTGACGATGGCTACTAGCACCTTCAGACTGTGTGCCTTTCTCGTGCATTTTACCTCTTATACTTAAATCAATATTCCTCCCCCCCCCCTCACAAAGAGAGAGAGGGGGGGGGGAGAGCGAGAGCGAGAGAGAGAGCGGAGCGAGAGAGAGAATCAGACAGACAGACAGACAGAGAGAGAGAGCGAGAGAGAGAGAGAGAGAGAGACAGACAGACAGACAGAGACGGAGACAGAGAGAGAGAGAGACAGACAAAGAGACAGAAAGAGAGAGACATATGTATATATATATATTTATATATATATATATATATGTATATATATATAGAGAGAAGAGAGAGCGAGAGAGAGAGAGAGAGAGACAGAGGGAGAACGAAAGTGAGAGAGAGACAGAGAGAAAGGACGAGAGAGAGAGAGAGAAAGAGAGAGGGAGAGAGAAGAAAAACAGAGTAAAAAAAGAAAGAAAAAAAAAAAAAAAAGAGAGAGAGAGAGAGAGAGAGAGAGAGAGAGAAGAGAGAGAGAGAGAATAATGCTTGTATCTGGACCACTGTTGACCTGGTCAAAGTGACCTCACTGTCAGCGACAATGGCTCTAAGGGTTTCACTGGCTCCCACCTACTGCTGACATAACAGACAATGACAACAGTTGTCTGTGTGACATCTGCTTATAGTGCCTCTGTTGTAACTAAAAGGAATGAAGCAAGTGTTCTTCATTTTGATGACAGTGAGAACAGATGCGTGTGATGCTTGGTGAAGGTCTTTCTCTCACGGGATGAAAACAGAATCAATCTTGATAGCTTTGAAGTGATATTAATTTGCGGAGACCCGATCTATTTTGGCCGTAAATCATTGCTGGATGAAGCGCGGTTTTCGCGTTTAGATGTTAGACTGAAAATACCTCCCATAGGCATGATGAAAGACTGAAAATACCTCTCTAAGGCATGATGTTAGACTGAAAATACCTCCCTAGGGCATGATATTAGACTGAATATACCTCCCTAAGACATGATGTAAGACTGAAAATACCTCCCTTGGGCATGATGTTAGACCGAAAATACCTCCCTAGGGCATGATGTTAGACCGAAAATACCTCTCTAGGGCATGATGTTAGACCGAAAATACCTCCCTAGGGCATGATGTTAGACTGAAAATACCTCCTTAGGGCATGATGTTAGACTGAAAATACCTCCCTAGGGCATGATGTTAGACTGAAAATACTTCCTAGGGCATGATGTTAGACTGAAAATACCTTCCTAGGGCATGATGTTAGACCGAAAATACCTCCCTAGGGCATGATGTTAGACCGAAAATACCTCCCTAGGGCATGATGTTAGACCGAAATACCTCCCTAGGGCATGATGTTAGACTGAAAATACCTCCCTAGGGCATGATGTTAGACTGAAAATACTTCCTAGGGTATGATGTTAGACGAAAATACTTCCCTAGGGCATGATGTTAGACCGAAAATACTCCCTAGGGCATGATGTTAGACCGAAAATTTCTCCCTAGGACATGATATTAGACGAAAATACCTCCCTAGGGCATGATGTTAGACCGAAAATACCTCCCTAGGGCATGATGTTAGACCGAAAATACCTCCCTAAGGCATGATATTAGACTGAAAATACCTCCCTAGGGCATGATGTTAGACCGAAAATACCTCCCTAGGGCATGATGTTAGACCGAAAATACCTCCCTAGGGCATGATGTTAGACTGAAAATACCTCCCTAGGGCATGATGTTAGACTGAAAATACCTCCCTAGGGCATGATGTTAGACCGAAAATACCTCCCTAGGGCATGATGTTAGACCGAAAATACCTCCCTAAGGGCATGATATTAGACTGAAAATACCTCCCTAGGACATATTAGACTGAAAATACCTCCCTAAGGCATGGTGTTAGACTGGAAAATACCTCCCTAGGGCATGATGCTAGACTGAAAATACCTTCCTAGGGCATGATGTTAGACTGAAAATACCTTCCTAGGGCATGATGTTAGACTGAAAATACCTTCCTAGGGCATGATGTTAGACGAAAATACCTTCCTAGGGTATGATGTTTCACTGCTTCCCCTGTCATACAGTTGTTCGGGTTCCTATACTTTGCTTTGCTTGTGTGACATGGCAGACAATGAGAACTCATGTGTGGGGCAAATACTGACATGGTGTGTCTTGAGACATGAAAGGAGAGGACCCGTTTGTATTCTTTTTTGAATAACTGTGGCCATTTTTTTTCCAGCTTAGATGGGATCAGTTTTAAAGTAAACTATTGTCAAATACAGCGAGCGGTATTCTTTTCCGAGCCTTCCCCTGAGACACCTCCATTTTCTCAAGCACGTGAAGTTTCCCTGGTTTGGTTTCTCTGCTCTCGCCAAATCTCATCCATCGCCAGAGCTTTCAGATTCACGTCTTCTGTGCTGATTACACGCGGGAAAAAAACAACAGTTCAATGACAGGCAATTTATCAGCTGTAGCTATTCAGTATTTCTAAATACACACATCGTTCATAAGTGTACAAATACATATAAACACATAGCCATGTATATATAAGATAATGCGAAATGTCCTCGAGGCCGATTTGGCTTTGAATATTGGGACAGTTCTACTGTTACATATCTCTGTCATTGTTATTTTTGTTGCTGTTGTTAGTGGTGTTTGTTTTTTGTTTTTTTTTTAGGGGAGACGGGGAGGGAGGGGGTTAACAGTTCTATTTTAAGATATCATGTCATTTTTTATCATGTTTGTTTGTGTCTTCATCATAAACTCAAAAAGGTCTAAGAATGATGGAAGGAGAGTAGTGTATTCCACACAAAGTCATTCAGTTCTGTATTTCCCCTGTTCTAATGTCTGAAATGATACATGCATTCAAATATCTAGAAAGTTGTGATTTCTCTCTCTTCTTCTTCTTTTTCTCTCTCTCTCTCATCTCCTCTCTTCTTTCTCTCTCTCTTCTCTTCTTTTTTCTCTTTCTCTCCTCTCCAAAAATCTGTAATTTATCGCCCTTATTGGGAAAGTCGGAGAAAGAAAATAACTACTCAATAATTAATGTAGTTTTATCTCCATTGAGGATATCACTTTATACTGTTCTTATGTTTATTTGCCTGATTTGGGTCTTCCTCTTACTTATATGACTTATTACTCGGGTGTCAAACTGTTTTTACGTTTTGTTCACACATTGAATTAATGTAAGTTTATCTCCATGAGGATATCACTTTATACTGTTCTTATGTTTATTTGCCGATTTGGGTCTTCCTCTTACTTATATGACTAATTACGTCGGGTGGTCAACTGTTTCTTCATTCAACTTTTTGTTCAACTTTTTGTTCAACTTCTTTCCTTCACATTTTTTATTCATTATTAGGAATTTTTTTTAAATGGTTGTAGTAATGTCAGACATGACTATATTTATAAATCTTTATTTCGCGAAAACGACGACGTAAATTTTAATGACTTTGTTTTATGCTCCTTGCCACAAGGACAAAAATGTCAATGGCAATAAACCATTTTCAGTTTTTCAGTTTCTCCCTCTCTCTCTCTCTCTTCTCTCTCTCTCTTCTCTTCTCTCTCTCTCTTTCTCTCTCTCTCTCTCTTTCTACTCTCTCTCTCTCTCTCTCTCTCTCTCTCTCTCTCTCTCCCTCTCTCTCTCTTTCTCTCTCTCTATCTCTATCTCTCAAATAACAGAAAATGTTAGTCACTGTGTCTTATAATATTGATTTATGATATATTATGATACGTGTATCTTTTTTTCAACAGTTCATAGTTTCAAGCAATACATAAATTACCAAAGGCAAGTTTGAAAATTGCTTTCAGTTAATAACTTCTCTTTGGAAAATAAAATATCATTGTCAATGTTGCTGTCCCTCTTTCACACACACGCACAACACGCAACAACACACACACACACACACACACACACACACACACACACACACACACACACACACACACACACACACACACACACACACACACACACATGAGTAACACTGTCTGTATATTGAAGAAAACACGCCTGACTTCACTGATGTTAATGTGTTCAGAATAGACTTCATTAAACTCAGTGAAGCAGAGAACTCCACAGTAAACCCCATCCATAAGGTGATGTTGTTTTCCATCCCTGAACGCAGATATGATGCAGTAAAAAACCAATGGGTTTTTAGGTCAGCACAA
>JAPXFY010000017.1:57267472-57282472 GCA_030674185.1 Monoplex corrugatus
ACTGCAGGATTGTACACTTTGGTTGGATCCTCTTTTCCTTTTCTTCTCTTCCTTCGTACATTGGGACAGTTCCTCTTTTTTCTTTTTCCTCTCTTTCTCCGTACAGTTTGGTAAATTGGGACAGTTCCTCTTTTTCTTTTTCCTCTCTTTCTTCGTACAGTTTGGTAAATTGGGACAGTTCCTCTTTTTCTTTTTCCTCTCTTTCTTCGTACAGTTTGGTAAATTGGGATAGTTCCTCTTTTTTCTTTTTCCTCTCTTTCTTCGTACAGTTTGGTAAATTGGGACAGTTCCTGTTTTTCTTTTTCCTCTCTTTCTCCGTACAGTTTGGCAAATTGGGATAGTTTCTCTTTCTTTTTCCTCTCTTTCTTCGTACAGTTTGGTAAATTGGGACAGTTCCTCTTTTTCTTTTTCCTCTCTTTCTTCGTACAGTTTGGTTAATTGGGATAGTTCCTCTTTTTCTTTTTCCTCTCTTTCTTCGTACAGTTTGGTTAATTGGGATAGTTCCTCTTTTTCTTTTTCCTCTCTTTCTTCGTACAGTTTGGTTAATTGGGACAGTTCCTCTTTTTCTTTTTCCTCTCTTTCTTCGTACAGTTTGGTTAATTGGGACAGTTCCTCTTTTACTTTTTCCTCTCTTTCTTCGTACAGTTTGGTTAATTGGGATAGTTCCTGTTTTTCTTTTTCCTCTCTTTCTTCGTACAGTTTGGTTAATTGGGACAGTTCCTCTTTTTCTTTCTCCTCTCTTTCTTCGTACAGTTTGGTTAATTGGGACAGTTCCTCTTTTTCTTTTTCCTCTCTTTCTTCGTACAGTTTGGTTAATTGGGATAGTTCCTGTTTTTCTTTTTCCTCTCTTTCTTCGTACAGTTTGGTTAATTGGGACAGTTCCTCTTTTTCTTTTTCCTCTCTTTCTTCGTACAGTTTGGTAAATTTCGGCAGTTCCTCTTTTTCTTTTTCCGCTCTTTCTTCGTACAGTTTGGTAAATTTGGGCAGTTCCTCTTTTTCTTTTTCTTCTCCTCCTTCTCCTCCTCCTCCTTCTCCTCCAGACAACCGCTACAGATGATAACGGTTATGCCTTCTGATCGTCCAGAGAGTTAAACTCTTTCTTTTCCTATCTTACGTTCGTTGTCGATCAGATATCTGATTAACTCTGCAACAGAAATGTGGTCAATACATTCACAAAGAGGGGAGTTAACTCACTGTCTGCCGTTTTCGATAGAATTCTGTCGGTAGTCACTGCACTGGCTTCTTCCTTACTGATGCACTCACCACCCTGATTCTACTGTAGGGAAGACTATACAGTACTCTTTGACTCTGGTTGCAGTGTGGTACACCAAAGTGTGTCTGGAAGTGGACAAGTCACGTACCAGTCTCATCACGTAGATGGAACTGGGTTGCAAGATTTGTGTGTACAGACTTAGAGCAACAAAAGAGGCACAGGCACAAGTTTGGGGATTCGTGAGTAAGGACTTGGATCACTCATCGTATTTCAATGTGGCTGCGTGGTCCTGACAGAGATACAAGAACAATGACGATCACTACACTGTGAAACAGAGATACAAGAACAATGACGATCACTACACTGTGAAACAGAGATACAAGAACAATGACGATCACTACACTGTGAAACAGAGATACAAGCACAATGACGATCACTACACTGTGAAACAGAGATACAAGAACAATGACGATCACTACACTGTGAAACAGAGATACAAGAACAATGACGATCACTACACTGTGAAACAGAGATACAAGAACAATGACGATCACTACACTGTGAAACAGAGATACAAGAACAATGACGATCACTACACTGTGAAACAGAGATACAAGAACAATGACGATCACTACACTGTGAAACAGAGATACAAGAACAATGACGATCACTACACTGTGAAACAGAGATACAAGAACAATGACGATCACTACACTGTGAAACAGAGATACAAGAACAATGACGATCACTACACTGTGAAACAGAGATACAAGAACAATGACGATCACTACACTGTGAAACAGAGATACAAGAACAATGACGATCACTACACTGTGAAACAGAGATACAAGAACAATGACGATCACTACACTGTGAAACAGAGATACAAGAACAATGACGATCACTACACTGTGAAACAGAGATACAAGAACAATGACGATCACTACACTGTGAAACAGAGATACAAGAACAATGACGATCACTACACTGTGAAACAGAGATACAAGAACAATGACGATCACTACACTGTGAAACAGAGATACAAGAACAATGACGATCACTACACTGTGAAAGATCACTTGTCTTAAATTAAAGTGCCATCCCCAGCCCGCCAGGTATAGAACGTTCTCATTTTTGTTTATGGAAACGTCATGTTTTTGGGAACCTTGCTGGAATATATAAGTACTTTGGTGTCCTCTTCGTCTGTTTTGGACACTTTTGAAGTCAGGAAAACAAACAAGTTTCGAATTATTTTATGAATAGATACAACCTTATTTGAACCATACAGTTATCATCATCATGATCATGTGTCTTGCCGAATTGGGTTTAGCTGTCATGGCCCTCCATACGAATTTATCTTTTGCCGTGGTTAGTACATCTCCCATCCTCTCTGTCTTCATCCACTCAGCAAATTCATCCAATATTTTCTCCCTGGGTCTTTCTCGTGCTATTCTACCCTCCAGCTTTCCTGCTGTGACCAGATGCTCACATTTCTCTCGCCTCAGAAACTGTGCTATAAATGTTGCTTGTCTTTTTCTAATATTCTTCATTAATGTGTGTGTGTGTGTGTGTGTGTGTGTGTGTGTGTGTGTGTGTGTGTGTGTGTGTGTGTGTGTGTGTGTGTGTGTGTGTGTGTGTGTGTGTGTGTGTGTGTGTGTGTGTTCACCTCTTTCAAAACGGTCTCGTTTGTTTTTGTTGCTGTCCACGGAACTCTTTAACATTTTTTTTTAGAAACCACATGTCAGTTGCTTCAGTCGTGTTTGACTTTGTGTGTTGACTGTCCACGCTTCGCAATTGTGTTTTGTTAAGAAAAAAAGGCCTTCATTCTGTGTTGTGTATTTTAACACTCTCCAGCACTTACACACAACCCAACAGAAGCACAAAGATACTAGAGAAGACAGGAACAAATGTCAGTATTGTTTACAGTGACTGTTCGGAGAGTAGGAAGACAGATGTACACATACAGAGGTGGGGGGGGGAGGGGAAGGAAGGGGAGGGGGGGAGAATGTTGTGCACATGAAACACGTACGCTGCACGTCAGTATTCGATCTTGGCGTGGGGGAAGGGGGAAGCTAGCAGTATTTACATTACCACTGACCGTCCCACAAGTCAATGGTTTCTTGATCTCCGCTACGCACTGTTGGTAGACAGCAGGATCTGATTATCTTCAGTTCATTCCTCCAACTAGCAATATTAACCTTTAGACTCCCGCACCCTGTCTACCAGTATCCTGTATTGCCAACCGTGGTAGCAAAGCAAAAACTTAACCCTTTGATTCCCTCACCTTTTCCACCAGCTTCCTGCAGGAAGCTGGTGGAAAAGGTGAGGGAATCAAAGGGTTAAGTTTTTGGCCGTTGGTGGATAGGATGCGGGAGCCAAAGGGTTAAATGTTGGCCTGTTTGCTGCCCATCTCAATATTTCCATCATTCTGGTGGTGTCAGGTCAGTGTTTCAAACCTCTTCCCACACCCTTTCCTCCTTTCTGCTCCTCAGTTCCAGACCTTGTCAGCGCATATGGTTTTGCGCAGGCTCCGAGAGTCTGCCAGGTAATTTGCTAACATATTTGGGTGGAGCGCATATGGAAATGTCTGAGTGTGATGAATCCCTCTTGAACAATCTCCAAATTCCAAACACAAGGGAGAGAGAGAGAGAGAAGAGAGAGAGAGAGAGAGAGAGAGAGAGAGAGAGAGAGAGAGAGAGAGAGAGAGAGAGAGAGAGAGAGAGAGAGTTCTAATGATTCATTTAGATTAGGATAGGATTCAATGAATTGATGTATAATATAAAGCCAGTTTTCAAACGTTTATTTGGCGAACTCCCATAAAATCTTAACCATCAAAAGAATTGAGAGTCACATCACAATTAACTTAGAGAGAGGAACGATCGATATGACAAACAGGCATAAGTAAGTACAGACCTAGAGATGTCTATAAAACGTGTTTTTATCTTGGCAAGAGACTCGTATAAAACTAAGTTTTACCAACTCGTATCAAGAGAAAGACAGACGGTAACACTAAGAATGATGTATTTTCGATAGTGGTGATGTAAGAAAAATAATGCTCTTTAACATTCAGCCATCATCCATTGAGGGTCTACACTACACAGAGAGAGAAAGAGAGAGAGAGGGGGGGAGGGGAGGGAAGAGAAAGAGAAGAAGAAGAAGGAGGAGGAGGAGGAAGAGGAAAACCAGGAGGAGGAGAAGAAGAAGAAGAAAAAGAAGAAGAAGAAGAAGAAGAATGCGAAGAAGAAGAAGAATGCGAAGAAGAAGAAGAATGCGAAGAAGAAGAAGAATGCGAAGAAGAAGAAGAATGCGAAGAAGAAGAATGCGAAGAAGAATGCGAAGAAGAAGAATGCGAAGAAGAATGCGAAGAATGCGAAGAAGAATGCGAAGAAGAATGCGAAGAAAGAATGCGAAGAAGAATGCGAAAGAATGCGAAGAAGAATGCGAAGAAGAATGCGAAGAAGAAGAATGCGAAGAAGAAGAATGCGAAGAAGAAGAATGCGAAGAATGCGAAGAAGAATGCGAAGAAGAATGCGAAGAAGAATGCGAAGAAGAATGCGAAGAAGAATGCGAAGAATGCGAAGAAGAATGCGAAGAAGAATGCGAAGAAGAATGTGAAGAATGCGAAGAAGAATGCGAAGAAGAATGCGAAGAAGAATGCGAAGAAGAAGAATGCGAAGAAGAATGCGAAGAAGAATGCGAAGAAGAAGAACGCGAAGAAGAATGCGAAGAAGAAGAAGAATGCGAAGAGAAAGAGAAGAAGAAGAAGGAGGAGGAGGAGGAAGAGGAAAACCAGAGGAGGAGAAGAAGAAGAAGAAAAAAGAAGAAGAAGAAGAAGAAGAATGCGAAGAAGAAGAAGAATGCGAAGAAGAAGAAGAATGCGAAGAAGAAGAAGAATGCGAAGAAGAAGAAGAATGCGAAGAAGAAGAATGCGAAGAAGAATGCGAAGAAGAAGAATGCGAAGAAGAATGCGAAGAATGCGAAGAAGAATGCGAAGAAGAATGCGAAGAAGAATGCGAAGAAGAATGCGAAGAATGCGAAGAAGAATGCGAAGAAGAATGCGAAGAAGAAGAATGCGAAGAAGAAGAATGCGAAGAAGAAGAATGCGAAGAATGCGAAGAAGAATGCGAAGAAGAATGCGAAGAAGAATGCGAAGAAGAATGCGAAGAAGAATGCGAAGAATGCGAAGAAGAATGCGAAGAAGAATGCGAAGAAGAATGTGAAGAATGCGAAGAAGAATGCGAAGAAGAATGCGAAGAAGAATGCGAAGAAGAAGAATGCGAAGAAGAATGCGAAGAAGAATGCGAAGAAGAAGAACGCGAAGAAGAATGCGAAGAAGAAGAAGAATGCGAAGAAGAAGAAGAAGAATGCGAAGAACGCGAAGAAGAATGCGAAGAATGCGAAGAATGCGAAGAAGAAGAAGAAGAAGAAGAAGAAGAAGAAGAAGAAGAAGAAGAATGCGAAGAATGCGAAGAAGAATGCGAAGAAGAATGCGAAGAATGCGAAGAAGAATGCGAAGAAGAAGAAGAAGAAGAAGAAGAAGAAGAATGCGAAGAAGAAGAATGCGAAGAAGAAGAAGAAGAAGAAGAAGAAGAAGAAGAAGAAGAAAGAAGAAGAAGAAGAAGAAGAAGAAGAAGAAGAAGAAGAAGACGAAGAAGAAGAAGAAAAAGAAGAAGAAAAAGAAGAAGGAGGAGGAGGAGCTAAACGAGGAGGAGGAGAAGAAGAAGAAGGAGAATAAGAGGAAGAAGACAATAAAAAAAGAAGGAGAAGGAAAAGAAGAAGAAGAAGACAAGAAAGTAGAAGAAGAAGAAGATACAGAAGAAGAGGAAGAAGAAGACGTGCTCTAACACAAACGTGTTTCGCAACATTGCAAACCCTACAGGCATTTGATGCACACTGACGGACGGGGATAAGCCATACAGTTTGACAGGGGGGGGGGGGGGGGTGATGGCACAGATGGATTGGGATTGAGGGGTCGGGTGGATGGTTTTGTGAAGGACGTGACTGGCTGAGGCAGAGTAAAAAATGATTGATAAAGAAATTGCCTGGAGAGGGAAGACGATAAGCAAACTGTTGATTCTGTGGTTGTTGGTTGTGGTGGTGGGGGGAAGTTGTTGTTACTGTTGTTATTGTAACGGACACATCTATGTAGGGCATAGACTGCTGTGCCATTGTTGTCTGTGGTATTGGTGTTGGTGTTGCTGTTGCTGTTGCTGTTGCTGTTGCTATTATAACAAATACATTTTCATATGTCATGAACTGTTGTTCGTTCGACATTTGTTTAATGTCTACTGACATAGGCAGTGTTAGGCAAAGTGTTTCAGTTGTTGTTAATTATGATGGAAGTAATAATAATGTTGTTGTTGATGTTGATATTTCAACAGGTACACTTTTATATGTCTTATCCAGAAATAAATAGTGGCAGGGATGGTGTGTGTGTGTGTGGGGGGGGGGGGGGACCTTGCCTCAGACGATGATATCATACTAATGTGTTTGATTGAGCAAGTTCGAACTCTGGAGTCTTTCATCACAAAAACGAACGAATATTTGCGTCTTCTCATTGTGAACAGGATATTATCGGTATGGCATGACCAGCTTACACCAGTCTCTAGTTCTTAATTAGGCAAATGGAGCTCTCTCTCTCTCTTCTCTCTCTCTCTCCCCTTCTCTCTTTCTCTCTGTCTCTCTCTCTGTCTGTCTCTCTCTCTGTCTCTGTTTCTCTGTGTTTCTCTGTCTCTCTCTCTCTGTGCATCTCTGTCTTTCTCTCTGTCTCTGTCTCCACTCCCTCTCTCTCTGTCTCTCTGTCTCTGCCTCTCTGTCTCTCTCTCTCTCTCTGTCTTTCTGTCTATCTCTCTCATTCTCTCTCTGTCTCTGTCTCTCTCTCTCTCTGTCTCTCACTCTCTCTATCACTTTCTCTCTCTCACTCTCACCCTCTCTCTGTCTCTCTATGTCTCTCTGTTTCTCTCTCTCTTTCTGTCTGTCTGTCTGTCTCTTTCTCTCACCCTCTGTCTCTGTTTTTCTCTCTCTCTCTTTCTCTGTTTCTCTCTGTTTGTCTGTCTCCCTCTCTACCCGTCTCTCCCCTCTCACTGTCTCTGTCTGTTTCTGTCTCTCTTTCTGTCTGTCTCTCTATTGTTAAAAGACATTTGTTCCTCCGTTTTCTATTGTTCAACTTTCAAGACATTTTGCACTTGATTACCAGCATCATTTCTTGCTTTGTCAGCATCACTTTCTTTCTGCTTGTGAATACCGTATGCCCCCTGTTGTAAGCAATGATTCACTGCTTTCCGAATCATCACAAGCATGGATGGTGGGTGTGTTCATCATATTTGCCGCATGAAAGCGTGACAGTCATTTCCTTATCCCTGTCTGTTCTGAAGAAATGGTTTTTAATCAAGCTGATTAATTTACTATGTCGTGATTTCCCGCCATTTCAGTGAGTATCATCTTATCGGTTGTCAGGCAGTCAGGTGGGTTGGAATGTCCGAATGCCATTCAGTACATCTTGTTCCGGTGTTTTCCTCACGTTTATTGGATCTGGTAATGCTTTGGGTCTGGCAATGTGCTGGGTCTGGTAATGTACTGGTTCTGACAATGTATGTGGTCTGGCAATGTACTGGGTCTGGTAATGTACTGGTTCTGACAATGCATTGGGTCTGGCAATGTACTGGGTCTGGTAATGTACTGGTTCTGACAATGCATTGGGTCTGGCAATGTGCTGGGTCTGGTAATGTACTGGTTCTGGTAATATACTGGTTCTGACAATGCAATGGGTCTGGTAATGTACTGGGTCTGGTAATGTACTGGTTCTGGTAATGTACTGGTTCTGACAATGCATTGGGTCTGGCAATGTACTGGGTCTGGTAATGTACTGGTTCTGACAATGTATGGGGTCTGGTGATGTACTGGGTCTGGTAATGTACTGGTTCTGACAATGCATTGGGTCTGGTGATGTACTGGTTCTGGTAATGTACTGGTAATGTACTGGTTCTGACAATGCATTGGGTCTGGTGATGTACTGGTTCTGGTAATGTACTGGTTCTGACAATGTACTGGGTCTGGTGATGTACTGGGTCTGGTAATGTACTGGTTCTGACAATGCATTGGGTCTGTTGATGTACTGGGTCTGGTAATGTACTGGTTCAGACAATGTACTGGGTCTGGCAATGTACTGGTTCTGGTAATGTACTGGTTCTGACAATGTATGGGGTCTGGTGATGTACTGGTTCTGGTAATGTACTGGTTCTGGTAATGTACTGGTTCTGACAATGTATGGGGTCTGGTAATGTACTGGTTCTGACAATGTATGGGGTCTGGTGATGTACTGGTTCTGGTGATGTACTGGTTCTGACAATACATTGGGTCTGGTGATGTACTGGGTCTGGTGATGTACTGGTTCTGACAATGTACTGGGTCTGGCAATGTACTGGTTCTGACAATGCATTGGGTCTGGTGATGTACTGGGTCTGGTAATGTACTGGTTCTGACAATGTACTGGGTCTGGTGATGTACTGGGTCTGGTAATGTACTGGTTCTGACAATGTACTGGGTCTGGCAATGTACTGGTTCTGGTAATGTACTGGTTCTGACAATGCATTGGGTCTGGTGATGTACTGGTTCTGACAATGTACTGGTTCTGGCAATGTACTGGGTCTGGTAATGTACTGGTTCTGGTAATGTACTGGTTCTGACAATGTATGGGGTCTGGCAATGTACTGGGTCTGGTAATGTACTGGTTCTGACAATGCATTGGGTCTGGCAATGTACTGGGTCTGGTAATGTACTGGTTCTGACAATGTATGGGGTCTGGCAATGTACTGGGTCTGGTAATGTACTGGTTCTGACAATGTATGGGGTCTGGCAATGTACTGGGTCTGGTAATGTACTGGTTCTGACAATGTTTGGGGTCTGGCAATGTGCTGGGTCTGGTGATGTACTGGTTCTGACAATGTATGGGGTCTGGCAATGTACTGGGTCTGGTAATGTACTGGTTCTGACAATGTATGGGGTCTGGCAATGTACTGGGTCTGGTAATGTACTGGTTCTGACAATGTACTGGTTCTGGCAATGTACTGGTTCTGACAATGTATGGGGTCTGGTGATGTACTGGGTCTGGTGATGTATTCGATATGGTAATGTATTTGGTCTGGTAATGTAATGGGTCTGGTAATGTTTTGAATCTGGTAATGTTTTGGGTCTGATAATGCATTGGGTCTGGTAATGTACTGGTGTAGTAATGTATTGGGTCTTGTGATGCAATGGGTCTGTTAATGTATTGGGTCTGGTAATGTAATGGGTCTGGTCATATATTGAATCTGTAATGTACTGGGTCTGGTAATGTATTGGGTGTATAATGTACTGGTCTGATAATGTATTGGGTCTGATAATGTATTGGGTCTGGTAATGTATTGGGTCTGGTAATGTCTTGGGTGGTAATGTATTGGGTCTAGTAATGTATTGGGTCTGGTAATGTATTGGGTCTGGTAATGTATTGGATGTAGTAATGCGTTGGGTCTGATAATGTATGGGTCTGGTAATGTATTGGGTCTGGCAATGTATTGGGTCTGGTAATGTATTGGGTCTGGTAATGTATTGGGTCTGATAACGTATTGGTCTTGTAATGCATTGGGTCGGGTAATATATTGGGTCTGGTAATGTATTGGGTCTGGTAATGTATTGGGTCTGGTAATGTATTGGGTCTGGTAATGTATTGGGTCTGGTAATGTATTGGGTCTGATAACGTATTGGATCTTGTAATGCATTGGGTCGGGTAAATTATGGTATGGTAATGTATTGGGTCTGGTAATGTATTGGGTCTGGTAATGTATTGTGTCTGATAACGTATTGGATCTTGTAATGCATTGGGTCGGGTAATATATTGGGTCTGGTAATGTATGGTCTGGTATGTATGGTCTGGTAATGTATTGGGTCTGGTAATGTATTGGGTCTGATAACGTATTGGATCTTGTAATGCATTGTGTCGGGTAATATATTGGGTCTGGTAATGTATTGGGTCTGGTAATGTATTGGGTCTGGTAATGTATTGGGTCTGGTAATGTATTGGGTCTGATAACGTATTGGATCTTGTAATGCATTGGGTCGGGTAATATATTGGGTCTGGTAATGTATTGGGTCTGGTAATGTATTGGGTCTGGTAATGTATTGGGTCTGGTAATGTATTGGGTATGATAATGTACTGGGTCTGGCAATGTAATGGGTCTGGTAATAATAATTAATAATTAATAATAATAATAATTACAATATTTACATAGCGCAAAATCTCGACAAAATCAAATCTAAGCGCTGAAACAGACACACACGCACGCACGCACGCACGCACGCACGCACACACACGCACGCACGCACACAACACACACACAATACACACACACACACACACACACACACACACACACACACACACACACGCATGGCTATAAATGGGGAGAAAGAATAAAAGCAATAAAAGCAAGAATAAAAGCAATGGAAAATTATAGAGAGCATATCATATACCATTATATATTATAACAAAGTGATTCCCCTCCGAGCGGAGACAGGCTGCAGAGGGGGGTTGAGTGAGGTTAGGATTTTATGCAGAGGAGAAAAGGTGAGTTTTGAGAGTGGACTTGAAGGAGACAAAAGTAGGTTGCTGACGGACTGAGAGAGGAAGTTTGTTCCAGGAGAGTGGACCAGAAACAGAGAAGGCTCGTGGACCATAGGTATTGAGCTTTGTGCGTGGAAAACGAAAAGTGAGAGGATCGGAGGCAGAGCGGAGGGTATGTGAGGGAACATAGATCTCAAGTAGGCTTGACAGGTAATCGGGGGCTGCGTTATTGAGGCTTTTGTAGCACATGGTGTCTAGTTTGTATTGTATGCGCTTTGATACAGGGAGCCAGTGAAGTTGTGCCAGGAGAGGAGATATGTGGTCAGCTTTTTTCTTTTTGAGTACAAGTCGTACAGCATTGTTTTGAATGCGCTGTAGGATGTGAATGGTGGAGGCAGGAAGACCAGACAGGAGTGAATTGCAATAGTCAATGCGAGACATTATGAAGGAGAGAACGAGTTTTGCAGTTGTTTCGACAGAGAGATACTTCCTGATCAGGCTTATACGATGGAGATGATAGTAGCAAGATCTGGCAGTTTGAGAAACAAAGTTGTTCATGGAGAGGGTAGAGTCAATGCAGACACCAAGGTTTTTAGCTGAATCAGAAATTGGGACTGATGTGTTACATAATGGGAGAGAAAGAGGAGGCAGTTGAGAAAGTTTCTGATGGGTGCCAATGAGGATAGCTTCTGTCTTGTCGTCATTAAGCTGAAGTTTGTTGAACGTCATCCAGTTCTTAATGTCCGAGTAACACTCAGTGGTGCGAGTCAACAGGCGCTGTATATTATCAGGTGAGTCACTGTCTTGAAGTTGGGTGTCATCAGCATAGAAGTGGTGTTTCATAGAGTGGGAGTTGATGATAGTGGACAGGGGGGAGGTATAAAGAGTGAAAAGAACAGGGCCAAGGACAGATCCTTGTGGAACACCACAGGTCAGGTATGCAGATTGAGAGTAAGTGCCATTGATGAGAACAGTTTGTTTTCTGTTTGATAAATATGAAGTGAACCAGGAGAGAGCAATGTCAGAGATGCCAAAAGTATGATGAAGTCTAGAAAGGAGAATACCATGGTCAATGGTATCGAAGGCTGCAGACAGATCAAGGAGTGTGAGGAGAGAGACTTTGCCAGTATCAGTTGCAAGGAGGAGATTGTTGAGAATGTGTAGTAGGGCAGTTTCAGTGCTATGGCACTGGCGGTAGGCTGACTGGAAAAGATTGAGGAGATTGTTGGCAGACAGGTGAGAGTTCAGCTGGTTGAGGACGACTTTTTCAAGGAGTTTTGACAAGAAAGAGAGATTAGAGATAGGCCGGTAATTTTTCAGTTCATTTGGGTCTAAAGTGTGTTTCTTGAGGAGAGGGTGAACAATAGCAGACTTGAAAGAATCTGGGAAAGTTCCAGTTTGAAAAGAAGTGTTGATGACGTCAGTGATGAATGGGAGGAGAGTAGGGAGACAGTCGGAGTAGAGAGAATCTGGAAGAGGATCCAGTTCGCAGGTGTTGAACGACATGGATCTGATTGTGTTGAAAATTTCTTCTTGTGAGACTGGGGTAAAAGTAGTAAGAGGTGTGCCAGAGAAGGAAGGGTCAGGTGGGCATGGTTGACAGGGTGTCCTGTCAAGCCTGTCACGAAGAGTTTGTATTTTGGTGGTGAAATACTTGGAGAATACAGATGGGAGTTCTTCATTTGTATGTTTTGTTGGGAGAGGTAAATCTTTTCGTGTACCAAGGAGATGATTCATGGTTGTAAAGAGTTCTTTTGAAGAAGAGGCATTCAGGATTTTGGTTTGGAAATAGCTTGTTTTTGCAGATGCAATGAGGGTGGATATTTTTGTTTTAGAGGCTTGGAAAAGTTGCCTGTGTACAGTGAGTTTGGATTTGCGCCAGCGGCGCTCTGCTCTGCGGCGGGCACGTTTTTCACAGGCAATCTCATGAGTGAGCCAGGGGGTAGGGAGGCGGTCAGGTAAAAGACGGGTTGTGGCTGGAGCATGAATGTCCAGAAGATAGTGGAGAGTAGTATAGAATTCATCGGCAAGGTTATGTGACTTTTCAGAAAGGAGACGGGAGGCATCAGATGAAAATGTGCTGAGGTCGATAGATTTGAGATTGCGTCGAGTCACTGTGCGCGTAGTACGGGAAAGAGGAGACATGTCAAGAGAACAGAGAATTGCAGAGTGGTCAGATGGAAGGGATGAAGTTAGACGGGTAGAAAGAACTAAGCAGTTGTCAGTAGCTGAATTGTGGTGATCACGAGAAATGATCCAGTCAAGAATGTGACCTTTTTGATGGATTGGTTCAGAAATGTGTTGAGTCATATTGTGATTGGACAGAGAGTTGATGATATGTCTTGTGTCATAACGGTGAGTGTTGTCATAGTGGACATTGATGTCACCTAGAATGATGAGATTTCCAGGTAAGAGGCAGTAGTGGTCAAACAGTTGGTCAAAGTCAGAGAGAAACGTGGATGTGGTGAGTTTGTTGGCAGAGCTAGGTGGAGATCGATAGACACAGGAGAAGGTGATGGGGTGAGGGGTGGATTGGAAGGATACTTCAACGTGCTCGAAAGAAGGATGGGAGAAAGGCAGAGACTACGAGAAAGATAGGCGGGAATGGAGTGAGTCGTTGTAGAGGATGGCGATACCGCCACCTCGAGATGTATTGGGTCTGGAAATGTATTGGGCCTCACAATGTATTGGGTCTGGCGATGTATTGGGTCTGGTAATGTATTGGGTTTGGTAATGTATTCATTTAAAATCTTAGTTTGTTTTGGAATTCTTCATATTGATTTATCTATATTTTGAGGCAAACGTTTTCATATTTTCTGGGTGACTGTTACGTACAGACGAACTCACGGACACAGACCCGTGTGTGTGTGTGTCTCTGTGTGTGTGTGTCTATGTGTGTGTGTGTGTGTGTTTGCGCACGCGTGCGTATGTATATATATATATATATATATATAATATGTGTGTGTGTGTGTGTGTGTGTGTGTGTGTGTGGTGTGGTGGTGTGGTGCTTGTATGTGTGTATGTGTGTGTGTGTGTGCGTGCATGTGTATGTGTGTGTGTGTGTGTGTGTGTGTGTGTGTGTGTGTGTGTGTGTGTGTGTGTGTGTGTGTGTTTGTATGTGTGTAAGCGCGCACGTGTGTGTGTTCGTTCGTTCGTTCTTTGATTTAACGTCTGTTCACTATGAGTGATATTAGACGGGCGTCAAGAGAACAGAGAATTGCAGAGAGGTCAGATGGAAGGGATGAAGTTACGTGTGTGTGTGTATGTGTGTGTGTGTGTGGTGTGTGTGTGTGTGTGTGTGTGTGTGTGTGTGTGTGTGTGTTGTGGTATTGTGTATGTATGTGTGTGCGTGTGTGTTTGTGGGTGCGTGCGTGTACATGTGTGTGTATGTGTGTGTGTGTGTTTTTTTTGTGTGTCATTTTATGCCTGTACATGTGTGTGTGTGTGTGTGCGTACATGTGTGTGTGTGTGTGTGTGCGTGTGTGCGTGCGTGCGTGTGTGTGTTGTGTGTGTGTGTGCGCGCGTGTATGTGTATGTGAGTGTGTGTGTATTTTTTCTGTCTTTTTATGCCTGTTTTTGTGTCCAGTCTATCCAATCAAAACACAAGTCAGCCGGCAAGTGGACGCTGGACACGGTGTCAATTACAATGAAACATTGATGACAGAGACAGCAGGACGAAGGATAGGCTTGATATGTACCCACTCCAATGACGTGAGTGACACCTCATGTCCAATGCCTTTTTGTCCCTCCTGTTGGTTGTCTTCTTCACATTCCTCACCTTCACCCCACGGGGGAACCCAGACAATATGATTTGGGGAGACTAGGCTTCTAGTTGGTTTCACGGTTGAAGATTCATGTGGAGAGATTAAACTTTCATTTTAATTTCACAGTTGAACGGTTATTTGGGGAGAACAATTTTTTTTTTTTTTGCATCATGGTTGAATATTTAAATCGGGAGGGTAGACGTCTATTTTGTTTCACGATTTGAAGGATTATTTATTTAAATTAAGGAAATTAAGCTTCTTTTCTGTTTTGCGGAAGGGAGAACAGTGGCAGAATGGTTCAGGTATTCGCCTTTCAGTAAACTAAACTCGAGGTTCCAGGGTTCGGTTCCCGTTGAGACTTCGACTTTTCTCCTCAGAAAAATCAAACTAAACGTCTAGTCCTTTCGGATGACACAAAAAAAAAA
>JAPXFY010000017.1:57289972-57292472 GCA_030674185.1 Monoplex corrugatus
TGTCCCTTTGTTTTTCTGTTATATTCTTTGTTTCTGCCTTGTTCCTTTCCTTTCTGTCATTTTCTTTGTTTCTGCCTTGTCCCTTTGTTTTTCTGTTATATTCTTTGTTTCTGCCTTGTTCCTTTCCTTTCTGTCATTTTCTTTGTTTCTGCCTTGTTCCTTTGTTTTTCTGTTATTTCTTTGTTTCTGCCTTGTTCCTTTCCTATCTGTCATTTTCGTTGTTTCTGCCTTGTTCCTTTGTTTTCTGTTATATTCTTTGTTTCTGCCTTGTTCCTTTGTTTTTCTGTTATATTCTTTCTTTCTGCCTTGTTCCTTGTTTTTCTGTTATATTCTTTCTTTCTGCCTTGTTCCTTTGTTTTTCTGTTATATTCTTTCTTTGTGCCTTGTTCCTTTGTTTTTCTGTAATATTCTTTCTTTCTGCCTTGTTCCTTTGTTTTTCTGTAATATTCTTTCTTTCTGCCTTGTTCCTTTGTTTTTCTATCATTTTCTTTCTTTCTGCCTGTTCCTTTGTTTTTCTATCATTTTCTTTGTTTCTGTCTTGTTCCTTTGTTTTTTCTGTCATTTTCTTTCTTTCTGTCTTGTTCCTTTGTTTTTTTTTGTCATCTCTTCCTTTTTGCTATTTCCGTCGGTCAATTCACTTGTATGTTTTCCATAAAGTCATTTCCTCATCACATTGATAACTGGGTATATAGATTAGCTGTGTGTTAATGGTGTGTTTAGTATCAAAGAAATGAGAATTACTTGGTGGCAATTTTAGGTACCCAACGCTAGTTTTTATGTATTTTGTGTATTTTTAGTTACGTTTTTTTTTTTTTTCATTTTGTATTCTGGTACGTTTTCTTAAACGCTATGGTAAGTACATTTGGGGGAATGGCCGATACCAAGGACATCCTCACATTATTTACTTGAATGCAATGACATAAGAATTCTGTTTATTTTACGATTTTTTTTCCCAGGATCTTCGATGTGTTTAGACGTGTCTTGTTTGAAATAGTTATAGATCTGATATGTCTCTGAGCAATCAGCTGCGCTTTGAACACTAATGATAACCAAGTTCAAGTTCATACGGCATACAGCCCAGCCGACTACTACAGCCATATCAGGGCTAGCACCACGTCAAAAAGGACACCCAGGTTAACTAACTAATGAGAGTGATAAAACGATGATGATGAGAACATAAATAATAGAATAGAATAAAACAATAGAATAGAATAGAATAAAGAATGAGATTAGATGACATAGCGCAGCATACCATAGAATAGCACAGCATAGACAGTACCACACCACACCACACCACACCACACACCACACCATACCATATAATATAATATAATATAATATAATATAATATAATATAATATAATATAATATAATATAATATAATATAATATAATATAATACAAAAAATATAATATAATATATAATATAATATAATATAATATAATATAATATAATATAATATAATATAATATAATATAATATAATATAATATAATATAATATAATATAATATAATATAATATAATATAATATAATATAATATAATATAATATAATATAATATAATATAATATAATATAATATAATATAATATAATATAATATAATATAATATATAATATAATATAATATAATATAATATAATATAATATAATATAATATATATATATAATATAACATAACATAACATAACATAACATAACATAATATAATATAATAATTGATGTGATACGATATGATATGATATGATATGATAATGTATTAACATAGCCATCTCTATAGTGAGTGTGACTGCGTCTCTAGGAAAATCTATCTCTGGAATAGACGCATACTGTTTCATACACCACCCTAATTTCAGCAAAAGGTGTCTGTTTCTCTCCCAAAGGTATGTGATGAAAATGAGCGCAGAGTACAGTCCTACCACGCTGTTCCAATCCAGAAAAGAAGTGTATAGCATCATGGCTAACAGCCACCATTCTCATCATTATGGCATCATGGCTAACAGCCACCATTCTCATCATTATGGCATCATGGCTAACATCCACCATTCTCATCATTATAGCATCATGGCTAACAGCCACCATTCTCATCATTATGGCATCATGGCTAACAGCCCCCATTCTCATCATTATGGCATCATGGCTAACAGCCACCATTCTCATCATTATGGCATCATGGCTAACATCCACCATTCTCATCATTATAGCATCATGGCTAACAGCCCCCATTCTCATCATTATGGCATCATGGCTAACAGCCACCATTCTCATCATTATGGCATCATGGCTAACATCCACCATTCTCATCATTATGGCATCATGGCTAACAGCCACCATTCTCATCATTATGGCATCATAGCTAACAGCCACCATTCTCATCGTTATGGCATCATGGCTAACAGCCACCATTCTCATCGTTATGGCATCATGGCTAACAGCCACCATTCTCATCGTTATGGCATCATGGCTAACAGCCACCATTCTCATCGTTATGGCATCATAGC
>JAPXFY010000017.1:57297472-57299972 GCA_030674185.1 Monoplex corrugatus
CACCAGCTTCCTGTCTTTCACTCCCTCACCCTATCCTCCAGCTTCCTGTCTTTCACTCCCTCACCCTATCATCCAGCTTCCTGTCTTTCACTCCCTCACCCTATCCTCCAGCTTCCTGTCTTTCACTCCCTCACCCTATCCTCCAGCTTCCTGTCTTTCACTCCCTCACCCTATCCACCAGCTTCCTGCCTTTCACTCCATCACCCTATCCTCCAGCTTCCTGTCTTTCACTCCCTCACCCTATCCACCAGCTTCCTGTCTTTCACTCCCTCACCCTATCCTCCAGCTTCCTGTCTTTCACTCCCTCACCCTATCCACCAGCTTCCTGTCTTTCACTCCCTCACCCTATCCACCAGCTTCCTGTCTTTCACTCCCTCACCCTATCCTCCAGCTTCCTGTCTTTCACTCCCTCACCCTATCCACCAGCTTCCTGTCTTTCACTCCCTCACCCTATCCTCCAGCTTCCTGTCTTTCACTCCCTCACCCTATCCACCAGCTTCCTGCCTTTCACTCCATCACCCTATCCTCCAGCTTCCTGTCTTTCACTCCCTCACCCTATCCACCAGCTTCCTGTCTTTCACTCCCTCACCCTATCCACCAGCTTCCTGCCTTTGATTCCCTCACCCTATCCTCCAGCTTCCTGTCTTTCACTCCCTCACCCTATCATCCAGCTTCCTGTCTTTCACTCCCTCACCCTATCCTCCAGCTTCCTGTCTTTCACTCCCTCACCCTATCCTCCAGCTTCCTGTCTTTCACTCCCTCACCCTATCCTCCAGCTTCCTGTCTTTCACTCCCTCACTCTATCCTCCAGCTTCCTACCTTTCACTCCCTCATCCTATCATCCAGCTTCCTGTCTTTCACTCCCTCACCCTATCCTCCAGCTTCCTGTCTTTCACTCCCTCACCCTATCCTCCAGCTTCCTACTTTTCACTCCCTCACCCTATCCTCCAGCTTCCTGTCTTTCACTCCCTCACCCTATCCACCAGGTTCCTGTTTTCACTCCCTCACCCTATCCACCAGGTTCCTGTCTTTCACTCACTCACCCTATCCTCCAGCTTCCTGTCTTTCACTCCCTCACCCTATCCACCAGCTTCCTGCCTTTCACTCCCTCACACTATCCTCCAGCTTCCTGTCTTTCACTCCCTCACCCTATCCTCCAGCTTCCTGTCTTTCACTCCCTCACTCTATCCTCCAGCTTCCTGTCTTTCACTCCCTCACCCTATCCTCCAGCTTCCTGTCTTTCACTCCCTCACCCTATCCTCCAGCTTCCTGTCTTTCACTCCCTCACCCTATCCACCAGCTTCCTGTCTTTCACTCCCTCACCCTATCCTCCAGCTTCCTGTCTTTCACTCCCTCACCCTATCCTCCAGCTTCCTGTCTTTCACTCCCTCACCCTATCCACCAGCTTCCTGCCTTTCACTCCATCACCCTATCCTCCAGCTTCCTGTCTTTCACTCCCTCTCCCTATCCACCAGCTTCCAGTCTTTCACTCCCTCACCCTATCCTCCAGCTTCCTGTCTTTCACTCCCTCACCCTATCCACCAGCTTCCTGTCTTTCACTCCCTCACCCTATCCACCAGCTTCCTGTCTTTCACTCCCTCACCCTATCCTCCAGCTTCCTGTCTTTCACTCCCTCACCCTATCCAACAGCTTCCTGTCTTTCACTCCCTCACCCTATCCACCAGCTTCCTGTCTTTCACTCCCTCTCCCTATCCTCCAGCTTCCTGTCTTTCACTCCCTCACCCTATCCACCAGCTTCCTGCCTTTCACTCCATCACCCTATCCTCCAGCTTCCTGTCTTTCACTCCCTCACCCTATCCACCAGCTTCCTGTCTTTCACTCCCTCACCCTATCCACCAGCTTCCTGCCTTTGATTCCCTCACCCTATCCTCCAGCTTCCTGTCTTTCACTCCCTCAACCTATCATCCAGCTTCCTGTCTTTCACTCCCTCACCCTATCCTCCAGCTTCCTGTCTTTCACTCCCTCACCCTATCCTCCAGCTTCCTGTCTTTCACTCCCTCACCCTATCCTCCAGCTTCCTGTCTTTCACTCCCTCACTCTATCCTCCAGCTTCCTACCTTTCACTCCCTCATCCTATCCTCCAGCTTCCTGTCTTTCACTCCCTCACCCTATCCTCCAGCTTCCTGTCTTTCACTCCCTCACCCTATCCTCCAGCTTCCTACCTTTCACTCCCTCACCCTATCCTCAGCTTCCTGTCTTTCACTCCCTCACCCTATCCACCAGCTTCCTGCCTTTGATTCCCTCACCCTATCCACCAGCTTCCTGCCTTGATTCCCACACCCTATCTACCAGCTTCCTGCCTTGATTCCCTCACCCTATCCTCCAGCTTCCTGCCTTTCACTCCCTCACCCTATCCTCCAGCTTCCTGTCTTTCACTCCCTCACCCTATCCTCCAGCTTCCTGTCTTTCACTCCCTCACCCTATCCACCAGCTTCCTGCCTTTGATTCCCTCACCCTATCCTCCAGCTTCCTGCCTTTG
>JAPXFY010000017.1:57304972-57314972 GCA_030674185.1 Monoplex corrugatus
AAAAGTACGTCAACTGTATAAACATTGATGGCGTTTCATTTGGATTTAAATAACCTGTTAGTCTTTTTCGTCTCGTCGCGTCCTGCTCCCTTTCACAGTTTCACGCTGTGTAATGTTTATGTGAAGTAAGTGTGAGATTATTGCATGGGTGCAACTTTTTCTATTTGGCGACAGAATCAGTTTTTTCTAAAGAGTCAGAAACGGAAAATCCGTTCTTTGGAAAAGCTTCAGCGTCTGGGGGGCAGAGCCCCAGACCCCCCCCCCCATACGGGGCGCTGCCGGCCCCTGGACCCCTGTCAGTTTTTTGACGTTTTCTAAGTTGCACCCTTGTTATTGTTAAACCCTAAGACAGGGAAAGCATCATCATTATCATCCCCATTCTCATCGTCATAGTAGTAAGAAATTCTGGGGAGAGCCAGAGAACAGAAGGTCCTCAAAGGAGGGACCCCCGTCAAGCAAGTGTTTCGGCTCTTAACTCCTGACACTCTAAGGGGGCCGGGCCACATCCAGGTCACGACTCCTGTATGTTCCTCTGCTGTAGCTATTTTTTTCTGTTATAGAAATTTGTTTTCCACCTGGGATCGAACCTGCACAGCCAAGATAGTCAGGTTTCTCAAGGTAAAGTAACCCTTGTGACGGATGTCTTAACCACTTGGCTATCAGTCACCAGCAACATATAGGGGAACTTTTAACCTTGTGATGCTCACTTTTCCCCTCCTGGTCCACATCCAACTCTATTTTGCTGCTTCTGCCATTGCGTTTTACTGTTCTGGTCCTCTCTCTCCCCGATATCGAGAGCTGCTTCATGAGAACACAGGCTGACGTGCCTATCAACCCCTTGCTCCAACCTCTATGGCGAGGACTCTGGCTCGAAAGCCAACTGGTCTCAATTTGCCGGCTAGACTGGCACACTGTTTAGTCTTGTAGACATGGGCTTCTTCCATTCTACTTTCATCGATACAGTGAGCTCAGTCACAATCATTTGTTTTAATGAATGGGAGTGGAGAACTATATCTAGTCTCATACCACTCTTGGTAACACTTCCTCATTCATTTTCCATGTATCAGACTTCTCAAAATGGCGTTACAGTGCTCGGAAAATGCACTGATACCACAGACCTCATGTGCTGGAATAGGATCCAGAATGATAACAGGATATGCCTTAAGCTTGTGCATAACCCTATGTCTTGAGCTCGTAATGTCGTGAGGTTCTACTTATAGGTTCTAAATATCTTCGTCTGTCCTTGTGTGAATCTATCACGGAAAGAAAAATGGACTATACTGTAGTGTAAATTATTGTCCTCATGATTAAACATCCACTCACCCCTATAAGAAATATCTTGTCAGAGTTCTCAACTTGATCAAAACCTACTTCAGCTTGTGCCAATTCCCATTAGATTACTCCTTTCCCTTCTCCTCTTCCTCCTCTTCCTCCTCCTCCTCATCATCATCATCATCATAATCATCATCATCGTATGTGCCCTGTCGAGTGTCGTTGGCGATCATGGCCCTCCATATGTATTTATCTCTTGTCGCTGCAAGTACATCTCCCACCCTCTCCGTCCTCAGCCACTCCGCAAGCCCGTCCTATATTTTCTCCCTGGGTCTACCTGGTGTTCTCTTTTCCTCCAGCTTTCCTGTTGTGACCAGGTGCTCTAATTTCTCTTTCCTCATACAATGTCCTATAAATGTTGCTTGTCCTTTTCTTATCGTCTTTATTAATGATCCTCTTGTGTCTGCTTCCTTCAAGACTTTCTCATTTGTTTTCGTCGCTGTCCATGGAACTCACAACATTTTTCTTAAAAACCACAATTCAGTTTCCTAAATTTTGTTCTGATTTTGCGTATTGACTGTCCACACCTCACAACATACAACAGTATCGGTTCTATACAATAAAAAGTAGACTATACTGCAGTGTAAATCACTATCTCCATGAGTACATCTCCAGTCGCCCTCAAAAAGTTGGACTATGCTGCTGTGTACATTATTGTCCTCATGACGAAACATCCACTCGCCCTTACATGAAATGTCTTGTCAAAGTTCTCAACTTGATCGAAAACTGCTTCAGCTTGTGTCAGTTCCCAGTAGATTGCTCATGCGCTGTTAAAATCTTTAGGTTCCATCAAAAGTACAAAACGTTATGTTTTCTCATAGAAGAGTCCTGTTCATCCTCTACTGCTTGCCATTGAGACGGTCTGTGTTACGTGTATTGAGATAGATATCTCCAGCCAATGCGAGTCCCAAACCACCCCACGGAAAATCTGATCATGCAAGCTGCAGACATGAGAACTGTCCCCATAGGGTGTCTGAAGTGACGAGGACAGACCAAGACAGGGAGACATGGCAGTTGGCAAACTGCATCAGACAAGCAATATGGCCACCCAGCAGACGACCTGTTGGAGAAAAAACCCAGTGGGAATCTGTTAATCACGCAACGCTGGGCCTGTCTGGATGAAGCCATATATTAGGGAGCAGGCAATTCAATTGAGATCAGTAGATTTGAAAATAGCCCTCCCTCTCTCTCTCTCTCTCTGTCCCTCCTTCTGTTTGTCTCTCTTCCCTCTCCTCTGTCTCTCTCTCTATCTCTCTGTCTATGTCTCCGTTTCTGTCTCTCTGTCTGTCTCCCTCCCTCTGCTTCTGTCTGTTGGTCTGTTCCTCTCTATCCCTTTGTTATTATCTTCTGTCTGTCTGTTCCTGTCTCTGTCTCTGTCTGTCTGTCTGTCTGTTTGTCTGTCTGTCTGTCTGTCTGTCTCTCTCTCTCTCTCTCTTTGATGATGCAAAGTTTTCTTAACATTTCGTGCTATGGAAAGATAAACTGAACTGTGATTTTTTTTCTAGATTCATATTTTGTCTCTCCTTTTATTTGTTTGGAATACTTTCTTTTTTCTTTATTTTCTTTTCCTTTCCTGTCGTCAACTTCTCTGTTCCTGTTGTTCTTCTTCCCATTCATCTTTCTTCTTCTTTGCTTCTTGTTTATCAGCATCAACATCACCATCTTCTTTTTCTTTCACACTTTCCCTTGTTTTGTATCCTTAGTCACTAACACAATCAATCGCTATCACCCATACAAATAATTTTCATAGCATGCTGCTAATAGGCATGTTACTATCACTACAAATGTTTTAACCATAGCAAGTGACCGGTACCATGATGATCAAGCAGTCCCAGAGCGAATAATGACAGGGTTTCAGTTTCAGTTTTGCAAATTGTGTCTCCACACTCAAAATATATGGCATATGCACTGATGCTACAGCTGCCATGTGATGGACAAGATCCAAAATGATCATGGTATAAACCCTATACCTGCACATGAATCCTTTGATCTGGTAAAGTCACCATGTTCTACCTAGTGTATTGTTTCTTTGGGTATCTTTGTTTCTATCAGTCATTAAAACAACTGGCTGCAATGTAGTGAACTGGAAAGACAAACAGACAAACAAACAGAAACGTGGACAAATAAGGGAACAGAGAAAACATCTTAGAGAGAGCCTGCTCTGTCTGTAAGTGCATGAATACAATAAAATAAACGTTTCAGCGAGAGAGAGAGAGACAGAGACAGAGAAAGACAGACAGACAGACAGACAGGCAGACAAAGACAGAGACAAAGAGACAGAGAGAGACAGAGAGAAAGAGAGAGGAAGAGAGACACAGAGAGACACAGAGAGACACAGGTAGAGACAGGGGTGAGATAATGTGGAGAAGAAAGAAAGAAATAACGGGAGAGAGAAAGAAAGAAAAAGAAAGCGAGAGTGAGGGAGAGAGAGGGGAGAGTGAGAGAGTGGAGAGAATATAGAGAGAAAAAGGAAAAGAGAAAGAAAGAAGAGAGAGAGAGAGAGAGAGAGAGAGAGAGAGAGAGAGAGAGAGAAGGAAGGAAGGAAGGAGGTAAGGGAAGACAGAAAGGTTGTGTAAATGACATCAAGATCAAATAAGTCCTTACTGACAGAGTATTTTTCCTAGTGACCCAAACCTGTCAATAATGCTGGACTGCAGGTGATATCATTGTCAACAGGTTGTGCTGTGAACACCAAATGGAACAACAGGAAGATTGGTGCATGATGGCATTACCCAAGACTGCGGTGCTGGACATTAGCGCAATGCGATTATGCAAGCTTCTATCAGGAGCATCGTCTTCACAGGGTCTGTGTGTGAACTGAAGACAGACCAAGTCAGGGAGAGGTGGCAGTTTGCAAACTGCATCAGACAAGCAATACGGCCTCCTGGCAGACGAGCTGTTGGAAAAAGTAGTGTGAATCTGTTAGTCACGAAACATTGACCCAGTCTGGATCAATCCGTAAATTAGGGAGCAGACAACTCAATTGAATCAGCGAGATGAGACCAACTCTTTTCTTCAAACATTTTTCTTTCTTACTGCCTGTCTTTTCTACTTTAGTTTTCAACAGTTCGATCTTTCCTGTTTTGTTGTTAATGCTGTTGTTGTTGTTGTTGTTCCTTTTTTTTTAGCACTCAAAGAGGTAGACCGAGACCAACAGATCTATTCTAGTTTTCCATATGTGTATTTCGGTTAGTTTATGTCAATGTTTTCTTTTTTTTTTTTTCCTCTTCACTTTCTATACGCATCCTGCGTCTTCACCTTCTTTATCACCTTCTCGTCTTTTCTTCTTTCTTTATTTCTTCTCTTCTTCTTTTTTTTCTTCTTCTCTCTTCTTTTTTCTTCTTTCTTCTTCTTTCTTCTTCTTCTTCTTTCTTCTTTTTCTTCTTTCTTCTTCTCTCTTCTTCTTCTTCTTCTTTCTTCTTCTTCTTCTTCTTCTTCTTCTTCTTCTTTCTTTCTTCTTCTTTCTTCTTCTTCTTTCTTCTTCTTTCTTCTTCTTTCTTCTTTTTCTTCTTTTTCTTTCTTCTTCTCTCTTCTTCTTCTTCTTCTTCTTCTTCTTCTTCTTCTTCTTCTTCTTCTTTCTTCTTCTTCTTCTTCTTCTTCTTCTTCTTCTTCTTTCTTCTTTCTTCTTCTTCTTCTTCTTCTTCTTCTTCTTCTTCTTCTTCTTCTTCTTCTTCTTCTTCTTCTTCTTTCTTCTTCTTCTTCTTCTTCTTCGCATTCTTCGCATTCTTCTTCTTCTTTCTTCGCATTCATCTTCTTCGCATTCTTCTTCGCATTCTTCTTCGCATTCTTCGCATTCTTCTTCTTCTTCTTCTTTCTTCTTCCTTCTTTTTCTTCTTCGCATTCTTCTTCTTCTCCTCCTCCTTCTCTGCTTTAGTCATTGTCTTCTGCTTCATTTTTTGTCTTATTTTCTTTCATTTCCCCCCACAAATCACCGACACCAACACCGCCACTACAAATACTGTGATGATAACATGTGGCCCAACAGTCTTTGAATGAGTGTTAACCCTTTGACTCTTGCACTCTGTCCACCAGCATCCTGCGTAACCAATAGTGTTAGCAAAGCAAAACTTAACCCTTTGATTCCCTCACACTATCCACCAACTTCCTGCAGAAAACTGGTGGATAGTGTGAGGGAACCAAAGGGTTAAGTTTTTGTAGTTGGTGGATAGGGCGCAGGAGTCAAAAGGGTTAATAGGTCTAAATAGGTCATACTGTACGGTTATTCAAAGCTGTCAGTTATGTTGGGGTGAAAGTTCGTGTCCTGAAGATGTCATGGTGATTTTCATCAACAGATGCTACACATTCATTACATGTGATATCAGACCAGGCATGATAGTTGAGTGATCAACACACTAGTCTTCTATTTGGAACGTCTGAAGTCTGGCTTCAGGAACTGTTTGGAGACCGTCTGATGGAAAAAGATGGCTCCTTTGTCTGATATTCCTGATCAATGTATATGTACGCCGACCTGTTACCGTGTGACCCCTTTGGTGTGTAAAAGGAAACAGAACATCAAATACGCACGTTAAAGACCCTGTGAGCCATGTTATGGCTTATGGAAACAAATACACCCAGCATGCACGCCCGTGAAAACTGGGTACTACCTCCCTAGTGGGGGTTAAGAAATGGTTATATACGTGAATGTCCACTGGAATATTTGAATGCACACGGAATTTGCCCACGGAAAAAATAGAGAACTGATAAAATAAGGAAAAAAATATATATAAAGAGAGAGAGAGAGAGAGAGAGAGAGAGAGAGAGAGAGAGAGAGAGAGACAGAGACGGAGACAGAGACAGAGACAGCGAAAGAGACAGACAGAGAGACAGAGACAGAGAGAGAAGAGACAGAGAGAGAGAGAGAGAGACAGAGACAGAGACAGAGACAGAGAGAGAGAGAACTGATTAAAATAAAGAGATGCTGATGTCTGTCGATATTCTGACTTGCTTCCTGTAACATTATTTGACCTGTCTTTTCTTGGGACACATCATCATCATCATCATCAGGTGCCCTGCCGCATGGCGTTGGCGATCATGGACTTCCATCTGTCTCTATCTCTCGTTGCCCCATAGCATCTCCCCCACCCTCCTCATCCCCAGCCACTCTGTAAGTCCGTCCAGCATTTTTTCCCTGGGTCTACCCGGTGCTCTCTTTCCCTCTAGCTTTCCCGTTGTGACCAGGTGCTCCAAATCCCCCTTCCTCATAAAATGGCCTATAAATGGACACATATTATACCAAAAGACAAATACCTCTGATCTTTAAGGGTAGCTATTTTTCACACATTTAGCTGTCAACACGGATTTTATGTTGTTGGAGAACTGCCATAAAAACGGAATGGGTGGGAAATTCTTTTGACATTCCGGCTTGCTTCCTGACATGTCCTTTGACAAGTCTTTTCATAGGATCAACATTAGACTGACAGAAACATGTCTATGTTCCGTAAAAGCAGCCATTTTCTCACCTGTTTAGTTCAGGAGAGGGAGTATTCCATTTTTTATCAGTATTTACCCAGGTAAGAAGCCTTCTAACGTTCACACAACACATCATCATCATCATCAGGTGCCCTGCCGCATGGCGTTGGCGACCATGGACTTCCAACCATCTCTATCTCCCATTGCCCCCAGCATCTCCCCCACCCTCTTCATCCCCAGCCACTCTGCAAGTCCGTCCAGCATTCTCTCCCTGGGTCTACCTGGTGCTCTCTTTCCCTCCAGCTTTCCCGTTGTGACCAGGTGCTCCAAATCCCCCTTCCTCATAAAATGGCCTATAAATGGACACATATTATACCAAAAGACAAATACCTCTGATCTTTGTTTTTCCTAATCTTCCTTATGAGTGATCTACTTGCGTCTGCCTCCATCAGGACTGTCTCGTTTGTTTTCTTTGCTGTCCATGGAACTCTCAACGTTCTTCTGAGAAACCACATAACACATAACGGATTTATTCGTTTTATTTTTTAACAAGCATCCGACGTGTGTGGACACATTGTGAGGGAAATGATATATACTTCAGCTTTCGTGCTTTTTATGAAAACACTGTACTGGTGAATTTGACAGGTTAATTTCTTGGAAGGCTGTATATAAACGTGAGTGATGCATTGCTTTACTGCAGACACTGTTTGCTCATATCATGTATACACGCCGTCTCCAGACAGTGTGTTGCTTTGGATTAAGATTGAACTTTAAAACTACATGTATAATCTTGAACGGTTGAAAAATCCACTTTTTGTAATATGTTAAAAGTTTGTAAGTATTGAGTGCTGATGAATGATTACATGTAACTTCTTTACTATTATGGTTTAAGACTAATTCCTAATATGCAGTGTGAATGAACGTTGTTGTACACTTTTTATGTTCTCAAGAATGAATGTAGTAGTGTGATTAAACCACATTCTAGAAACATTGATGCTTCCTGAAGGATAGGCAAGCCATTGTCTTTGTTGACAATTGTCCTTTGTCTGTTCATGTGTAGACATGTGTTGGCTACACGAGAGTACTCTGTCCTTGTGTCCCCAGAACGTGTCGTATAATTTCAGGTTGTTTGTGTACTCCAGAGATAAGTCTATGATCTCATCAAATAGATCTCGATTTCGTCGAAAAAGAGTACCAGAGCCCTAAATGCAATGTCAAAAAGCAACGGGAAAAAAATCCAGCTGGATCTGGACCAGGATGAACAGAAGCGAACTTCATAAGGCTTAAGGTTGCCCCATATGTTGCTGGTGACCAATAGCCAAGTGATTAAGACATCCATCACAGGGTGACTGTTCCTCGAGAAATCTGATCACCCATAATGCACAGGTTCGATTCCCCGAGGAGGACTAATCTATAAATACTGATAAAAAGGCGACAGCAGAGGGGCATCCAGGAGTCATGACCTGGATGCAGCCCGGCCCCCTCAGAGTGTCAGGAGTTAAGGGCCAAAACACTTGCCTGACGGGGGTTTCTCCTCTGAGGACCTTCTGCTGTCCAGTTCTTCCCAGGGTTTCTTACTGCTTACTTATGTCCTCTCAGGATTGATAGATGGGTACATGAATTAAGCGCATTTTTGGTTCTAGGGAAATGAGATATGTGGAAGAAAGTTTAGTTAGTTTGTGCCCGTTTTTATGTATGTTTTAATGTCCTTAGTTAGGTTTGAATTTATTTTCATATTTATATGTTTTTTTAAATCCCCTGTGTGATAAATTCGACGGAGTGGTCAACGCCAGGGGCATCTCCTTAGATTATGTGCGCGAATGTATTGGTGTGTACTTATTTTTCTTTTAGTTTTTTACCTGGTAACGTATTGTATGTTTTAAAACGGTTTTATGCTCTACACTGTCGGCTGGGCTTTAAACAAAAATAAAAACAACAATAATTCCAGAGGGATTTGTCAGCTTGCAGTGATACGAGGACTTGATATAACTAGAAAGAGATGAATGAATTGTGTTTTTATCACAACGAAGTAGATGTTCTGAAAAGTATCTGTGTATTATTAGGTGCAGTCACGAGCACATCTTTGTAGCCAACACGGCGTAAAAGATCAGTTGATTAAATGATTCCCAGAAGGAACGTGTCACACCTTCAAAAGCCACACGGCATAGGCAGATAACCCAGCCAACCACAGAGTGCAAGGTGCTAGAGTTAATACCCCTTTCAATCGTCTGCCAAGACTAAAAATTCCGATGCTCTCCAAGGACACAGGGGTGGAGAGTGGGAGTGTGGGGGGGGGGGGGAGAGATGGTAGGGCAATGGTTTTTTATTGATCGTCAGACAATGACCAGACACAATGCTGAACTAATCTGCACACCTCTAGCAGTGCTAGCGTTTTACATGAACACAGAGGTAAATTATAGACTTGGTGTCGTTCAAGAGAACTGAGATACATCAATGACCTTGAGCATTGAGGTACATTAAAAACCCGGGTGTATTACACTAGAATTCAGGTACAATAAATATTGGGCTTTTACATGAAATTTGAAATGCAATAACAATATCCAGCTTTTACACGGGAATTGAAGTAAAATAAAAATGGGCTTTACAACGAGAAGTGAAGTACAACAGCTATCGACTTGTATACGCGAATTGAAGTACAGTAACAATGGGGTCTAACACAAGAACTGTAGTACAATAACAACACTGGATTTTAACACAAAGGTTGAAGTAAAATAAAACCTTCATGTTTTACAACAGAATTGAATTACATTACAAACCTTGGTGACGTATGCTAGAATTCATGTACATAAAACCCCCAGTAAAATATGCAATTTCTATGGAGTAGGAGATAGCTGAGCTGACCAGACACATTGTGCACCCAGAGGAACGAAATGCACGTACCCCTTAGCCTACATGTGAAGTTAGTCATCTGTACATCTCTGATCTCAAAACGCAAACACCCTACCCCTTGCTTAGACGTCGCACACAACCCTCCTTTCCGTTCCAACACACACACACACACACACACACACACACACACACACACACACACACACACACACACACACACACACACACACACACACACTCACTCACACACACACATACACACACACACACACACGCACACACACACACACACACACACACACATATATATATATATATATATATATATGTGTGTGTGTGTGTATACATATACATACACAAACACACATATATATATATATACATATATATATATATATATATATAATAT
>JAPXFY010000017.1:57319972-57322472 GCA_030674185.1 Monoplex corrugatus
TGAGTCTTCGGAGTGAAGTGAGATGTACGGTAAAAGCTGGTTCAGTGAAAAAGGAAGCAACTTCTGACACTTGGTACTACAGAAAGTGACTCTTACAATTCTAGTCTTAAAATTCAGAGAACACCACCCATCTAAACCACCAACATATCAGAAATTCACGTCCTGAGAATATCAGTTTCATTTGATTAATTGTACCGAAAATAGTATTCTAAAAGACTCACAGTGACCAAAAAGAGAACATACCTGATGAGATTCACGTGTCCTCAAGGCCCTTGCTGTCTTGTAAACACGGCTGATTTCGAACACTTTTCAATGTTTTAGAGACAGGACACTTAGAGCACCTAGTCACAGCAGGAAAGCTGGAGGGAACAAAACAGCAGGTAGACCCATTGACGAAATATTGGACGGTGGCTGAGGACAGAGAAGGTGGGAGATGTACTTGCAGCAAAATATAGATTCGTATGAAGGGCCATGATCGCCAACGCCATGCAGCAGGGCACATGATGATGATGAGGTACATTGCTCTCCGACAAAACCCCTTAATTTTCAACATCTTACAAGGTTCTAGAAACAATTCGTAGTTGCCAGACAGAAAAGAGATGTGATAAGACAATGTTATCCTAAGGGAGAGGTCGTATTCTGGCGGTGAGAAAGTCCAAATAGACACAGCAATAACAGTCTTTTGGTCAGTAGAGAAAAAGGATAGATGGACATAGCCATAGCAGTCCACTGGTCAGCTTCTGTGTAACACAGCTGCAGTTGTTTAGTGTTGATGGTGGTCATCTCTTCTTTCTTTCTTTTCATCAGACGCGGATATAGCAAACACAAACGTGTACAAAACAAATGGAAACAAACAAACGCATACGTAATATTACAGAAAACAATTGCCCTTGTCCTCTGCCTTGCTCTGTCGAAACACATTGTGTCCTCTTCCTCACGACTGCCTCACCACTATCACCACCATCACAATCACCACCCTCACCACAATAACCACCATCACCACCATCACCATCATCACTACCATCATCTCTATCACCACCATCACAATCACCATCATCGCTACCATGATTACCATCACCACCATCACCACCATCACTACCATCACCACCATCACCACCCTCACCACAATAACCACTATCACCACCATCACCATCATCAGCATCATCACCACCATCACCACAATCACCACCTTCACCACAGTCACCACCATCACCATAGTCACCATTACCACCATCACCACCATCACCATCAACACCATCACCACCATCAACCACCATCAACACCATCAACACCATCACCACCATCACCACAGTCACCATTACCACCATCACCACCATCACCATCAACACCATCACCACCATCAACCACCATCAACCACCATCAACACCATCAACACCATCACCACCATCAACACCATCAACCACCATCACCATAACCACCGTCAACACCATCACCACCATCAACTCCATCACCACCATCGCCACTATCACCATCATGACCGACCATCACCACCATCTTCACCCTTACTACCATCGCCACCATCACCACTGTCATCACTGTCACCACCACCATCACCATCACCACCATCACCTCCATCACCATCACCATCACCATCACCACCATCACCATCACCGTCACCATCATCACCACCATCACCACATCACCACACATCACCACCATCACCACCATCATCACACCATCACCCACCACCATCACCACCACCACCACCACCACCACCACCATCACCACCACCACCACAACCACTGTCACCACCATCACCACCATCACTACCATCACCACCATCACCATTATTATCATTATCACCATCATCACCACCATCACCACCATCACCACCATCATTACCATCACCACCATCATTACCATCACCACTATCACCACAATTACCACCATCAACTCAGTCACTACCATCACCACCATCACCACAGTCACCACCACGACAACCACCGTCACCATCATCACCACCATCACCACCATCACCACCATCATCACCATCACCACCATAACCACTATCATCACTATCACCACCATCACCACTATTACCACCACCACCGCCACCACCATCACCACCATCATCATCATCATCATCATCATCACCACCATCACCACCATCATCATCATCATCATCATCACCACCATCACCACCATCATCACCATCATCATCATCATCACCACCATCACCACGTATCGGTATTGCCTCCTCCAGACAAGATGCATTCTATCAGAGTTGACCATCATGATCACTGCAGACGTCCTGTGTCACTGTCACTGACCACAACGGACCACTGAGCACATGTCTCGGGCTGGACATCACTGGACACATCTTACTCTCTGTGTCCACTATTTCCTTCCTGCAGATATGATAAGTGTCTGTGGTCAGTGGTGGCCTGGCCATTGTTGTTCTGATTTCACAGTGATTGTGATTTATGGGGGATAGTGAGTTTATACTGCTTGCAGAATGTGAGGATGAGATTTGTACGTG
>JAPXFY010000017.1:57327472-57334972 GCA_030674185.1 Monoplex corrugatus
TTATTGGATATAGAAAGACAAAGGGGGAAAAGATCATTATTGGATATAGAAAGACAAAGGGGGGAAAAGATCATTATGGATATAGAAAGACAAAGGGGGAAAGATCATTATTGGATATAGAAAGACAAGGGGGAAATATCATTATGGATATAGAAAGACAAAGGGGGAAAAGATCATTATTGGATATAGAAAGACAAGGGGAAAATATCATACTGGATATAGAAGACAAAGGGGGGAAAAGATCATTATTGGATATAGAAAGACAAAGGGGGAAAAGATCATTATTGATATAGAAAGACAAGGGGAAATATCATACTGATATAAAGACAAAGGGGGAAAAGATCATTATTGATATAGAAAGACAAGGGAAAGATCATTATTGGATATAGAAAGACAAAGGGGGAAAAGATCATTATTGGATAAGAAGACAAGGGGAAAGATCATTATTGGATAAGAAAGACAAAGGGGGAAAAGCAACAACTGTTTTAAAGAATCATGTTAAAAGAACAGTGCATCCAGAACTCCTTTTTCAAGAAAATTCTCTTGAAAGTGTTAAATATAACCCTTCATCACCAGGCTCCATTCAGTTGTTTATGGACGTTCCCGTGATCTATCTTTTTTTTACTGTTGAAACTCTTGATAATTTTGCATTCTTAAATGTTTGACCCCGATCTTTAAGAATCCTGCCGCCCGGAAATGTAATTTTTATATTTTGCATGATATACTGGACATGAAATTTACGACACTGGAAAAATCCCCAAAGATATGTCAAAATCAATTTTCATTGCACTTCCAAAGAAGACAGGGGCTATAGAATGCGAACTCCATCGCACAATCAGTTTGATGAGCCATGTAACAAAAATCCTGTTAAGAACAATCATGATGAGGACAAGGAATAGAATCAAAAGAGAAATAGCAGAAGAAAGTGTGGATTTGTGGAAGGGAAAGGAAATATTAATGCCATATACATCCTAAGAACTATCATAGAGAGGTCAAATGAGATGAATAAAGATTTGTATTTATGCTTTGTTGATTATACCAAGGCTTTCGATCGGGTAAGACATGATGATTGATCAACAAACTGGAGAGACTCAATGTTGATGGAAAAGATCTACGAATAATCAGAAATATGTACTGGGAACAAACAGCTGCAATGAGAATAGAAAACAATGTAAGCTCTTTCCAAAATATCAAAAGAGGAGTCAGACAGGGTTGTGTTTTGTCACCAGATCTGTTTTCACTTTACAGCGAAAAAATCATGAGAAACCTAGAAGAAGACCCTGGATTAAAGGTTGGAGGGAAAATGATAAACAACATTCGATACGCAGATGACACCGTGCTAATTGCAGAAAGTGAAAGAGACCTACAAAACCTTGTGAATATACTAGAAATAGAAAGCAAAGGAAAGGAGCTGGAACTAAACAGCAGGAAGACTGAAGTCATGGTGATCAGTAAAAAACATGAAATCCCCTCATGCAAAATAACAGCAAATGGCATTCAAATAACCTGGGAACGATCATTTCATCAGACGGCAGATGCACACCAGAAATAGCCGGGAGAATCGGCCAAGCCAAAACAGCATTCAAGAAGATGAAAAGCATTCTTACCAACAAATGCCTGTCAATTAACATCAGGAAGAGAGTTCTTGAATGTTATATAGAACCAATACTGTTGTACGGATGCGAGGCGTGGACAGTCAACAAACAAAGCCAGAACAAGATTGAGGCAGTCGAGATGTGGTTTCTTAGAAGAATGTTGAGAGTTCCATGGACAGCAAAGAAAACAAATGAGACAGTCTTGATGGAGGCAGACACAAGTAGATAACTTAGGAAAAGACAGGCAACATTTATAAGCCATTTTATGAGGAAGGGGGATTTGGAGCACCTGGTCACAACGGGAAAGCTGGAGGGAAAGAGAGACCGGGTAGAACCAGGGAGAGAATGTTGGACGGACTTGCAGAGTGGCTGGGGACGAGGAGGGTGGGGGAGATGCTAGGGGCAACGAGAGACAGAGACAGATGGAAGTCCATGATCGCCAACGCCATGCGGCAGGGCACCTGATGATGATGATGATGACTTGACATGAGCAAACAAGACTTCCGAAGTGCAAGATCATATAGAGAAAGCTAGGACGTGTGCAGAAAGCCCCACAACAAACATGTCTCTCAACGCACACACACACACAACAAAAACAACACAACAACAGCAACAACAACAACAACAACAACAACAACAGCAACAGCAGCAACAACAACAACAGCAACAGCAACAGTAACAGCAACAGCAACAGCAACAACAACAACAACGGCAAAGACAATGTTAGAAAGCATGAACGTATGCGCCATTTCCGTTATAAAATGTTTACAGATATCTGCCAATATTTGCTGGAAACACCACTCACACTGTCAGATATCATCAGCTGTTGGCAAGATAGAAGTGTAGATAAGCGTCCAGTAAAACAAAAATGCTGTTTTCATGACATGAGTGAGAAAACTATTTGCTCAGAAGAAACAAGATCATCTTCCATATTGCAAATTGTTTATTCTAGAATACAATAATTGCTTCTTGCTCCTGAAAAATCAAAACAAACAAACAAAAAGAAATAGAACAATGAAGAAAATGAAAGAATATGAGCATCCCAAATTACAGGAAAAAAAATCCACATTTCTCTTTCTACGTTATATCATATTGTGTCATTTATTTACAAGAAAAATCACCATGATGTATGCAGAACACAACCTACCCTGCAACATTTCTGATTGTTTCGATCTCTGTGAAATAACGTCTTATTATTGCATTAAAGTCTGCTTGATAACAGGTGGTCTTTAGAAGTGTTTTTCTATTAAAGTAGTGATATCGGTTGGAGGGGGGGGGGAGACAGAAAACAAAGAGGAAGAAGAAAAGAAGTAGGGAGAGCGAGGAACAAAAAAAAGGTTGAAATAACTTGAAACACACAACAACAGCAGCAACAACAACAACAGCTACAACAACAAACGTGAATAACTGTCTTGGTCTCGCAAACTAAAATGTAAAAAACAACAAGAAGAAAAAACAAAATTGAAATAAAATTAAATTGAGAGTGAGGGCAAGAGAGCGAGAGAGAGAGAGCGAGAGAGAGAGAGAGCGAGAGAGAGAGAGAGAGAGACAGAGAGAGAGAGAGAGAAGAGAGAGACAGAGAGACAGAGAGACAGAGAAAGAGAGAGCGAGAGAGAGAGAGAGCGAGAGAGAGAGAGAGACAGAGAGACAGAGCGAGAGAGAGAGAGAGAGACAGACAGAGAGACAGAGAGAGAGAAGGGGGGAGAAGAGAAAAGAGAGAAAGAGAATGGGAGGAGGGAAGGAGGAGAAAAAAGAGGAAAACTGAAATAAATAAATTGCGAGTGAGGCAAGAGAGCAGAGAGAGAGAAAGAGCGGATACGAGAGAGAGAGAGACAGAGAGAGAGAGAGAGAGAGAGAGAGAGAGAGAGAGAGAGAAGAAAGAGAAGGGGGGAGAAGGAGGAAGTTTGTTTGTTTGTTTGTTTGCTTTTTGGTTTATTTTTAAGTCTCACTGATCTCAATTGAATTGTCTGCTCCCTAATTTATGGCTTCATCCAGACAGGCCAAGCGTTGCGTGACTAACAGATTCCCACTGTCTTTTTTTTCAGCAGCTCATCTGCCGGTTGGCCATATTGCTTGTCTGGATCAGTTTGCCAACTGCCACCTCTCCCTGACTTGGTCTGTTCTCTTCATTGTAGACAGAGGCCCATGAAAACGATGTCCCTCGGGAAGATCCCGTCCCCCATTTTCCTGAAGCTCAGCACCTTGCGCATTGCTGACATCACCAGTGGTCCTGTTATTCCACCTGTCGGTCTGATAAAGACACAACTGACACACCGCTGCACACTGTGTTGTCATAGAGTTATCCACAAATGTGTAGTGTATATATACATGATATTTGGGTAGATTTGCCAGTTTGTCTCTCCATGATATGTACTTCTTTCTCTCCATGATTTGTTGTTTCTTGATTCTTTCCATTTTTGTTTTGTTATTATCTGCTGTTTTTCTTTAATTGTTCATTTTCTGTTTGTGCCTTGAAGATGAAATAATCATAGTTCTTTCTCTGAGATAGATACACTTTAATCAATTCTATAATTTTGCTTTTGCTTGTTTAAGAGTTTGCCGTTTATTCAAGAGAAAATAATTTCACTCAGGGTGTTCCATAGGGCTCCTTCCAGATCTGCCAACAAGTATCTGACAGATTCCTTGAGTCTCATGCTCTGTCAGGGTCTTGGGATAGGAAGGGAGGTGAGAACAGGACCTTTGGAGCATTAGGTGACACCACCAGAATGATTGGAGCATTAAGATGGGCAACGAACACACCAATCACTTTTATTATTGAAGGCTGGGAATGAACTCGAGGCATCAATTTTGTGTCCAGGACTCTGTCAAAAGAACTTGCAGTTTATCTGTTTGAAAACTACTGTAGTTATTTGTCTTCTTTTCTTTGCTGTTTGTGCTCGAAGACGATTGGTTTACTATTGGTAGTAAAATATGTGGTGTAACAACAACAAACAACCAACCAAAAAACAAACCAAACAACCAAACGACCAAGCTAGCAAGCAAGCAAGCAAGAGCAAGCAACCAACCAACCAACCCCCGCCAACCAACCAACCAACCAACCAACCAACCAACCAACTAACCAACCAACTAACCAACCAAAACCCAACCAAAATATCACTTCCTGTTTTAATTGGCTCTGTCTCGGACAAAATCAGTCTGACCTCACATTCACTTTAAATTACCTAAAACCCGCTTGAACAACAGGAAGAGTAGAACAACAAACAATGCAGGCAATTAAGGGAACTGTCGTTTGATTTAACTCTCTCTTCCCGTCCTGAATGTCTGGTCGTTAAATCGCCACCATCACTACCATTGGTGACCAGCCATGATGATGCGGCAGTCAAGCTTGCCAATGGACTGCTGTAGCCATCTTGATCTGATGATCCACTGACCAGACAATGACCTCTCCCCCAGGACATCAAAATCTCATCAAGTCTGTCTCCTCTCTGACCACGGGCATTAGTGTCTGGATCAGTGTCGGAGTTCTGGGGGAATGGGAACGATTAATACATGTACAATCCTGCCCATGGACCTTAAGATTAGAGGGATTAGACAAAGCTAGACCAGAGTTTCAGCGTAAAATTATGGGATTAGACAAACTTGTACTGGACGTAAACCTAGATTGGTGGATTTGACAAACCTTGAATAGAGTTATAACTAATATAACAGGGATTCGACAAACCTGGGCTAGACTTATGACCTAAGATTAGGGGGATTTCACAAATCTGGACTGGACTTATAACCTTAGATCAGTGGATTTGACAAACTTATTTATTATTATTATTTTTTTTTTATTATTATTATTATTTACAATATTTATATAGCGCAAAATCTTGATAAAATTAAATCTAAGCGCTGAAGCAGACACAACGCAAGCACGCATGCACGCACGCACGCACACACACGCACGCACACACACACACACACACACACACACACAAAACACACACACACACACACACACACACACACACTCACACACACGTATGGCTATAAATGGGGAGAAAGAATAAAAGCAATAAAAGCAAGAATAAAAGCAATGGAAAATTATAGAGAGCATAGCATATACAATTATATATTATTATAACCATGTGATTCCCCTCCGAGCGGAGACAGGCTGCAGAGGGGGGGGGGGGGGGGGTTGAGTGAGGTAGGATTTTATGCGGAGGAGAAAAGGTGAGTTTTGAGAGCGGACTTGAAGGAGACAAAAGTAGGTTGCTGACGGACTGAGAGAGGAAGTTTGTTCCAGGAGAGTGGACCAGAAACAGAGAAGGCTCGTGGACCATAGGTATTGAGCTTAGTGCGTGGAAAGCGAAAAGTCAGAGGATCGGAGGCAGAGCGGAGGGTACGTGAGGGAACATAGATCTCAAGTAGGCTTGACAGGTAATCGGGGGCTGCGTTATTGAGGCTTTTGTAGCACATGGTGTCTAGTTTGTACTGTATGCGCTTTGATACAGGGAGCCAGTGAAGTTGTGCCAGGAGAGGAGATATGTGGTCAGCTTTTTTCTTTTTGAGTACAAGGCGTACAGCATTGTTTTGAATGCGCTGTAGGATGTGAATGGTGGAGGCAGGAAGACCAGACAGGAGTGAATTGCAATAGTCAATGCGAGACATTATGAAGGAGAGAACGAGTTTTGCAGTTGTTTCGACAGAGAGATACTTCCTGATCAGCCTTATACTTGGACTGGTCATATAACCTAAGATTAGGGGAGTTTGACAAATCTGGACTGGATTCATAACCTAAGATTAGGGGGATTTGACAAATCTGGACTGGACTTATAAACTAAGATTAGGGGGACTTGGCAAATTTGGACTGGACTTATAACCTAAGATTAGGGGGATTTGACAAATCTGGACTGGACTTATAACCTAAGATTAGGGGGGGGGGGGTTCAAAACCTGGACTAGACTTTTAAGCTCGGAATTTGGGGGTCTCACAAAACAGGATTAGCCTTATAATGTAAGGTAAGGGGGATTTAAGAAAGCTGGAGTAGACTTATAATTCAAGATAAGGATACTTAAGAAATATGGACTAAACATATGACTTAAAACTAGGGGGATTTGACAAACATAGATTAGTTATATAACCTAAGATAAATGGGACTTAAGATAGCTGAACTAGATTTATACTATAAGATAAGGGGAAATGAATCTGGACTAGATTACAACCTAAGATTAGATGGGTTTGACAAACCTGAACTAGACTGACAAAATAAGATTAGGAGAATGTGACAAACTTGAATTACACTTATAACCTAAGATAAAGGAGATTTGACAAATCTTTTGTAAGATTTATATCTTAACAGAAAAGGTATTTGACACATCTAGACAAGACATAAGACTTAGAACTTTAAATAAATGATATTTGACAAGCGTGCAGTAGACTTTCGAGCTCGGATAATGGGGATCTAACAAAAATGGACTATACCGAAAGACTAAGGTATGTGTGATTTAACATACCTGGACTACACTCATAACCGAAGATTATAGGATTAGACACACCTGTACTGGATTTAGAGACATCACATTTGAATGGCGCAGAACAGTTGCTATATTTAAACAGAACAGAGATGGCAGAAGTATAACGCAGAGTCGCAGAACCTCACATGCGCTGCCTGCAGAGGTGAATATGCCTCCAGAATCGGTCTTGTATCCCACATGATGATTTACACCAGGCAACGAAGACTAGCATGCATACTCATACTGATGGGATAATCTGTCATTGAACTTTAAATTGTTAATAGATAATAGCACGTGATCTATTGTTGACGCTTCCATGATGTGCATGTTTCTGTGTTGCTTCACACGTACTCTGTAACAGCTGCAGATGCTGTGCTGCCTCATTGATTTTCGGCCGCAATATATTCTTGTTCTTGTTCTTGGTCTTGTTTTTGTTCTTGTTCTTG
>JAPXFY010000017.1:57337472-57352472 GCA_030674185.1 Monoplex corrugatus
TTCCACGCACTAAACTCAATACCTATGGTCCACGAGCCTTCTCTGTTTCTGGTCCACTCTCCTGGACAAACTTCCTCTCTCAATCCGTCAGCAACCTACTTTTGTCTCCTTCAAGTCCGCTCTCAAAACTCACCTTTTCTCCTCTGCATAAAATCCTGACCTCACTCAACCCCCTCTGCAGCCTGTCTCCGCTCGGAGGGGAATCACATTGTAATATATAATTGTATATAATATGCTCTCTATAATTTTCCATTGCTTTTATTCTTTGCTCGCGCGCGCGCGCGCGCGCGCGGTGTGTGTGTGTGTGTGTGTGTGTGTGTGTGTGTGTGTGTGTGTGCGTGCGTGTGTGTGCGTGCGTGCGTGCGTGTGTGTCTGTTTCAGCGCTTAGATTTGATTTTATCAAGATTTTGCGCTATATAAATATTGTAATTATTATTAATTATGTGATCAGAGTGTCTGCTTTTCAGTTTCTAGCGATAACATCGTATTTGTAAGGCAATCTACCACATTTTGGCTGGCCAAGACAAGCAACATTTATAGGACATTTTATGAGGAAAGAAAATTATATCACCTGGTCACAACAGGATATCTGGAGGGAAAGAGAACACCGGGTAGGCCCAGGGAGAAATTATTGGAAGGACTTGAAGGGTGGCTGAGGACAGACAGCGTGGGAAAAATGCTTGCAGCGACAAGGGATAGATTCGTATGGAGGACCAATAAGGCCAATGCCATGCGGCAGGGCACATGATCATGATGATGATGATGATCATGATGATAATGATTACATTAGATCTCAAAATGTGAATTGTATTTCGATGTATGCTCATGTCTCGCCTATGTTGTACCTTTATATTACTCTACAACTCTGGCAATCATAGAATAATCGTAAAGACTATTGATTGTTTATGTGCTCTGTGCTGGTGACGTTTTCTTGGTCCGTGACCATAATTTATCACAACACCATCAGCCATCATAACATCACACATTCTCATTAATCACTGCATTCTGCGCCTTGCCCTGACCTCTGTTTGTCCCCTTATCTGCAATTAGACAATAACTCCAAGCTTCAAAAAGTTTAATACTCTAGGATACTAGCATAAAGTCTCAGTGGACCTGTCTTACAGTTAAACCTTATTACTCTACATGCATAAAGAAAACAAGTAAACAAACAAACAAACGAACACATAAACAAACATAAATGATTTTCTTTGGTTACTCTGGCAAACTGTCGGATCAGTCAGTTGCAGTTCATGACCGCTGTGTGAGTCAGAAAAATAAATAAACAGACAAAATCCAGCCAGCCAACCAACCAACTAGGCAACCAACGAGGCAACGAGGCACACCAACCAACCAACCAACCAACCAACCAACCAACCAACCAACCAACCAACCAACCAACCAGCCAACCAACCAACCAACCAACCAACCAACCAACCAAACAACCAACCAACCAACTAACCAACCAACAAACAAACAGACAGACAGACAGACAAACAAACAAACAAGCAAACAAACAAAAAGAAAAAGACCTTCACTATGGCAGAAATGGAATCTGGCATGTTTGGAACAGCATCACTCTTCCTGGGACATTGAAATTCCAATCAGTCTGAGTCATTTCTTTTTTTCCTCGTCTGTTCTCTGTTTTCTTTCCTTTTTTCTCCTTCTCTCTCTCTCTCTTTCTTTCTTCTCTCTCTTTCTCCTGTCTCTCCTTCTCTCTCTCTCTCTCTCTCTGTCTCTCTCACTCTCCGTCTGTCTGTCCGTTTTTCTGTCTCTCTCTGTCTCTTTCTCTCTGTGTCTGTCTATATGTCTGTCTGTCTGTTTCTCTATCTCTTTCTGCCTCTCTCTGTCTCTTTCTGTCTGTCGCTGTCTTTCTGTCTCTTTCTTCCTCTCTCTCTGTGTCTGCTGTCTGTCTGTCTGTCTGTCTCTCAGTCATGTCTGTCTGTTGTCATCTGTCTGTCTCTCTGTAATATTTTTTTTAAAACACCAACGTTTCTGATACAGTTATGGTGAGATGACTATTTCCAAGTATCCAATTCTTTTTGCTTCTACTGTTTTCATTTTTATTTTCATGATCCATTCAGTATTCAGTCACTGGCTGTCTGAATTACTGTCATCATCTTTGGGATCTTCCTTACCTTCTTTTAACAGTACCAAGTGGAATGGCTATTGGCTGCCTCTTTGTTCTGTGTTTATTTTACCGTCATCAGATCGTGATACTGACGAACGTAACAAAATTCATCTGCAAGTTAAAAAGTGCCAAATATGAGAAATTCATCATAATTAAAACAATGGCCACAACTCTGTCTGTTACCTCAATATGTTTATGAGATTTTGATTTTTTTTACAGAGCTTGACGTTATTTATATAATTTTTATGCTGGCTCCCCTAACATTAATCTATTGTTAACCTACTTGATTACTATTAATTAATGTTAATCTACGGTTAAGATAGAAAAACACTGTGAATTTGTTGACAGGAAAGGAACTGTTAATGCCACTTATATCCCAAGAACACTCACAAACAGATCAATTAAGTTAATAAAGATTTATATTTATATTTTGTTGACTGTATTAAGGCTTTTAATCGGGTAAGACACGAAGAGTTAATCAACCGACAGGAAAAACTCAGTATTGATGGAACAGATCTAAGAATAATAAAGAACCTGTATTGGGAACAAACAGTAGCAATGAGAGTCGAAAATTGTATAAGCTTTTCCCAAAATATCAAAAGAGGAGTTAGACAGGGATGTGTTCTGTCACCAGATTTGTTTTTTCTTTACAACGAGGCCATCATGAAAAATCCAGAAGAATGCCCTGGGATAGAGGTGAGAGGAAAAATGATAAACAATTTCCGTTATGGAAATGATACCTTTCTAACTGCAAAAATGAAAAAGACCTACAAAATCTTGTGAACATAATAGAATTAGAAAGCAGAAATAAAGGGCTAGATGAAATAATAAGAAGAATAAAGTCGTGGTCATCAGTGAAAAATAAGAAATTCCCTCGTGTGAAATAACAACAAAGGGCTCAACATTGAGGCTTTTCGATAAGTTTAAATATCTAAAAACAGCCATCTCACCAAACAGCAAATGCACATTAGACATATCCAAGCCAAAGCGCATTCAAGAAAATAAAAAGCGTTCTTACCAACGAATACCTATCAGTTCACATCAGAAAGAGAGTTCTTTAGTGTTATATAGAATCAATACTGTTGTACGGATGCGAAGCCTGGACAGTCAACAAGCAATGTCAGAACAAGATTGAGGTAGATGAAATGTGGCTTTTAAGAAGAATGTTAAAAATTCATGGACTGAAAAAAACAACAAACAAACAACAAACAAACAAACAAACAAGCAAACAAACAAACAAACTAACAAACAAAAAACCAAAAAAGACAATATTGAAAGAAGCAGACACAAAAGAACATTAATTAGGAAGATTATGAAAAGATAAGCAACATTTATTAAACATTTTGCAAGGCAATAGAAAGTGAGCAGCTAGTAACCACAGAAAGCTAGAGACAGGAGCAATAGATAGACCCAGAGAGAAAACACTGGACAGTTTCGCAGAGTGAATGAGGACAGAAAGGGTGGGAGATATACTTGCAGCGACAAAAGACAGATTCGTATTGAGGGCCATGATCGCCAGCCATGCGGCATGCAGGGCACATGACCATGACGATGATATGATGAAATAATTGCTTATCTCATACGATGATAGCAGTGGCAGCAGCAGAGGTAGCAGCAATAGTTGTGAAAATATGACTATTACCCAATAGTCCCATCATGTGTATATAAAATCAGTTGAACATTGTGCCTGGCCAGTGTGGGACGATCAATAGGAAATAGTTTTCTCCCATTGTCTCCCCCTGTGTCCTGGGAGAGCACTGGAATTTTCTTCTTGGCAGACGATTGAAAGGGGCATTAACCCTAGCACCCCAAACACTGTGGCTAAATTGCCAACGTCGTGCAGCATTTAGTGGTGTGACACGCTCCTTCAAGAATTCACTCAGTGAGCCATTGTTTCGTGCCATGCTGAAATCTCTAATGGTTAAAACTTCTGCAGAACTGAAAGAGAGAATCCAAACTGGACTTCAAGTTTGAATGGAAGTTCCTCCCCCCCCCCCCTCTCTCTCTCTCTACCTCTCCCTCTCCCTCTCTGTCTCTGTCTCTGTCTCTGTCTCTGTCTGTCTGTCTGTCTGTCTCTCTCTTTCTTTTTCCGCTGAATGCAGACTGCGTGTATCCTCGACAACTGCCCCCCTCCCGTCCTGTACATGCACACATACAATAAAAAAAAAAAAAAAAAAACCCAACAAAACAACAACAAAACAAACAAAATGCAATAACAATAAGCAAACCTGACTTAGTACTGGACTTTTAATGGAGAGTAAGCGAGATTTCACACTGGAATTCTGTTATGATAAAAAAAAATTATAATACAACACAAAACTTAGCAATACTATACGATACAGTCCCCAAAGGCATTTTCATGGCTGTCTCCTACTGCACACTATATTTGTCTCTTGATGGAACCAAGACGTGTCAGTCTGCAGAACCAAGCATAGTCTGTACAGAACGATCTGCAAAGCCATCAATGGTATGACACTTTCAGCATGATACACAGCTACAAGGTTAGGAAAAATGGCCGAGACAATGCATATATGGTGACATAATTATTATTATTCATCACTATCACAAAATGGGTGTTGTTAGTAATATCAAAACGGTCATCACTAAAAAGCAATGAAGACCAGAAATAACAGAAGAAATATCGTTCGAGCAGTGAGTGGCTTAGAACATTCTGGCAGAGACACTGAAGGCTGGTATAACTACGTTTACTATACACATATGTCCCTTCCTCTACGTGGCAAGGTGACAATAAATCTTGTATCGCGCTATTCTCCACACTCATTTGGATTCACCATGCATTGGGTATTCATATAACACAGAATATTGTACATCATGTCTAATCATATACACATATACCTATGCTCAGAAAAGTATACACATATGAATAATTATATCATGATAAGCAGTTAGCAGTAAAAGTCCATATTGGTAGAAGAGCAGTCACGTATCAGTGGAAGTCTGGGATCAACAGACAAATCTTCAAGGGGAAAGTCTTGGGCTCTACCTAACGTGATATATCGCTTTACAGGCAAACCTACAAACTTGCCACGCTATGTTAATACTTACACTGTCCCATTTTCGAAAACTTTTGCGGCAGTTGCCCGTTTCGCATAGAAACACGAAATACACGTATATGCTTTGATGAATATGAAATGTTCAAACGGTTGACATTTCACGTTTGCCAAAGTCTTGGTAATTATCCAACACGAACACAAAGTGTTGAGGAAGTGGCGATAGACCAAACAGTGGTGAGACAAGCGTCTGAAGCGAGCACATAACGATGCCGTAAAGACATCCGTCAACAGATTAGTCTGTCAAATTGAATCACCAGACACATTTTAGATGGACGCGAATAAAAAAAAAATCACTTGGGCAGTATCAGAACATATCCATAGGTACCACGTAGAATATATCATTGTCATTTGTTACAAAAGTGAGGCCAAGTTTAAAGAGTCTTGTTGAAACTTTCTTCTCATCTGCACAACAATATTGGTTCTATATAATACTTTTGTACGGACACGAAGCGTGGACAGTCATCACGCAAAGTCAGAACAAGATTGAAGCCGCTGAAATGTGATTTCTAAGAAGAATGTTAAAGTAACATGACTACTACTAATGGTGATGATAATAATGACGAAGACGATGGTGTTGGTGGTGATGATGGTGGTGTAATGGTGATGATGATGATGATGATAGATGATGAGATGATGATGATGATGATGATAGTAACAACAATAACAACAACAATAATGATAATAATGATAAAAATGATAATAGTAATAATATAATAATAATAATAATAATAATATAAATAATAGTAATGATGATGATGATAATAATGACAATAATAATAATAATAACAATAATATCAATAATAACATAGCAATACAACAACAGCAACAAAAACAACAACAACAACAACGATAATAATAATAATAATAATAGTAATAATAATAATGATAAAATAATAATAATAATAATAATAATAATAATCATAATCATAATAATAATAAAACAATAAGAACAATAAGAATACTGTATCGTCCAGATTCATGTCGTCTCAAAGCACATACACTTTACAACACACTGGATGTAATACATACAGAAACACTGGTATATCACACACGTACACGTATTTCAGAACGTACACATTGACACAGACGTATATCACACATGTACACGTATTTCAGAACGTACACATTGACACAGACGGAAACGCACTAATAACGTCTGACCACACACACACGTCCACATTTATCCTTAAAGGGAAAAGAGTGGCAGAACGGCTCAGACGTTCGCCTGCGCTGCCAATAACTAAACTCCAGTTCCAGGGTTCGCTTCCCCGTTGAGGCCTTGACTTTTCTCCTCAGTTTGACAAGATACAAAACAAAAAATGTTGACATCACTATTCTTTCATATAACATGGAATATTATTAAACATTGTAAATTCCATTCAGTTGGTGAAATTTTATTCTGTTTCTGGATCAAATGTCCCAGAAATCTTCATGGACTGAAAACTTTTTTAAAATGTATATTCTTCCTAAATCAAAAAGTTTGGAAAATTGTGCTCTCTGAGAGTAGTCTTAGCATTGTCAAACCAGAAACTGGGACACACAAGTTTTGTGAACGTGCAGATATAAGGGCACATTTGCAGACGGTAGTACTGTCAAAGTCCAGGTCTGGCACAAGTGTACTTTATACAGATAAATCCTGTGTGTGTTTGACAGGACCATGCCAACTGCTGGACGGGAGAGTTGAGTAATACTCTCAGTAACATTCTCTCTGTGATTGCTTTTCGTCTGTATTGTTGGCAAAATGTCTCTTTCTCTCTTTATGTCTCTCTCTCTCTCTTTCTTTCTCTCCCTCTCTCTTTTTTCTTCTCCTCTGTCTGTCTGTCTGTCTCTCTTCTTTCTGTCTGCCTGTCTATCTTCCTCTCTCTTCTTTCTTTTCTCTCTGTTTCTTCTCTCTCTCTCTCTGCTCTCTGTCTGTATCTCTTCTCTCTTTTTCTCTCTTCTCTTCTCTCCTCTGCATCTTTGTCTCTGTCTGTCTGTCTGTTTCTCTCTCTCTCTCTCTATGCATCTTTGTCTCTGTCTGTCTCTCTTTCTTTCTCCTCTTTCTTTTTCTCTCTGTTTCTCTTTTCTTCTCTCTCTCCCTCTGTCTGTCTGTCTGTCTCTTTCTCTCTCTTTCTCTCTCGCTCTCTTTTTCTATCTGCCTGTCTGCCTGTCTGCCTGTCTGTCTGCCTGTCTGTCTGTTCTGTCACCTGCCTGCCTGCCAGTCTGTCTGTCTGTTTGTTGTCTGTCTGTCTCTGTCTCGTCTCTGCCCTCTCTCCCTCTCTCTCTTCCCTTTTTTTGTATGGGTATGTGTGATTACCATAAAAATTGAATTTGGCACAATATTTTGCATTGACAGTCATTGATCACCGTAGGATCTTTAATGTGCCTATTATTAGGAAGACAGACTTCTGATCCGACACACCAACGCCGTAACCAACACTTAGGTTTTGCGCAGGCTAGGGAGTCTGCCGGGTAAATGTTGGCAGATTTGGGAGGAGCACATATGGAATTATCCGAATGCGATGAATCCCTCTTGATCAGACTCCAAACTCCAAAGTAACGTGGAGTTGATGGAGAAAACAAATCTGTCTGTTGTATGATTTGAACGTGAGTTGGTCGTGTTGTGGGCAGGAATTTTAACCACTGGACCACACGTATGTATGTGTGTGTTGTGTGTGTGTGTGTGTGTGTGTGTGTGTGTTGTGTGTGTGTGTGTGTGTGTGTGTGAGTGTAGTGTGTGTGTGTGCGTGTGTATGTGTGTGTGTGGTGTATGTTGTGTGAGTGTGTGTATGTGTGTGTGTGAGTGAGTGAGTGATATGTGTGTGTGTGTGTGTGGTGTGTGTGTGTGTGTGTGGTGTGATGTGAGTGAGTGTTGGTGAGTGTGTGTGTGTGTATGTGTGGGTGTGTGTGTGTGCGTGTGTGTATGTGTGTGGTGAGTGTGTGTGTGTGTGTGTGTGTGTGTGTGTGTGTGTGTGTGTGTGTGTGTGTGTGTGTGTGTGTGTGTGTGTGTGTGTAGAAAGTCAGTGTCTGATCTTAATTTAGTTTCTGTTTCGACGATGTTTTCGACGGGTGGTGTTTCTTAACAGAAATTTAGAAGAAGCGACATTCCTTTGTATGTATGTATGTATGTATGTATGTATGTATGTATGTGTGTGTGTGTGTGTGTGTGTGTGTGTGTGTGTGTGTGTGTGTGTGTGTGTGTGTGTGTGTGTGTGTGTGTGTGTGTATGTGTATGTGTGTGTATATATCTATATATATATACATATATATATATATATATATATATATATATATATATATATATATATATGTGTGTGTGTGTGTGTGTGTGTGTGTGTGTGTGTGTGTGGGTGTGGGTGTGGGTGTGAATGAAGGCAGAAGCAACAGACGATCTGTTGCAAGTTGAAGGCTAGATAACGTGAAAACAACACTGACAAAGTCTGTCTAGACGTCCACTTAGTAGACACAGTGTCACTATGGACCTCTGGCATTCCATTGTGACCTGCTGTGTGCGGAACACGACAAATGGAGGAATTTTTTTTCTTCTTTCACTGTTGAACTATAGCCAGACAATTATTAAAATCGGCTAGCTTCAGAAGTCATAGAAACATATTTAGAAATCAAAATTGGAGAGAGAAAAAAAACACACACAATAAATTGATTTTCAAAAAGAAAAGGGTGAGATAGATAGATAATAGATAGATAGGTAGGTAGGTAGGTAGATAGGTAGATGTACACATAGATAGATAGATATACACATAGATAGATAGATAGATAGATAGATAGATAGATAGATAGATAGATAGATAGATAGACAGATAGATAGACAGACAGATAGACATATAGATGGATAGATAGATGGACGGAGAGAGAGAGTGAGAAAGAAAGAAAGACAGACAGACAGACAGAGACGGAGACAGAGACAGACAGGCAAGAGAAGAGAGAGAGAGAGAGAGATGAGAGAGAGAGAGAGAGAAAGAGAGCGAGCGAGAGAGAGAGAGACAGACAGACAGACAGATAGATAGATAAGAGACAGAGACAGAGAGGGAGAGAGAAAGACAGACAGAGGAAAAAGACAGACAGAGAGACATTCATACCCCTCCCCCCAAAAAAAAAAAACACAAAAACACACACACACACACACAAAAAAGCCACATCATCATATGGCTGTTGGAAGACGCTTGAGCATGACAATCCAGAATCAGAATCAGTTTACTCTGTCATAGACATTGAAGTCTCTGGTCACACAGGCTATAGCGTGCAAACGAAAAATTATAATTTGAAAAAAAAACACACACAAAAAACCCGATTGAATCCAGTTGACCAAAGAGGTTATAGAATCTGAATTTGAATCAAGATGTAAATAGAAATTACAGAACCATGGTAGAAGATATTACAGAACTGAATATCCAGAAAAGGAAAATGATTAAATTCGTCTGGAGTACTTGGTCATGCACTCAGAATGAGAAAACTATATTAAGAACATTGTTGAAGTCTGACTAAGGCTATATAATGAGATCACAACCTCTCTCTCTCTCCTCTCCTCTCTCTCCTCTTCTCTCTCTTTTCTCTCTCTCCTCTCTCTCTCTCCTCTCTCTTTTCTCTCTCTCTCTCTGTCTCCTCTCTCTCTCTCTCTCTCTGTTTTCTCTGTCTCTTTCTCTCTCTGTCTCCGTCTCTCTCTCTCTCTCTCTCTGTTTGTCTCTGTCTCTTTCTCTCTCTGTTCCGTCTCTCTCTCTCTCTTCTCTTTTTGTCTCTGTCCTCTTTCTCTGTTTGTCTTCCGTCTCTCTCTCTTCTCTGTTGTCTCTGTCTCTTCTCTCTCTCTCTCTCTGTTTCTCTCTCTGTCTCCTTGTCTTTCTTTCTCTCTCGTTTGTTTGTCCTCTGTCTCTTTCTCTGCTCCTGTCTTCTGTCTCTGTTCTGTGTTTTCTCTTCTCTCTCTCTCTGTGTTCTGCTTTTCTATCTCACTTTCTGTTTCTGTCTGTCTGAATCTGTGTATTGTCTACTGGTCTCTCTAATCTGTGTCCATTTTTTTAATTATTATTTGTGCAAACGTAGAACTGTCATGATGCACACTGTGAAGAAAAAAAAAGCACAACACAAACAAAGAATCCACACTCACAACCACATCACACGCACACATTCACACAAATCCACACAACACACACACCACACACACACACACACACACACACACACACACACACACACACACACTCACTCACTCACTCACTCACACACACTCCGACCAAACAAGCCTTAAGCATGCACATAAACTCATGAGCTGGCCTAGATCCTGAGGTCCTGCTAACCAAGATGTGGCAACGCAAACGAAGTGTGAGGCGTCAGTCGAGACCCTGGGAAGAGTTATCTTTTCTTTGTAAGAGACTTGACCCCTGGCAGACAGACAGAGACAGAGACGAGAGAGACACAAGACAGAGAGAGAGAAAACAGAAGAGAGAGAGAGAGAAGAGAGAGAGACAGAAGGAAGACAAAACAGAACAGAAGAACACCATCAAATATTCATAAATCATCCACCATCACATCATCATCATCAATCAGTTGCCCTGCCGCATGCGTTGGCGACCATGGACTTCCAACATCTCTATCTCTCGTTGCCCCCAGCATCTCCCCCACCCCTCCTCATCCCCAACCACTCTGCAAGTCCGTCCAACATTATCTCCCTGGGTCTACCTGGTGCTCTCTTTCCCTCCAGCTTTCCCGTTGTGACCAGGTGCTCCAAATCCCCTTCCTCATAAAATGGCCTATAAATAATGCTTGTCTTTTCCTAATCTTCCTTATGAGTGATCTACTTGTGTCTGCCTCATCAAGACTGTCTCGTTTGTTTTCTTTGCTGTCCATGGAACTCTCAACATTCTTCTGAGAAACCACATCTCGGCTGCCTCAATCTTGCTCTGGCTTTGCTTGCTGACTGTCCACGCCTCGCATCCTTAAAACAGTATTGGTTCTATCAAAACATTATAACAATAAATATACAGGCTTAAAACAACCAATATCAAGTTGGAAACAACATTGATCGAAGCTTTAAAAAAATGGACACAACAGCTTGCTTGCATTATGCAGAGAGCCAACACTTCAATGAGCGTTCAAACAGACCTGTTGTTTTGACATAAAGTGGCTAGATGCACGAGAGGGTTTGTAGAAAGAAAAGAGGTGGCAAAAGAAAGAAACTTTTCTTGATATTTTTTTCACACAAAAAAAAAAAGAAGAAGAAAGAATAACGAAAGAAAAGTTGGAGGCAGGTTTCGCGTTGACACTCCAGACAACGCAGACTGACATGGAGAACTGACTGGATTGTTCCCCCTTTCTTCTGGCACACAGAGAAAGACCGACAGGGGGCGCGCATTGCCTTTGTTGCGGAATGGATTGAGTTTGTGTAGTTATAAAAACTCCGTCCACCGACATGGGGAACTGGGCTAATTGATTAACTGGCCAAGGTGGTATTGTAAACACCCCCACGGGGACTGGTGCGTTGGTTGTGTTGGTGACTATTTGACTAGTCCACTGTCAGATGATTGTTTCAATTGTCTGTGCCACTCTCTTTTTGTCTCTGTCTGTTCTCTCTGTCTGTGTCTCTCTGTCTCTGTCTCGTCTCTCTGTCTTTCTATTTCTCTGTCCTCTCTGTCTCTGCCTGCATCTGTCTGTCTCTCTATTTTAAGTTTCTATATCTCTGTCTTTTGTCTGTCCGTCCGTTTGTCTGTATGCTTGTTTTTTTTTCTCTGTCTGACCCTCTCTATGATCCTCTCTGTTTTCTCTCTGTCTTTCTCTATCTGCCTCTCTCTATCTCTGTCTGTCTCTGTTTCTCGCTGTCTCTCTGTCTTTGTCTCTGTCTCTGTGTGTCTCTGTGTTTGTCATCTTCTTTGGTCTGTTTTGTCTGTGTCTGTCTGTCTGTCCTGTCTATCTGCTCTCTGTCTCTGTCTGTCTGTCTGTCTCTTCTACTGTCTACATGAAGTACAGCCTTTTCAAATGGCAATAACACACATTGGATAGCAAACAAAGAAAAGAAGAACAAAACAAAACCCACCACCAACAACAGCAAGCTCATAGATACTTTGAACAACCACGCTTTATCAAAGAAAACAGTTTGCAAAATTGTATATAAATGCCTTGTGAAAAAAAAAAAGAAGTAAATGCCTTGTGCTTGGACTCTCTCTCTCTCCCTCTCTCTCTCACTCTCTCTCTCTCTCTCTCTCTCTCCTCTCTCTCTCTCTCTCTCTCTCTCTCTCTCTCTCTCTCTTCTTGTTCTGTTTCTCTCTCTGTTGTCTCTCTGTCTCTGTCTCTATTTCTGTCTCTGTCTTCTGTCTCTCTCTCTCTCTGTTTTCTCTCCTTCTGTCTCTCTTTCGTGTGTGTGGTTGTGTGTGGGTTTATGTGTGTTTGTGTGTATATGTGTGTTAGAGTGATTGTCTTATGTGTACGTGCGTGTGTGTGTAGTATGCTGTGTGTGTGGTGCACTGGCGGGTGTGTGTGTGTGTGTGTGTGTGTGTGTGTGTGTTTATGTGTGTGTATGTGTGTGTGTGTATGTGTGTGTGTGTGTGTGTGTGTGTGCACTGGCAGTGTGTGTTGGTGTGGTGTGGGTGTGTGGTGTGTGCGCGCGCGCGCGCGTTTGTGTTGTGTGTGAACGCGTTGACACAAAGTTGACTCTCGAAAGTTTGAATTGTCTTTCTTTGTGTCTTTGTTCTTTTCTTTGCCTGTCCAGTCTTGTCACAGCTAGGTCTGTTATATTTCTTTCTTTTCTTCGGTTTTCAGTCCATGTCTTGTGGGGTGTTGCAAGTCTTTCAATTCTTTTTTTTCCCTGTACTTCCCCCCTTACCTCGAGATTAACGTCACGCTTATATCAGTGCATCCACAGACTCTTTGAAAACAATCAAGTAGACTTCCACCAACTGTGGTGTTCTGTGTTTTTTTTTCAGTATTTGCTGGTTTGTTTATTGGATGAACCCATTGATTGATTGATTGGTTGATTGACTGATTGACTGATTGGTTGTATGGTAAAGTAACTGTTGTGAGGTGGTTTATGTGAAAATATCGATCATGAATATATTACAGTATATACGCGTGTACTAAAGAGAAGAAGAAGAAGAGAGTGAGAGAGAGAGAGAGAGTAGAGAGTAGGACAAGAGTGAGAGAGAGAGAGACTGTAGACAGGAGATAGTACAGAGACAGAGACAGACAGATACACGAGAAGAATCGAAGAAGAATTCGAAGAAAATTCGAAGAGGAAGATCGAAGAAGAATTCGAGAAGATTGAGAGAAGAGACAGAAGAAGAAGAAGAAGAAGAAGAAGAAGAAGAAGAAGAAGAAGAAGAAGAAGAAGAAGAAGAAAAGAAGAAAACGACGATATGATTTCAATGGTTACAATTCGTCAGTGATTGCACAGGGAGGAAGACAAGACACTGAGAAACAGAAACACGGCGAGGGAAAAAGAAAAACAAAGACGATGATGGAAATCGATATTTTCTAATATTCCTTTGTCTGTCATTTAATCTGTCTCTCCTTTTGTCTTGTTCCTCTGTTTATCTGCTTCGTCTCAGAAACGAAAGTGGCTCCGAGGGGTTGACAAGACACTTATCTCAAACACGAACTCAACAAATGCAATTATATTCAAACCTTTGACATGTAATAGCGATGAAAGTTATTGTCTGAATCCTACAGAGAATCTCACTGTCTTTGATATGATTTATTCTGCACTCTTTCGCCCACACGTTATTCTGTCCACTAGAGTTTTTTTTTTCTCAAACTTTTTAAAATTCTTTTTTGACAAAACACAAATAAATACAATGATTGCTGAACATTATTACAATATCATAAAAAAAAGAAGAACAAGATGTGTATACAATGGATTGAGCAAAACATGTACATGCCCATATCTATAGTCTGCTATGTTTTGTTAAACAATATACGGTCGTTTAATTTATACAGCTTTAGATTTTAGTTGTTGTTGGTGTTTGTTTGTTTGTTTGTTTGCTTGTTTGTATTTTATTTGTATTTTCTCTCAGTAAAAGGTCAAAGATAAACGCATTAGCAAAGCAAGATTATCTGCATGAGCCCTAAGTTCAAAACAAATGCAAAACGCCTACATCTTCATCAAAGGTTCTATGTGCATGAATTTACAGTCATTTACAATTATATGTAAGACAAACATTTAAATACAAAGAGGCAGGTCATATAGAAATCACGCATACATCACATAAAGAAGGCAGATGTCACATCAAACTTCATCTTCTACCAGGGACAAATATGGCAACCTTTTTTTTTTTTTTAAAGCGTGTGAATTCCAGCTCAGTTTTGCATTATATTCTTCTACTTGATATTTTTTGGTAAGATAACTAGTAAAAGAGATAGTGTTTGGTAGATTTTTTTCGAGTTTACTTTTGTAAATATACATTTTCCCTAAGATTTCCACTAGAGTTGATTTGGCCTTGGGAATCAGAATTTGATAACATGCTAGACAAGGCCATGTAAGCGCTGGTTTTGGGAAGACACACGAAACTATGTGTGGTTTGTGTTCAATCATAGAAACATGCGCACAATATGATCTCAAGTGGGTGTCTCTGTGTGTTTGTGTCTGTCTCTGTCTACTTCGGTCTCTCTGTCTCCTCTGTTTCTGTTTCTATCTGAGTCTCTCTGTTGCTCTATTTGGTTTCATCCCCTCCTTTCCCCCCTCCCCCTCTCTCTCTCTCTTCCTCAGTGCATGCTCGCGAGTATACGTACATACGCATGTCTATGTATGAAGAAAGCTTAAAAAGACACAAGCTTGAACACACACACACTTACACACACACACACACACACACACACACACAC
>JAPXFY010000017.1:57362472-57364972 GCA_030674185.1 Monoplex corrugatus
ACAAGTAGATACACAAACAAACAAAACAAACAAACAAACAACAATAGATACACAACAAACAAACAAACAAACAACAAGTAGATACACAAACAAACAAAAACAAACAAACAAACAACAAGTAGATACACAAACAAACAAACAACAACAACACAAACAAACAAACAACAAAGAAACACAAACAAACAACAACAACAAGTAGATACACAAACAAAACAACACAAACAACAAAAGTAGATACACAAACAAACAAACAACAAGTAAAACAAACAAACAAACAACAAGTAAAACAAACAAACAAACAAACAACAAGTAGATACACAAACAAACAAACAAACAAACAACAAGTAGATACACAACAACAAACAAACAACAAAGAACACAAAACAAACAAACAAAATAGATACACAAACAAACAAACAAACAACAAGTAGATAAAAACAAACAAACAAACAACAAGTAGATACACAAACAAACAAACAAAAACAAGTAGATACACAACAAACAAACAAAATACAAACAAACAAAACAAGTAGATACAACAAACAAACAAAATAAACAAACAAACAAAAAGAACACAAAAACAAACAAACAAACAACAAGTAGATACACAAAAAAAACAAAACAAACAAGTAGATACACAAAACACAAACAAACAACAAGTAATACACAAACAAACAAACAACAAGTAGATACAAAACAAACAAAAAACAAACAAACAACAAGTAGATACACCAAACAAACAAAACAAAAACAACAAGTAGATACACAAAAAACAAACAACAAACAAACAAACAACAAGTAGATACACAACAAACAAACAAACAACAAGTAATACACAAACAAACAAACAAACAAACAAAGTAGATACACAAACAAACAAACAAACAACAAGTAGATACACAAACAAAAAACAACAAACAACAACAAACAAACAAACAAACACAAGAGATACACAACAAACAAACAAACAACAAGTAGATACAAAAAACAAAAAACACAACAAACAAAACAAAAAACAAACAACAAGTAGATACACAAACAAACAAAACACAAACAACAAAGATACACAAACAACAACAACAAAGTAGATCACAAACAAACAAACAAAAAAACAACAAAAAAAAACAAAAACAAAACAAAAACAAAAAACAAAACAACAACAAGACAAACAAACAACAAGTAGATACAAAAAAACAAAAAACAAACAAACACAAGTAGATACACAAACAAACAAACAACAACAAGTAGATACACAACAAACAAACAACAAGTAGATACACAAACAAACAAACAACAAGTAGAACAAAAAACAAAAAACAAACAACAGTAGATACACAAACAAACAAACAACAAGTAGATACACAAACAAACAAACAAAAAACAAAAACAACAAAAACAAACAAACAAACAAAGTAGATACACAAACAAACAAAAACAAAAACAAACAAACAAACACAAACAGAGATACAACAAACAAAAAAAACAAGTAGATAAAAACAAAACAAACAACAACAACAAGTAGATACACAAACAAACAAACAAACAACAAGAAACACAAACAAACAAACAACAATAAACACAAACAACAACAAACAAAACAAGTAGATACACAAACAAACAAAAAAACAAGTAGATACACAAACAAACAAACAACAAGTAGATACACAAACAAACAAACAAACAAGTAATACACAAAAAAAACAACACAAAAGAACACAAACAAACAACAAGTAGATACACAAACAAACAACAAAAACAACAAACACAAACAACAAAACAAACAAAACAAAACAAACAAACAAAAAACACAAAAAACAACACAACAATAGATACACAAACAAACAAACAAAATAATACACAAACAAACAAACAACAAGTAGATACAAAAAACAAACAAAACAACAATAATACACAAACAAACAAACAAAAAACAAAAAACACAAACAAACAAAACAAAAACAAAAACAACAAACAAGAAAACAAAAAACAACAAGTAGAACACAAACAACAAACAAACAATAAACCACAAAAAAAACAAAAAATAACAAACAAAAAAACAAAAAAAACAAACAAACAAAACAAAATACACAAACAAACAACAACAAAGAACACAAACAAACAAAAAAAAAACAACAAAAAAAAAAAAAACAAACAAACACAATAGATACAAAAAACAAAAACAAAACAAACAAAATAATACACAAACAAACAAAAACAAACAAAAAACAACAAAGTAGATACAAAACAAAAAAAAACAACAAAAACAAAAAAAAAAAACAACAAAAACAAAAAAAAACAACAAAAAACAAAAAAAAAAAAACAACAAAAAAAGAAAACAACAACACAAACAAAACAAACAAAAACAATAGATACACAAACAAAAAACAAAAACAATAAAACAAACAAAACAACAAAAAAAAAAAAAAAACAACAAGTAGTACACAAAAAAAAACAACAAACAAACAAAAAACAAACAAAATAAACAACAAACCAAACAAGT
>JAPXFY010000017.1:57384972-57402472 GCA_030674185.1 Monoplex corrugatus
CAGGGTGCATTCTGTTCAGATGGCCAAATCACTGAATTCCCTATTGAGCCTGCAGGGGGGGGGGGGGGGGGTTGCATTCTGTTCAGATGGCCAAATCACTGGATTCCTTATTGAGCCTGCAGGGGGGGGGGGGGGGAGGTGCATTCTGTTCAGATGACCAAATCACTGAATTCCCTGTTGATGAATCTGATGGTGGACCTATGTTTCTCGAGTTTTTGTAGCCTTGGTGTGTCTGATCATGTCGCATTTGATTACGTGTATGGTCATCTATAAACAGCTCATCTCTCAGGTTGCAATTAACCCTTTGCTCCTGCAGCCTGTCCACCAGCACCCTGCATTGTCAACAGTGCTAGCAAAGCAAACACTTAACCCTTTGACTCCCTCACCCTATCCACCAGCTTCCTGCAGGAAGCTGGTGGATAGGGTGAGGGAGTCAAAGGGTTAAGTTTTTGCGGTTGGTGGATAGGGTGCAGGAGTCAAAGGGTTAAGCAGTATGGTAAAGGTCCAGGGCTGGCACCGGAATGTTAAGATGGACATAAAAAAATGAAACTGGTTTCGTTTCATAAGATCACAAAGCAAGCAGCCAAATCGTGTTGGAAATCTTCCATTGTGAGATCATTGGCAATTATTTCCATATGTCGTTGCGAACTTCGTGGGCCATTCTAGTCAGATCTCATGTTCTCACCAAAAACGGTTTATCTGAATTTTGGAGTTTGTTCAAGAGACCGATCGGTTGGACAATTCCATACGCACTCTACCCATATCTGCCAGCCTGCACAAGATGTGTCAAAACGTTGTGAGCAAACCGAGTGTCAAACCCATCACCTGTAACTAGAAAAACAAGAAAACCAATGTAAGCGCGTATTTAACAAAACAAGACAAAACAAGCGCAAATTTTCGGCCAACAGGCCTTTGTCAAGCGCGAACGCACGGTCACAAACAGACCACAAACACCAAACAACGGATAACAAAAACAGGACTAAAAACTTCCCTGCCGCCTCGTCCCGTGGATAAAAAGGAACCAAATGGAATGCCCCATCACCTGTGCCTTATCTGTATGGCACTCAACATCCAACCGTGATAATTAAAACAGAAGAAAAGATCTGATTGTGACATGAATGCCTGCATTATATTTTGGCATCACTGTCCACGATCTTTCAAATGGATATTAAATCCCCTGCTCAGACACACTGCTGGGTGGTTGGTTTGGATGTTTGTTTGTTTGTTTGTTTATTTGTTTGTTTGTTTGTTTTCCAACAATCTTCCTAATGGTGAACACTAATAGACTTGCTTGCGGTTTGTTCCAGAGGAAGTGAGAGATTAACATGCACACACACACACACACACACACACACACACACACACACACACACACACACACACACACACAGGCACACCACACACACACACACACACAACACACACACACACGAACATAAACAAAACACACACATACACACACAAACACACACACACAGGCACACACACACACACACACACAAACACCGACACAAACACAAACACAAACAACACACACACATACACACAAACACACACACAGGCACACACACACACACACACACATATACACAAACACAAACACAAACACACACACACACACATACACACACAAACACACACACAGGCACACACACACTACACAACACACACCACCACACATACAACAAACACAAACAACACACACATAACACAAAACACACGGCACACACACACAGAGGCACACACACAGGCACACACACAGAGAGGGAACACACACACACACACAACATACACAAACACACACACAGGCAACACACAACAGGCACACACACACACACACAACAAACACAACACACAAACACACAGAGGGACACACACACAAACACATACACAACACACACACAGGCACACACACACACACACACACATACACAAACAAAACAAAACACAAAACACAAACACAAACAAACACACACACACACAACACACACACAAACACACACACACACAAACACAGAGGCACACACACACACAGAGGCACACACACAGGCACACACACACAGAGGGACACACATACACACACACACATACACACACACACACATACACACACACACACACACACACACACACACACACACACACACACACACACACACACACACACACTGTTTTATTTCATGTATTTTTTTTAGTTCTTTTCCTTTCCCCCACTAATGAACTGGCAGACAAACTGTTGGGAAACGGTGGAGACAACACGTGGCTATCTTCAATTGAATGTCACTTAAATTAATACGGCTTCTACACTACTAGTTACTACTATCTCCTTCCGTCCATCCATCTACCCGCTCACTCAACAACCTAGTGAATGAGAGAAGAGAGAGGGGGGGGGTAGACTGAGGGGAGAGAGAGAGAGATAGAGAGAGAGAGAGACAGAGACAGAGAGAAAGAGACAGACAGACAGACAGAGAGAAAGACAAAGACAGAGACAGACAGACAGACAAGCAGAGACAGAGACAGAGGCAGAGACAGAGACAGAGAAACAAACAGACAGAGACAGAGAAAGAAAGAAAGAGAGGAGAGAGAGAGAGAGAGAGAGAGAGAGAGAGATACAGACAGACAAGCAGGCAGACAGACAGAGAGACAGACAGACAGACAGAGAGACAGACAGACAGAGACGTGGAGAGAAACAGAGAAACAGAAAAAGAGAAAGTGGAAAAGACTGGGATCACACATAATCTTTCGGTGGACCTACAGACTGGGATAGAAGTATCAGTAATAGTAGTAGTAGTAATAATAATAATAATAATAGATAATAATAATAATAATGTTTATTTGTACAGCGCATATTCCATATAAAAAACATGCTCACCAGCGCTTTACATTTCGCAAAAAAGGCAAATGGTGATAAAAATGTTCACATATTACATACACAATAAGATAACAACAAACATTAAAGCTATGCAAGGTAAGAAGTAGTAGTAGTAGTAGTGGTTTATAGTAGTAGGAGTGTAGTGTAGTAGTGTAGTAGTAGTAGTAGGTAGTGGTAGTAGTAGTGGTAGTAGTTGTAGTGTGTAGTAGTGTAGTAGTGGTAGTAGTAGTAGTAGTAGTAGTAGTGGTATGTAGTAATAGTGTGTGTGTAGTGTAGTATGTGTAGTGTAGTAGTGTAGTAGTTGTGTGTAGTAGTAGTGGTTAGTAGTGTAGTAGTGTAGTAGTGAGTAGTAGCAGTAGTAGTTAGTAGTGTAGTAGTTGTGTAGTGTAGTAGGTGGTAGTATGTGTATTTCCTTCATCTCAAGACTTGCATTGTAGTTGTTGTTTTTCACGGTCGGTGAATCTGCGAGATAGTTTCTGGCAGATAGGGTGGAGCGCATATGGAATTGTCCGAGTGCGATGAATCCATTTTGACCAGACTCCGAGCAAAATCCATGATCAACCCGTGCAATCGGTTTACAAGACAGAGCGATACCTCTCCGCCAACCAGTCTCACCGACAGCAAAGCACAGTGTTCAAAATACGCTGGTTTTCCTCGTAGTAGCTTTCACTTTACATTCTCCAACCCACAACAGGTTTAGGCACATTCCTACCCTTTCGAAACAGAATGGAATGAAGTGGTTTGGTCACCAGTCCAGAACGAACGTCCACTTGCAGGCTCAAAACCAGATAAAATCAAACAAAAAAGGTAACAAACAAACAAACAAAAAAACTCAAACAACTCTCGATTTAACCCTTTGAACTCCTGCGCCCTGTCCACTTGGACCCTAAATTGTCAACCACGCTTCTCATCATCATCCTCATGTGTCCTGCCACATGGCGTTGGCGATCATTGCCCTCCATATGTATCTATCCCTTGTTGCCGCAAGGACATCTTCCACCCGCTCTGTCCTCAGCCACTCTGCAAGTCCGTCCAATATTTTTTCCATGGGTCTACCTCGTGCTCTCTTTCCCTCCAGCTTTCCTGTTGTGACCAGGCGCTCTAATTCCCCTTTCCTCATAAAATAGCGTATAAATGTTGCTTTGTCTTTTCCTAATCTTCCTTATGAATGATCTTCGTGTGTCTATCTCCATCAAGACTGTCTCGTTTGTTTTCTTTGCTCTCCATGAAACTTTCAACAATTTTCTTAAAAACCACATCTCGGCTGCCTCAATCTTGTTCTGGCTTTACTTGTTGACTCTCCACGCCTCACGACCGTATAACATTATCAGTTCTATATAACGCTAGCAAAGCAAGTATTGAATTGTTTGACTCCCTCACCATCTCCACCAACTTCCTGAACAAAAACTTAACCGTTTGGCTCCCTCACACTATCCAACAGCTTCCTGCAAGAAGCTGGTGGATAGGGTGAGGAAATCAAAGAGTTAACTTTTTGCAGATGACAGATATGGTGCGAGGGTCAAAAGGTTAAAGCTAGAGGCGGACCATATAAGATTTGGATCGATGGCGTGAAAGAGACCTTGACGTCACACGGCATTTTCCCATTTCAGACCCTCCAGCTCGCTGCTGAGCATCAAGTCTTTCTCCCGGTGGCTCCATGACGGTACACAGGAGAATTGATAAAAGAGGAAAAAGATGAAGACATAATCAATTTGTCTTCTTTGAGGGCAATACACTTGTTCAACTTTCCCTGTAGTCAGAAACACAGACATTGGTCATACAGTTTGTCTCCCACTCTCTGCCTCTATCTATCTGTTTGTTTGTCTGTCTGTCTCTGCCACTGCGTTTCTGTCTGTCTGTCTGTCTCTGTCTCTGTCTCTGTCTCTCTCTCTCTCTCTTTCTCTCTCTCTCCCTTTCTCTCTCTGTCTCTATCTCTCTCTGTGCCCCTCCCTCCCTCTATCTTTCTCTCTGTCTGTCTGTCTTTCTGTCTGTCTGCCTCTCTCTCTTTCTCTCTCGCTTTTTCTCTCTCACCTTTCTCTCTCTCTGTCTCTCTATCCGTCTCTCTGTGCCCCACCCTCCCTCTATCTTTCTCTCTGTCTGTCTGTCTTTCTGTCTGTTTGCCTGTCTTTCTGTCTGTCTGCCTCTCTCTCTCTCTTTCTCTCTCTTCTGTCCCCTCTCTTTCTCCCTCTCTTCTCTGTCTGTCTCTTCCTATCTCTCTGATTCTATCCCCTCCCCTCTCTCTCTTTCTCTGTCTGTTTGTATGTCTTTCTTTCTCTCTCTCTCTCTCCTGTCTCTGTCTGTCTGTCAGTCTGTCTCTCTCTCTCACCCACTCTCACTCTCTCACTCTCTCTCTCTCTCTCTCTCTCTCTCTCTCTCTCTCTCTCTCTCTCCTCTCTCTCTCTCTCTTTCTCTCCTGTCTTTTCGTAAATGATTGACCGTCACCCTGCCAGCTGAAGGAAATGGAGGGAACGAACAGTCAGAAGTGGGGAGGTGGTGGTAGGTGGAAGTAAACAGCAGAGCGGATGAGAGGAGAGGATGAAAGGCTGGAAACATTTGTCTGCCAGTGTTAGTGTTTGTCCCTCGGTCTGGCCACTGAGATCATTACAGGAGGCTTAGGTATTAGCTAGCTGCCTTCTGTCTGTCTGTCTGTCTGTGTGTTTGTCAGTCTGTCTCTGTCTCTGTGTTTGTCAGTCTGTCTCTGTCGCTGTCTCTCTGTCTGTCTGTCTCTGTCTCTGTCTCTGTCTCTGTCGCTGTCTCTGTCTCTCTGTCTCTGTCTCTGTCTGTCTCTGCCTCTCTGTCTCTGTCTGTCTGTCTGTCTGTCTGTCTGTCTCTCTCTCTCTCTCTCTCTCTCTCTCTCCATACTGGAGGACTGAAAATAGATCTAACACATTAAGGTCATCAAGCTCTGATTTGAATTCTAAAGTAAACCTTTATCTAATCAAAAAACAAAAACAAAAAAACAAAACAAAAAAAACAAAACAATAAAACACACACACACACACATACATACTCTTTCTTGCATTTTCTATTTGATAAGTGCTGATAAAGAGTGGCTTTGTGACCCAAAATGTGAAACACTTTTGGATAAAATCCATGACTTTTTAGTTCAGACATTCCTAAACTCACGAACATCAGAGAGACACAGAAAGAAAGAAAGAAAGAAAGAAAGAGAGAGAGAGATAGAGGAGAGTGAGAGAGACAGAGACAGAGACAGAGACAAGAGAGAGAGGGAGAGAGAGAGGGGGGAGCGAGAGCGAGAGAGACAGACAGAGACACAGAGAGAGACACAGAGAGAAAGACAGACAGAGAGAGACAGACAGACAGACACAGACACAGACAGAGAGAGAGAGACAGAAGACAGAGGAACAGACAGACAGAAAGAGAGACAGAGAGAACACCGCAACAGGCACTATTTCTGCTACAGCTTTGAAGACATCAGAATGGAGACTGCAATGTCTCTGCTTGTCCGGTCAGCTGTGTGAAGTGTGGGACGGAGCCAATCACGTCTTGTCAAGGTCCTTTCAAGTCTGTAAGCAACAGGGGGGGTTACTGTGCAAAGTTCAGACATCACGACGCTCATACGCTTTGCCCAGTGTGCTAAAACCGTTTCCTGGATATTTGGGTCTGTGTGTTCTGTCCAGAATATCGGCTGTTTTTTTCTACCTGAAGTTTAGGTCTGTGCGTTCTGTCTAGAATATCGGCTGTTTTTTACTACCTGAAGTTTTGGGTCTGTGCGTTCTGTCCAGAATATTGGCTGTTTTTTTCTACCTGAAGATTGGGTCTGTGCGTTCTCTCTAGAATATCGGCTGTTTTTACTACCTGAAGTTTGGGTCTGTGTGTTCTGTCTAGAATATCGGCTGTTTTTTTCTACCTGAAGTTCAGGTCTGTGTGTTCTGTCTAGAATATCGGCTGTTTTTACTACCTGAAGTTTGGGTCTGTGTGTTCTGTCTAGAATATCGGCTGTTTTTACTACCTGAAGTTTGGGTCTGTATGAACTGTCTAGAATATCGGCTGTTTTTGCTACCTGAAGATTGGGTCTGTGTGTTCTGTCTAGAATATCGGCTGTTTTTGCTACCTGAAGTTTGGGTCTGTGCGTTCTGTCTAGAATATCGGCTGTTTTTACTACCTGAAGTTTGGGTCTGTGTGTTCTGTCTAGAATATCGGCTGTTTTTTTCAGACCTGAAGATTGGGTCTGTGCGTTCTCTCTAGAATATCGGCTGTTTTTACTACCTGAAGTTTGGGTCTGTGCGTTCTGTCTAGAATATCGGCTGTTTTTTAACTACCTGAAGTTTGGGTCTGTGTGTTCTGTCTAGAATATCGGCTGTTTTTTTCTACCTGAAGATTGGGTCTGTGCGTTCTCTCTAGAATATCGGCTGTTTTTACTACCTGAAGTTTGGGTCTGTGCGTTCTGTCTAGAATATCGGCTGTTTTTACTACCTGAAGTTTGGGTCTGTGTGTTCTGTCTAGAATATCGGCTGTTTTTTTCTACCTGAAGATTGGGTCTGTGCGTTCTCTCTAGAATATCGGCTGTTTTTACTACCTGAAGTTTGGGTCTGTGCGTTCTGTCTAGAATATCGGCTGTTTTTACTACCTGAAGTTTGGGTCTGTGTGTTCTGTCTAGAATATCGGTTGTTTTTACTACCTGAAGTTTGGGTGTGTGTGTTATGTCTAGAATATCGGCTGTTTTTTTCTACCTGAAGTTTGGGTCTGTGCGTTCTCTCTAGAATATCGGCTGTTTTTACTACCTGAAGTTTGGGTCTGTGTGTTCTGTCTAGAATATCGGCTGTTTTTCCTTCCATGGGTACTGGGCGGTGTCTTTCTGCTCTCTGGCCTTGTTAACAAAGGATTCCACTATTCGTTTGAGGAATTGTTGATTTTTGCTACAATTCCCGGTCGATGCACACTCAGAACCTGGCCAGCTCATGGGTTTATGTGCAGGCTTAAGGCTTGCGCCATGATCACCATATACATGACACCTGTGGTGTTAATGCATTATGGAATTCGTTCCAAGCGCGGAGACGTCATCTTGAGAAACTGAAACTGAAAACTGCCACAATAGAATTTGCCAGTTTGAAATGCTGGTTGCTCTTCCTAAAAAACGCATTTCTCCATACTACAGATACACTCTTGTTTTTCTTGTTACGTGTCTTTTCACTTTATCTATGAAAATCTTGTGTGTTTTTTGTTTACTTGTTGTTTTAACATAATTTTGCCAAGAATATTTTTTTTATTGCCTTGGGATCATTAACATGTGCTAAAAGCGTGCTGCCCACAGAACTTCAGTTTATCGTTCCATCCGATAGAAAACACCCAGACCGCCAGTTAAAGTCATGGGGAGTTGGGGGGAGGGTGGCTGGACGGGTGGGAGTTCCGAACCTAATGTTTGATTCAAACCCTGGTTTCTGGGGTCCTAAGCTTGTGCTATAACCACTAGGCCTGTCTGTATCATGCGCCACAAGACTGTTTTGTATATTTTGCTCTACACTACAGTTACCAAGCGAATGGGACGTAACCAAATTCCAGGCACATCTTAAAAGCTCTTTTTGTAAAGATGATAAACATTAGGAATGATTACTATTATTGACCAGATATCAATTTCAATTTTTTTTTCTCGAACGATACTAAGAGAATTATATTGAAAACATTCCTAAGGCCAAAACTACAACAACAACAAACAACATATAAAAATATCAACAGAACCAAAAAAAAATCAACAACAACAACAACAAAAAAGACTCATTTCTATAAAAAAAATTCTAAGGAAATGAGAGAGTGAGAGAGAGAGAAGAGAGAGAGAGAGAGAGAGAAGATAGAGAGAGAGAGAGAGAGACAGACAGACAGACAGACAGAGACAGAGAGAGACAGAGACAGAGAGAGACAGAGACAGAAAGAGAGAGACAGAGACAGAGAGAAACGGACAGGTAGATAGACAGACAGAGAGGAGCGGGATGAACTGGTATGTGTAGCATAAAAAACACATAAAAACAAGCACAAAATAAACGGCATCTTTACTTAGGAGTCTGCCACCCTCACAGAGCCCAGAAACAGGAGAGTGCCTCACAAATCCCCCAGTCCAGCATCTATTATCAGCCATCTTCAGCCACATAAGACTCTAAACTGTCTTCCTGCCTTCATGACTGGATCCCTGGTACGTCTTGGGGCAGAGATGAACATAGTCACACGCACCCTTCCACGCTGGAATCTGTGCTGTATCTATGGGTAAATCGTGCTCCATGATTTCTTTGTATGTTGATATTTTTAATCTAATTTCTTTTAATGCCTTTTTAAATCCTGCCCATCCCATTTTAAAACAATTGTGTGTTTAAATGAGCATGAAGCTGTTTTGTGTGTGTTCTAATTTTTTTTTTTTTTGCACTGTCAAAATAAGTCAGTGTTTATTATGAGAACATGGTAAGCCATAAACATATTTTTGTCTTCGAAACAATCATTTCCACTCTGAATTCCTAATGTCAATGCGGGGCTAGAATTTAAGGTCAATACTATAAAAAAAAAGGCAAAAAACAAAAAAACAAAAACAAAAGGCACAAAAACCAGCAACCAAACAACACAGGGTGGACGGGGTGATAATTGTACTGACAATGGGCTTTTTTCAGATCCCATGAATCCGAGACATACTGACCGTCATCGCTTGTTATGAGTCTTCATGTGGGATTCATGAGCGATCCGAGAGGAACATATTATTATGCAGGCACTTCGTATTAAGACATTCTGCAGACTTAGATTCTAATTACACCAATCCTTTTTCTGTTGACTAACAGCTGTTATGCTCTGTTCAAATGTGATTGTTGCTGCCATCTTACTCTGTTAATGTCAGTGTCTTCCATGTTGGTGATGATGATACTACAGATATTGAGATTGAAGAAGAAAAACAAACAAAAGTGAATTTTTAATAACATCAAAACATGTTTTGCCTGTATTTCTGTTTTGTTTTGTTGAAACTCTGAAAAAAAATAGAATGTACCAGAACTACGGAATCTTTTTGAAAACGCAAGGAATACATAAAACGTTGCTGAGACTCTCTCATTTTCATGTAAAACTTCAGGAATCCAGACTGAGCCCACTCTGAAGGCTGCCAACAAACCGAGAGACGTTCTACGTCTTGAGGACTTCTATGGAATGAATCTCTCAGAGTCTGGCATTCATTGTCTCCAAGCAAGGATTTCCACCAAAACAAATGAGAAATAGTCATTACTATATATTGAGCGAACACTGACCATTGCATGAAGCCTCGACTCAATTTTCACAGTAATTCATTCATGAATTTTGATATTGGCCGAGATCCGGAAATTTGAACTAATGCAGACAATAGATTTAACAGAACACAGGCTGTAAAGAAAGCCATTGATACTGGTATTTATTTAAGAAAAAACAAACTTTGATATGTGATGCTACGATGAGATTGGAGATAAAGATAGTTAAACAAGGGTTAGAAGTGTTCAATGTTCCTAATACTATTGATATTCATGTCCCCAGTACAATAAGACTGACGGACGTAGCCCTTTGACTCCCGCACCCTATCCATTCACTGCAAAAAAAAATTAACCCTTTGACTCCCTCACACTGCAGGAAACTGGTGGACAGGGTGAGGGAGTTGAAGGGTTAAGTTTTTGCTTTACTAGCATGGTTGTCAATGCAGGGTGCTGGTGGACAGGGTGCGGGATTGAAAGGATTCACATACATTGTCTGACAAGATTACATTTGTTCAGCTTTGGGAATGTTTATTATGTCACAATGGATCGCCCTTATTTATATCTATATCCATCCGTCTATCTGTCTATCTATCTGTCTATCTATCTTTTAATCCATCCAGCTATCTATCTATCTGTCTATCTATCTATCTATCTATCTATCTATCTGTCTGTCTGTCTATCTGCCTCTCTCTCTCTCTATCTATCTATCTATCTATCTATCTATCTATCTATAGACACTTTCATCATCATCATGTGTCCTGCCGCATGGCGTTGGCGATCAGGGCTTCCGTGCAAATTTATCTCTTGCCGCTGCAAGTACATCTTCCACCCTTCCTGTCCTCAGCCACTTTGCAAAACCATCCAATATTTTCTCCCTCAGTCTATCTGGTGTTCTCTTTCCCTCCAGCTTTCCTGTTGTAACCAGGTGCTCTAATTTCTCTTTCCTCATAGAATGTCCTATAAATGTTGCTTGTCTTGTTCTTATCTTCTTCATTGATGTTCTTTTTGTGTCTGCGTCCTTCAGTTGTAATTCCAGGGAATTTCGATGGAATGAATTGTCCAACACTCATGAACGTTTAGCCAAGATTGCTGGCCAGTACAAATATAATTGAAAATAATTGTTGGCATCATAAAATTACGAGAAACCTTAGCCGATTATTCTTTTTTTTTTACAGAAGATGGATTTATGAAGGTTTTGATTGGCCACGACAAAGCAACTTGAGTTTGAGTTGACGTGAGCTTGACAGGAGACAGGCCATGAGAAGAGTCATGATAGGCGTGTTTCTGTAGAATGATTACTACGTGTGTGTTTGTTCACTTCAGATGAAGGAGAAGGGGGCGCCATGCTGACGACCAGTGAAGACAATGTATATATAACAGGACCATAGACAATGTCCAGTGTCAGCTGTGTGATGTTGGGAAAGGAAATGTTGTTATTGACCACATCGTCAGCATTTTCTCCCAACAGTTTACCATGGCAGCCACTGTATTCCTCTGAAATAAACACACTGACTGCATCCTCTTCCACCTTTCCTCTGTCTGTCTGTCTGTGTATTCGTCTGCCTGTCTGTCCGTTTCTCTCTCCCTCTCTCTCTCTCTTTCTCTTTCTCTCTCTTTCTCTTTCTCTCTCTCTCTTCTCTTTCTCTCTCTCTCTTTCCTCTCTCTCTCTCTTCTCTTTCTCTCTCTCTCTTTCTCTCTCCTCTCTCTCTTCTCTCTCTCTCTTTCTCTTTCTCTCTCTCTCTTCTCTCTCTCTCTCTTCTCTTTCTCTCTCTCTCTTCTCTCTCTCTTTCTCTCTCTTTCTCTCTCTCTCCTCTTCTTCTTTCTTTCCTTGCTTGCCCTTTTGCATGAATGTATGTTTTTTATATCGTTTTTTTCATCTTCACATCTTCATTATCATTATATCACCACCATCATCCTAATATTAGCACCACCATCATCTTCTTATGTCACCACCACCATCATCCTGATATCATCACCATATTTATCCTTATATTTTCCTTATCAGCAACCTGGTATCAACTCCACCATCATACATATATCATCACCATCGTAATCCTTATATTACCACTGTCATGAACCTGATATCAGCACCACCACCATCCTTATATCACCATCGTCATCTTCTTTATATACACCACCATCCTTATATCACATCGCATCTCTTTATATTACACCCACCATCCTTATATCACCACTCATCTCTTTATATTACACCACCATCATCTTTATATTACACCACCATCATCTTTATATTACACCACCATCATCTTTATATTACACCACCATCATCTTTATATACACCACCATCATCTTTATATCACCACCACCATCATCTTTATATTACACACCATCATCTTTATATTACCCACCATCATCTTTATATTACACCACCATCATCTTTATATTACACCACGCATCTTTATATCACCACGTCATCTTTTATATTACACCACCATCATCTTTATATTACACCACCATCATCTTTATATTACACCACCATCATCTTTATATTACACCACCATCATCTTTATATACACCACCATCATCTTTATATACACCACCATCATCTTTATATTACACCACCATCATCTTTATATTACACCACCATCATCTTTATATTACACCACCATCATCTTTATATTACTCCACCATCATCTTTATATTACACCACCATCATCTTTATATTACACCACCATCATCTTTATATTACTCCACCATCATCTTTATATTACTCCACCATCATCTTTATATTACACCACCATCATCTTTTATTACCCACCATCATCTTTATATTACACCACCATCATCTTTATATTACATCCACCATCATCTTTATATTACATCCACCATCATCTTTATATTACACCACCATCATCTTTATATTACACCACCATCATCTTTATATTACTCCACCATCATCTTTATATTACACCACCATCATCTTTATATTACACCACCATCATCTTTTATTACACCACCGTCATCTTTTTATTACACCACCATCATCTTTATATTACCCACCATCATCTTTTATATTACACCACCATCATCTTTATATTACTCCACCATCATCTTTATATTACCCACCATCATCTTTATATTACTCCACCATCATCTTTATATTACACCACCATCATCTTTATATTACACCACCATCATCTTTTTATTCAACCACCATCATCTTTATTATTACTCCACCATCATCTTTATATTACACCACCATCATCTTTATATTACACCACCATCATCTTTATATTAATCACACCATCATCTTTATATTACCCACCATCATCTTTATATTACTCCACCATCATCTTTATATTACTCCACCATCATCTTTTATTACACCACCATCATCTTTATGTTACTACCACCATCATCTTTATATTACTCCACCATCATCTTTATATTACTCCACCATCATCTTTTTATTACACCACCATCATCTTTATGTTACACCACCATCATCTTTATATTACTCCACCATCATCTTTATATTACTCCACCATCATCTTTATATTACTCCACCATCATCTTTATATTACACCACCATCATCTTTATATTACTCCACCATCATCTTTATATACTCCACCATCATCTTTATATAAACTACATCCTCTTGCTTATCTCACCCTCTTCATCACACATACATCAATGGCCAGTTCCCCGAACAGAATAGGAGTGAAGATTTCATCATCTGACAACTTTCTTCCTGCAGAAGAACAACTAGCAGATAATGATCACTGGTATCCATTCCGAGCACAACTAGTAGGACGATTGTCCTCAGGGTCAGAGACTGCAATCATGACACCGCTTCGTTCCCCAAGACAGTGAACTGGGAACATGGAATGTGTGAGGGGGCTGAGGAAGAAACACAATCATGATCATGTCTGGTTGACAGAAGTGGGAGTAATGGAACTTAGGGCGTGTGTGTGTTTCACGTTATCGTCATCTTCTTTAACATCAAAACTTCTACACAGATTGTATCATTAGGTCCCACTGGACCTGTCTTACCGCCAGTCCTTATTATCCAAAACATAAGCATAAAAAAACCAAAATAAAACCAAAACAGTCAGTCATGACAGATACAGTTTCAACGGATTAAAAAAAGATGTATAATGAAATACTGACTTCGATTGATTAGGTGGTCAACTAATTTGCAATACAGACGATAGGCAGACACAAGAAAAACAGATACATGCCAACACCTAACCACTCATCTTCATCATCAGGTGCCCTGCCGCATGGCGTTGGTGACCACGGACTTCCAACCAACTATATCTCTCGTTGCCCTCAGCATCTCCCCCACCCTTCCTCATCCCCAGCCACTCTGCAAGTCTGTCCAGCATTCTCTCCCTGGGTCTACCTGTGCTCTCTTTCCCTCCAGCTTTCCCGTTGTGACCAGGTGCTCCAAATCCCCTTCCTCATAAAATGGCCTATAAATGTTGCTTGTCTTTTCCTAATCTTCCTTACGAGTGATCTACTTGTGTCTGCCTCCATCAAGACTGTCTCGTTTGTTTTCTTTGCTGACCATGGAACTCTCAACATTCTTCTTAGAAACTACATCTCGGCTGCCTCAATCTTGCTCTGGCTTTGCTTGCTGACTGTCCACGCTTCGCATCCGTACAACAGTATACACCTAACACTTAAAAACAAAAACGGAAAGATTGAGCGTGTTGTAAGCTTTGTTTGTTTTTGTTGAGTGCAATAAACCATGCCACATTAATATTTTACTCATTCAATGTATAAAGCTTACTTAAAATGTTTAGAATTCAGGAAACCTCAAATGAGATTGCCGTGCATTTAAAACTTACAAAATGTTAGAACTCAGAAACTTAAGTAACTTAGTTGCATAAACTTTACAGAATTTAATAAGATAACTCAATAGACTATCTTGGATCTAAAACTTACATTTTTTTAGAATTTAGATAAATCTGAAATACCTTTACTTTGCACATAATACAGACGCTGAGTTGGTAAAATGTCACTATCATTGTGGTGTGTTATAGGGTGGAAAAGTTAATGTAGTTAACAGTAGTAAAGGTGACTGGGCTTCAAAGCTTGCACTCCTCTGTTGTATAAAACTCATGTGTTTCAAATGTGAAGAAATGAATGGTATTGTGTGACTGAAATTGTGTTACCAAGGACATTCATCGTGACGATTTCTTCCCACATTTGAAATTAAATTCATGAGGGCTTGGCATCTGAGTCAAATGATTATTGTTCTTGTCTCAAATTTGTATTATTATTATTACTGTGAAATGGTCAATACAACAGTAATGTTAACCTGACTTAATGGTTTATGTTGATGAGAAAATAGAACAGCAAAAAGATGCTGTCTCTGTCTCTGTTCTCTCTGTGCTGTCCGTCTCTCTGTGTCCTCTTCTCTCTCTCTTCCTCTCCCTCTCCCCCTCTCTCTCTCTCTCTCTCTCTCGTCTCGTTCTGTCTCTTTCTCTTTTCGTATATATACGTGTTGTGTGCCTGTGTGTCTGTCTGTTTGCATGTCTGTCTGTTTGTGTGTAGTCTTTTCTTTCTCTGTCTCCTTTTCTCCATCTTTCTTTGCTTCTTTTTTCAGTGCACTTACTCCCATCTCTCTAACCACCTACACTATCTGAACACCAGTTGCCAGTTTGCCAAGTGGAGCACTTCACAAGATGTTAAGATGTTATCATCACATTCAATGTTCACTCTGCCAAAGGAACACAGACAGACAATGATCACTGATACCCCCTGTTTACAGGCACAGTGATAAACATGTCATCAGCATCAGCAGTCGACGTCATGACACTGTACCCCCACGAGGCTATGAGTTTACAGGACAGAGAACTGTGTGCGACAATGATAATAGCAACACAACAATATAACAACAACAGAATTGTGTGATGTCTGGCTGATACATAATAATAACAACAACAACAGCGACAATAATAAATAACAATAATTACAATATTTATATAGCGCAAAATCTTGATAAAATCAAATCTAAGCGCTGAAACAGACACACACGCACGCACGCACACACACCACACATACACACACACACACACACAACACACACACACACACACACACACACACACACACGCACGCACGCATGGCTATAAATGGGGAGAAAGAATAAAAGCAATGGAAAATTATAGAGAGCAACAATAATGTCTGGCTGATATACAACAACAATAATAACGACAACAGCAATAACAACAACAACAAAACTTGTGTAATGTTTGGCTGATATAGAAGAAGAAAAAGAAGAAGGAGGACGAGGAGGAGGAGAAGAAGAAGAAGCAGTAGAAGAATAGCGGACACAGTCCATGTTTAGAGAATGCTAGCTGTTATGTTAACGCAGTACAAACACGATTGAATGTATACACCAATACCTCAATGCAGTATAAACATCTTTCATCCAAAATAGCAACATACCATTGTAGGAAATGATATAAGATTATAGTGATACTACCTGATAAATACAGTAGGAAATGATATATATAGATTATAGTGATACTACCTGATAAATACAGTAGAAATGATTATATAGATTATAGTGTACTACTGATAAATACAGTCTTACACACACACACACACACACACACACACACACACACACACACACACACAACACACACACACACACACACACACACACACACACACACACGGGCGCATGCACAAGAATGCAGACATGTACACACACACATAAGTACACTTATACATACATGGGCGCATAAACATATTAGAGGGAAGGGGATAACTGAGTCAATACAGTGACATAACAACAACATGTGACTACTACTACTACTATACTACTACTACTACTACTACTACTACCACTACTACTACTACCACTATACTACTACTACTACTACTACTACTACTACTACTACTACTACTACTACTACTACACAACTACTACTACTACAACTACTACTACTACAACTATACTACTACTACTACATACTACAACTACCTATACTACTACACACTACTACTACTACTACTAACTACTACTACAACTACAACTACTACATACTACAATACTACTACTCTAACTACCTACTACTACTACACTACTACTACTACTACTACTACTACTACTAACTACATACTACTACAACTACAACTACTACTACTACTACTACTACTAACTATCTACAACTACTACTACTACAAATACTACTACTAAAAACTACTACAACTACTACTACTACACAACTACTACTACTACTACTACAACACTACTACTACTACTACTACTACTACTACTACTACTACTACAACTACTACTACTACTACTACTACTACTACTACTAACTATCTACTACAACTACTACTACTACAACAACACAACTACTACTACTACTACTACTACTACTACTACTACTACTACTACTACTACTACTAACTACTACACTACTACTA
>JAPXFY010000017.1:57414972-57417472 GCA_030674185.1 Monoplex corrugatus
TATGTGTTGGTATGTGTCATACAGTGCGTCATCTCCTGTTTGATGTTAGTCTATTGATGTTAATATGTGTTGGTATGTGTCGTACAGTGCGTCATCTCCTGTTTGATGTTAGTCTATTGATGTTAATATGTGTTGGTATGTGTCATACAGTGCGTCATCTCCTGTTTGATGTTAGTCTATTGATGTTAATATGTGTTGGTATGTGTCATACAGTGCGTCATCTCCTGTTTGATGTTAGTCTATGATGTTAATATGTGTGGTATGTGTCATACAGTGCGTCATCTCCTGTTTGATGTTAGTCTATTGATGTTAATATGTGTTGGTATGTGTCATACAGTGCGTCATCTCCTGTTTGATGTTAGTCTATTGATGTTAATATGTGTTGGTATGTGTCATACAGTGCGTCATCTCCTGTTTGATGTTAGTCTATTGATGTTAATATGTGTTGGTATGTGTCATACAGTGCGTCATCTCCTGTTTGATGTTAGTCTATTGATGTTAATATGTGTTGGTATGTGTCATACAGTGCGTCATCTCCTGTTTGATGTTAGTCTATTGATGTTAATATGTGTTGGTATGTGTCATACAGTGCGTCATCTCCTGTTTGATGTTAGTCTATTGATGTTAATATGTGTTGGTATGTGTCATACAGTGCGTCATCTCCTGTTTGATGTTAGTCTATTGATGTTAATATGTGTTGGTATGCGTCTACAGTGCATCTCCTGTTTGATGTTAGTCTATTGATGTTAATATGTGTTGGTATGCGTCGTACAGTGCATCTCCTGTTTGATGTTAGTCTATTGATGTTAATATGTGTTGGTATGTGTCGTACAGTGCATCTCCTGTTTGATGTTAGTCTATTGATGTTAATATGTGTTGGTATGTGTCGTACAGTGCATGTCATGTTTGATGTTAGTATATTGATGTTAATATGTGTTGGTATGTGTCGTACAGTGCATCTCCTGTTTGATGTTAGTCTATTGATGTTAATATGTGTTGGTATGTGTCATACAGTGTATCTCCTGTTTGATGTTAGTCTATTGATGTAATATGTGTTGGTATGTGTCGTACAGTGCATGTCCTATTTGCATTTGATATTGATTGTCATGTCTTGCAGTGCATGTCATATTTGCATTTGATGTTTATTGATATGTCTTGCAGTGAATGTCCTCTTTGCATTTAATATTCATTGGAGAATATCTTAGAGTGCATCTCTTGGTTGATGTTACTGTTTATTGGTATGTGTCGTTGGCAGCTAGACAGCTTTTCTTCTTCCTCTTCTTTTCTTTCTGTCTTCCCTTATAAATCAAACAAAATTCTTGTCCAAAACCCTACAGCTACTCGTACGTTTTTTTTAAACCAAAATGTGAGTGTTTGGGCGCGTGGTGTGTGAACAGCTCTTGAGACGGCAGACTTAAGGTTGTTGGAAATGCTAAGCGCTTCACAAGAATCACAAGCCTTTTGGCAAGAGAACTGTAGAGTCCTTAAGTGGCTGTTAATTCCAGAATGTCCTCTGTAAATCCTGTAATGCCTATGCAAGGAATGTAGTTGCTGAAGGTATATTTATGACATTGATTGATTCTATTTTTGGTCAGAGAAAGTGGTTTCAAAATAAGCGGTTTGAGGTAGGTAAAAGATTTACAGAAACGAGAATCCAGCCAACGTGGTGAAAAGTGTTTCGTTTAACGAAACATTACCGAGGGGAACGTACGTTCGAATCCTCATTAGACCAAAACATATTGAGGACTGTTTTGGCTTTGATTGGATTCTACGCCGAGATGAGCGTGCTATGGATTCCTTGTGAAGACTGGGACCACACGATCACATCTCTTCTACTTTTATGGATGTATCATTAAAGGTGTTACTGACATTTTCTGAAACACATGTGCCTGTGAAATGGTTGATTCTGGTTTATCTTACCTTCAAAGTTTGCATTGGTGGGGAGGATTGATCTACTCTCTCTGTCTCTGTCTCTCCCCCCCCCTCTCTCTCTCCCAATCTCTCTCTCTCTCCCTCTCCCTCTCTCTCCCTTTCCCTCTCCCCCCCTCTATCTCTCTCTCTCTTCTCTTAAAACAGTCGTAATCTACACACACGCAGGTAAGCTACACAGTACAAAAACAAACTCGCTTCACTAGATACAATTTTCCACTGTGCAGAAGAAAAGTGGACATAAAGTGATCACTTATATCCTTATCTAACACGACCAGAAACGCAGTGGCTTTCAGACTCACCCATGCCATCACTTCTTGTATGGAAACAGCTACTTCACAGAGAGTACCAAGTGTGCAGAAAGGACAGGACGAAGTAGCACCATCTGATGGATGTCTGAGTGAAGAACAGAAGTGAAAGTACTGGAGGTTTTGACACATGTGTGTACATCATATCATGGCAACATTTATTCTGTCTTCGAGCCTGAGTTTAACTGGAAATTATATTGTTCATTTTTCTACAGACGTAAAGAAATGTATCTAACGATGGATGATATATTTTGTGTCTTTTA
>JAPXFY010000017.1:57422472-57434972 GCA_030674185.1 Monoplex corrugatus
GAGTACAAGTATACAAACACAGCCGCCACTACTGCCAATAAATTCAGTATATAACCTAAAAAAACAACTGTTTTTCCTCCAGCTGTGATCCCCCCTCCCCCCTCCCCCTGTAGTACCTCTTTCTCCGCCCCTGCCTTTCAAGTCCTCTCCTGCCACCATCCCCCCCCCCCCACCCTTCCAGGATGAATGCACTTATCCTCTACATTTAATTCTTAAGTTGTTTATGTCATTATGACTGAATATTTTGTGTAAAGGACGACAGTGTGGGCTTCGGTCTGATTTATGCATAAATATTTGGTGCCTTAAAAATATCGTTATCATCATTATATATTGCTCTGATAATAGCACAACACCCAGCTTTAGCTTCTGAACCTAAAGATCTGATTCCAGGTTTATATGAATTCTTCCCATAGGATGCAAATATCTTTGGCATGCACACGTGTCTTGGAACCTTTTAGTTTTTTGTTTTCTTTAATGCATTGTTGGTTCTTTTGATAAAGCCACGATCTGATATCTCGAGTTCAATCCCAGCTCGCAACAGTACAAACTGGCATGTCTGCTGTCCATTTTCATGTTTCCATCATTCTGGTGGTGTCAGCTTAATATTTCATAGGTCTCCCCCCCCCCCCCCTCCCCCGTCCCCGGCATATTTCAAGACCTTAACAGCGCCACACAAGGTTTTGCACAGGCGTGGAGAATCCGCCAGATAATTCCTGGCAAATTTGGGTGAAGCGCATATGGAACTCTCCAGATGCGAGTTATCCCTCTTGAACAAAGTCTAAACTCTAAAACCCTTCTGCTCTCTCCCTCACACAGACCCCGTGCTATCTGACAGTTATTGCATGAAGGGAAGATGCAGTACCCGGATGTCAGTGTCTGGCCCTGTGTGGGCAAGTTTATGTCTCTTCCTGCTAAAAGCTGATATGAGCGATCATTTTCTGCTCGTTCTCTTCCTGCAGAGGGAAAAATGGAATCTGATGATGTAATTGTGTGCGCCGCTGCGTTTGACAAACTGATTGCTTGTGTGTGGAGGAATATGGAGGTAAGATAGAGAGATGGCAGGAGACAGAGGAAAGGAAGATTGGAGAAGAAGGAGAAAATTCCTATTCCGGAATAGCATGCCCACTATGAACACATTTACAACAGTTCCATTTCTTCAAGACGGCGATTCCTCCCTCAGAATAATGTTCATATACAGTGACGCCACAGACGGCACGTGATGGATGGAGAAATAGAACACAGCATAAGCCATAAACCTGCACATAAACCTTACGCACTGGCAAGAACTTCCACGTAACTTTTGAATCCTATAATCTAATCTTGTACAAGTCTGTCTTCGAAAGAACGTAGATTATATTGTAATGAAACGTATCTGTCCATCTGTAATGTCCTATATAAACCTCATTGGACGTTCTCAAGTTTGTTTACAACTGCTGTCCGGTAGGTGGACCTACAATGTACAAACCATCTGTGTGGTGGTCAGATGCCAGGTGTCCACATAACATTTTTCACAAACTGCACTGTCTGCCACAAAGCCCTACTACCCTCTGTCCACTCCACCAGTTCTGTCAGGCTGTATACCTACTGTGTAAGGTGCAACAGGCATGTTTTTGTCATGGGCCATTCGCACTATATAAGTGAATTTGATAGTAGTAGTAGTAGTAGTTGTTGTTGTAGTAGCAATAGTAGCAGTAGTAGTAGTAATAGCAGCAGCAGCAACAGTAGTAGCAGCAACAGTAGTAGTAGTAGGAGTAGTAGTAGGAGTAGTGGTAGTGGTGGTGGTTGTGGTGGTGGTGGTGGCGGCGGTGGTAGTAGTAGTAGTGGTAGTAGTAGTAGTAGTGGTAGTAGTAGTAGTAGTAGTAGCAGTAGTGGTAGTAGTAGTAGTAGTAGTAGTAGTAGTGGTAGTAGTAGAGTAGTAGTAGTAGTTGTTGTAGTAGCAGTAGTATCATAATCATCATGATATACTGGTAGAAGCATGATGATGATGATGATGATGATGATCATTATCATCATCATTTTACATTAAGAAATCTTTAAATGAGCAGCCCAACTCAGTGTGAGGTTTTTAAGTTATTCCATGGAAATCACCAGGGATGCCACCTAACTGACCACAAAAACAAGTTACCATTGTTCATTGCTTTAAGCACAGTGGTACCCAAGTGTGGATATTACTGCCCCCTCCACTCTATAGAACTTCTCTGTGACGGGCAGGTGTACAGGCCAGCTGGAACAAGGAAGTATTCGTGACGACCCACATCAGGCGATAGGAACAAGTTAGCCTTCTCATCGACAGGAAAGTCCATCCATCATCACCATCATCTCACCATCCATATTTGAGTTGCTGTGATTTTCTAGCTGTGAGCTTGGCTTTGACAGGAAGGATATGCAGATAATGTTCTGTCTAGAACTTTAGTATTTCAGTATATCTAAGTTGGATAGATAATACCAAAGAATTATCGATATGCCTTGGAAGCAACCCTGTACATGTTCTGTCTTGCCTGTGTGTGTGTGTTTGGTCAGTTCAAGAATAAAAGACTGTGTCAATCTTGAACATAAGACCAATATATTGTATGTATTTCTCTCCTCTCTCATAGTTGTGTGAAGGGTAGTTGCAGAGTATAAAGGTAGGCTTGGGCAATCCTTTTTTTTTTTTTTTGAAGAGTGTTCTGAGCTTGCTGTTTTTGTGCTTTGTGTCTGCTTCTATGCTAGCTGAATGGGTAGCGCAAACTGTGTTGGATTTGAGAAGTACAACATGGGAGATAATTCTCGGGAGTTATGTCCTTTGATTAATACGTTGGATAGATATTGTACTTTTTCATTTTTTTCCTTCTTCTCTTCCTGGTGTAAACTATTGCCTTTAAGAGAAGATTCAGTCTCAAGAATTTAACCATGGACCCTGTAGGCACTTCAGTTTCTGTCCATGTTAGGGATAGATATGAGCGATGATGTTCTGGCTGTCTTCTTCTGGAGGGAACGATATTTCTAGTTTTGTAATTCTGTGTATTGCTCCGATGGGCAGGGCAGTTCACTCAGATGGTGTGACAGAGAGAGGGGGGGGGGGAGAGAGAGAGAGGGAGAGAGAGGGAGAGAGAGGGAGAGAGAGGGAGAGAGAGGGAGAGAGGGAGAGCACAGGGTGTATGAGAGAAAGAGAAAAGGGCATGAAAGGGAGAATGACAAGAAATTCAGGACCAACATAAACACATAACTTACACACTGGCCAAACCATAGTTGTATTTGGAAAGGGAAGAGGAACAGAGACGGGAGGAATAGACAACGTTTCTTGTTTCCACAGTTTTGGTTTGTGGGAGACTGACAATAGCACATCATCATCATCATCATCATCATCAGGTGCCCTGCCGCATGGCGTTGGCGACCATGGACTTCCAACCATCTCTATCTCTCGTTGCCCCAGCATCTCCCCCCACCCTCCCCATCCCCAGCCACTCTGCAAGTCCGTCCAGCATTCTGTCCCTGGGTCTACTGGTGCTCTCTTTCCCTCCAGCTTTCCCGTTGTGACAATAACACAGCAGACGAAAAAAAAAGTAATCCATTAACCAATAAATACAGAAATTAATAACTTAAATAATGAAGCAATGAAATTCGCACACAACTGATGTTTATGTTAATCACTTTCCCTCTCAGTCTCTGTCGTATAAGTGTGTGATGTCTGAAAGACAAGTGCAAGACTAAACTCTTAAGAGAAAACCCTGATGATGTCGTCTATGAAAACATTTCCTTTCCCAATACTGGACTGTTTATACTGGACAAATATCCATGGTAACGTTGAATATCTTGTCTTCTCTGGTCGTCGCCATGGCGTCTCTTTCTTCATCTGAATTGAATGAATGTCATAGCAATGGATCATTTCAGTGAAGATGGATGTTAATGACATATTTTCGTAAATATACACATTAATGACTGATTTCCATAAACAAACATATCGATGACTTATTTCAATAAATGTTAGGATTGATGACTTATTTGAATAAACACGTACATCAATGAATTCTTTCCACTAATGAACTGTTCGAAAAAAAAACGAAACGCAATAAAACAAAATAACAAAATGCAATGAAATGAAATAAAAAAAAGAAACAATAAAGAATGAAACAAATAAATAAAACAAAAAACAACAACAAATAAATAACAAATAAGTAAATAAACAAATAAATAAATAAATGAATAATAAATAAATAGATAAATCAATAAATGAATAAATAAATATATAAATATATGAATAAATAAATAAAACAATTCGGAAATAAATAAATAATAGATAAATAATAAATAAATAAATAAAGTTTTAAAAAGCTGTCAGTGACTAAAACACACACCACACACACACACACACACGCACACACACACACACACACACACACACACACACACACACACACACACACACACACACATATGTCAATGACCTCAGTCACAGCCTCACTCCAATCAAGCCGATTGTTAACCCACACTCAAACTACCTTGTGGCGGCCAATCAAAACCTCCATAAACCACTTTATGAGAAAGAATCAATGAAGGCTTCGTGTAATTTTCCATATTTCTCCCATCAGATATTTATAGTTCTCCCCGTTGGCACCAGCCATCAATCCTAGCTGGGTGACAATAGGCGTCAGACACTGACCAACTCGTTCCATGGACCCTCGCAAGAAGAATCCCCATTGCCCATTTTGCTGACTGCTGGAATGGTGAGGGCTGGTCTGAATTCCTGGGGTTCTACGTGGAGAAGAGAGAGCCTCAGGTAGCCTTTGCTAGTTCTGAAGTTTTCATGGAGCTCAGTTGTTTTGTATATGTTTTGTCACTGTCAGGCATGAAATACCTTGCTTACTGGATCTCAGTCATCATCTCATCATCGTGGTCATTGTCGTCAGCGGCGGCGGTGGCGGCGTCATCATCATCATCATCACCACTACACCATCCACCACCATCATCATCATCATCATCATCATCATCATCATCATCATCATCTCTCATCGTCATCTCTGTCTGTCTGTCTGTCTCTCTGTCTGTCTGTCTCTCTGTCTGTCTGTCTCTTTCTCTGTCTGTCTGTCTCTGTCTGTCTGTCTTTTCTGTCCTTCTGTCTGTCTCTCTCTCTCTGTGTCTCTTTCTCTGTGTCTCTGTCTCTGTCTCTCTGCCTCTCTGTCTCTGTCTCTCTGTCTCTCTGTCTGTTTGTCTGTCTGTCTGTCTTTCTCTCTCTGTCTTGTCTGTCTGTCTTTCTGTCCCTGTCTCTGTTTTTGTTTCTGTCTCTGTTTCTGTCTGTCTTTTTCTTTTCTCCTCCCCCCCTTCTGCTCTCTCTCTCTCCATCATAACCAAACTGGAAACCAACCAAAATCCAGACAGTATCTGTGACTGTATTTATTCCTGTTCCGAAGAGGAAGCAGGGATCCAGTCGCATGGAAGACAGTTTAGGGCTGGGAGGGATCCACTTAACGGCGGGGATGGGTGATAACAGGCTGTGGACCGGGGGATTTGTGAGACATCCTCTGTCCCTGAGCTCTGTGTTATGGCAGCCTCCTTGGGCTCTTTAATAAGACAATCTTCATTTTATTGTCTCTTGTACATTATGTTTGTGCTCTTTGTATGTATTTATTCTTTTGTTTTTGTTTTATTTTATTTTGTTTGAGGTAGTTTCACGTTTTTATTTGTTTTGTTTTTCCATTTTTTGTTTGTTTGTTTGTTTTGCAAGATTTTCTCACCTTTGGCTTTACAATAAAACATCATTTCTAGTTACATTAACGTTGTATCTTTATGTTTTAAAAAAAACAGTGAAATTTTTTTTTACCCGTGTTGAATTACTTTATACATTTGCAATTTACGTACGCACATAGAGTTACGGCATTTGTCATTTGACATGTCTTTTAGTGTGTTCAGTCAATATCCACCTACTTCCGTGCTGAAGCTGAGATCGCTTTTATCATAACTGATCATAACGTCTTGTACCCAGTTCTCTCACTTCTGCTTTCCATGGACAGACTGAAATAATGATATTTCGTCTATTTTCCATCATTTTCTGATTTGATTTTCTATCCGTAACACGACGTTATGTACAAAACAACAACTGTTTAACAACTGCAGAATAATTTTAAGAAGGACGAAAAAACACACACACTCAAAAGAGAGAGAGACAGACAGACAGAGACAGAGAACAGAGACAGACAGAGTGAGGAGATAGAGAACAGACGACAGACAGAGTGAGGAGAGATAGAGACAGAGACAGAGAGATAGACAGACAGACAGACAGAGACAGACAGATAGAGACGGAGAGACAGAGACGGAGAGACAGTGAGAGAGAGAGAGGAGAGAGAGAGAGAGAAGAGAGACAGACAGAGACAGAGATTACAGGGACAGACAGAGAAAGGGAGATAGAGACAGACGACAGAGAGAGAGAGACAGAGACAGAGAGACAGACAGACAGACAGACATATAGAGACGGAGAGACAGAGACGGAGAGACAGAGAGAGAGAGAGAGAGAGAGAGAGAGAGAGAGAGAGAGAGAGAGAGAAGCTGAAGACAAAAACAAATTAAATAAATAAAAGAAGAAATAAAAGAGACACGAAACAAAAAGAGCATGGTATGAATGAGGGCAAAACACCCAGACAGACGGGACAGGCCAGTACAGTAGGAAGTACAACAGGTCAGTATGACGGGGAAGGAGAAACAGACCAGAACAACAAGGGCTGTCTCGACACACCTGGCAATGGATACGTCATGTGACACCTACTCTGGCACAGTTCCCGCCCTTTCTTTTTCTTCTACCACGTAAACACCTGTTATTATTATTGTTGTTAAAGCTCAGCCGACTGCGAGAGCCATATCAGGTTTACAACCGCTTCAAAACACACAAAACTTCAACAGAGGAAAAAAAAAAAAAAAAAAAATTAAGTACACACATCAATGTAGTCGTTCACATAATCTAAGGACATGCCCCTGGCGTTGACCCCTCCGTCCAATTTATCACTCAGGGGATTTAAAAAAAAACACCTGAATACAAATATAAGCATACCCCAGGACACCAAAACGTATATAAAAACAGCATAAATTACCTAAAATTGCTTCCGCATTTCTCAACTTCCTAGAACCAAAAATGCACTTAATACATGTACCCGATAATCAATCATAAATAAAAGTATGTAAGACTTTATCGAACACATACAGGTGAATGGACCATTAAGGCAATAATGATAGGTAGAAGTGACAGAAAGCAAAGTAACAAGGCAGAAACAAAGAGAGTGACAGAAAAGAGGAAGTTTGTAGCACAGAATTTCCAGAAGGTGGGGATACTACTTATACTGAAAGAACCCCCCGGCATCTCTACGGGAGGGGACGTAAATACCTTGACCAGATGTAACTGCCTTCATCCACACTCCACCCTAGAGATTGCACACTCACAGACACGGCACTTTCCACTCTGTTGTCGTCATCACAGTGAAGTCTTGGTTCAATGTGAATGTAAACTGGTATCTGCGTTTGATGTTGGTGGGTGTGTACACAGGAGAGTCAGACTTGCGATCAAGGATGCGTGAATGTTTGAAGTCAATGATGGATAGTAATCTAAAACACTGGGACAATAAAGCCACTATATTTACTTCTTTTCAGTCTGAAAAAAATATTCCTGTCGCTGACATTCTTCAACGTTGGTCTTTTAAGTTTCTTCATAATTCAACACTGGTGTCTTTTAGACAGTCGGATTACTTTAGTGAGTTAGGTAGGACTTCAGACCCAACCAATTCATGGGTTTACATGCGGGCTTAAGTTTGGTGCCAGTTATCATGTTGGATCTTCTTATTACACAGCACCATGGCGTCAGCCCATACGGGGTTTGAAACTGAAACTGATACTTTATGAACAAGCAAGATGCAAACAATAAATAAATATACAAATAAACAACGTCAAGCAAGCAAATAAACATGCCATTACAAATACAGCCTTTGGGGAGAAAATCTCAAAAAACAAACGAACGAAAGGAAACTCCAAGGGTTTAGATTGTCTATTTGTATTATTGAAATATGTATATGTAGTGTATATACATATATATATATATATATATTTAGTATATTATGTATAATATTAGTATATACCTGTAATACATATGTATATGTATATACATATACATATGTGTATATATATATATATATATATTATATATATACTACACATCTATTATCTATCTATCTATCTATATATATATATATAATGTATATTATATTGTATGTATGTATTGTGTATGCATGTATGTATGTATGTATGTATGTAGTATGTATGTATGCATGTACATGTATGTATGCATGTATGTATGTATGTATGTCATGTATGATGTTTGTATGATGATGTATGTATGTATGTATGTATGGATGATGGATGGATGCATGTATGTACTGTATGCATGTGTTTTTGTGTGTGTGTGTGTGTGTAAACGCGGTACGTTGTATTTGTGCATGTGCAAGCATACCACACTGTACATTTCCCTTTTTCCAAAAGGCATTCTATTTGTGTAGTTGAAGCTTTTCATTTGCATTTCAGAATGTCTTGATTGCAAGAAGCACTTTCAATCTGTGATGGCCGTCTTTTCACATGCTAGAGAAAAGGTCACCCACAGAAAATTAGTTTCAAGAGACATTCATAATGCCTGCTTTCCTGTTTTCTTGGGGACTTTTTCTTTCAGAAAGCTGAACTTGTAATGGTTCTTCTTAGATGAAGTGTCCTTCTGAACGACCACCCCCCCCCCCCCCAGCCCTTAGATCTGTGTGTGTGTGTGTGTGTGTGTGTGTGTGATGTGTGCGTGTGATACGAGTGTGTATTGTGTGTGTTTGTGTGTGTGTGTGTGTGTGTGCGTGCGCGTACGCGTGCACGTGCGTGTGTGTATATTGAGTCTGCTGAGGATCTGGTTAAAATTGGACATATGAGACACAAGTTCACACACACACACACACACCACACGCGCGCACACACACACAAAAACACACAACAACACAAGTAAACACACAGACAGACACACATACACACCACACCATCACAAAACACACACACACACACACACACACCACACACACACACACACACACACACCACACACACACACACACCAACGCACACCACACACACACACACACACACACACACACACCACACACACCGCAGCGCGCTGCGCGCGCGGCATGAGAGAGAGAGAGAGAGAGAGAGAGAGAGAGAGAGAGAGAGAAAACACACACAGAAACACACACACAACACACACACACACACCACACACACACACACACACACACACACACACACACACAACAACACACACACACACACACACAAACACAGTTGAAAGTGTTGTTTTTCTCCAGTACTTTTCTCTAAGGTCAATAGCGATACACTTATTCTCTTGTCATTGTTATAAGGCAACATTGTTTAGATCCCTTCCTGTGGGGAAGTGTGCGGTCATCGTCTGCTTGATGCAGACACACAATAGTGCAATCGCTTTTTGAAATGTGATCATTGGTCTTTAATCTCTCTCTCTCTCTCTCTCTCTCTCTCTCTGTCTCTTCTCTCTCTCTCTCTCTCTCTCTCCTCTCTCTCTCTCTCTCTCCTCACTCTTCTTTATCTGTGTGTCTCTGTCGTATTTGTGTGTATCTCTCTTTGTCTCTTTTACCCTACCTGTCTATCTCTGTCTCTGTTTTATTGTTGCCTTTGATTTCTGTCTCTGTCTGTCTGTCCTCTCCCTTTTCTCTCTCTCTCTCTCTCTGTCTCTCTTTCTCTCGTCCTCTCTCCCCATCGCTCACCTCTCTTTCTTCTGTCTCTCGTCCTCTCTTCTCTCTGTCTGTCTGTCTAACTTTGTCACTGTCTCTTTCTCTCTCTTTGTATCTCCTTCTCTGTCTCTCTGTCTGTCTCTCTCTGCTGTGTCTCTGTCTCTCTCTCATCCTCTCTCTCTTTCTCCCCGTCTCCCTCTACTTCAGTCTGTCTCTATGTCTGTGTCCCTGTGTCTGTTTCTTCTCTGTCTCTCCCCCTCTGTCTGTCTGTCTATGTCTCTGTCTCTAGATGCCACAGAAATGTTTTAAGCAGAATATCTTCACAAGGCTGTCTATGAAAACATTTTCCTTCCAACATCGGACTGCGGACACCGGCAAGTCAACATGACGTCTCTCCTTTTCTTTATGTGAAGGCAATAACCATGCATATTCATATTCTTTTTTTTTTCAGTGTGTATGCCTGATATTGACATTTCATTAAACATGCATAAGGTTGGCATCTTTCTGTAAATATGCATATCAGTGACCTATTTAATTATCCTAGCATGCATACTAATGATATTTCATTAAGCGTGTTTGTAATGATATACAGTGGGGTGCAGAAAGTAGGTATACAGTAAGTATCACATCATTATCATAATGCTTAATTCTTTAAAATTATTAGCATTAAGCTAGTTGGCCTTATTTTCGACATTTTCAGTGTCATTAATTTATATTTATCGTAACTAATAATATGCATGTAATTTTATCCTAACTTTTCATCTTTTAATTTTTTTCATTTCAGTTAAAGCGGCAATTTAATTTAGATCTAAGTGGCCATTTAATTTAGATCTAAGCGGCAATTTAATTTGACCATGACTGGTAATTTGACAGACAGACGAGGAGCGCAAACGGATTTTTAAAACAATACTGGAAGACGGAGAATACTGAACGTGTGAGAGAGCAGTAGTTTTCTTTTTTCGTAACTGTATACCTACTTTTGCACCCCCCCCCCCCAAACCCCCTGTATTTCAGTGCGTATGCATACTGTTGACTTCTTTTTTACAAATGCATGTAACGTTGACCTTTTCTTTCAATATTTTTTTTAATAATATAGATATACGTAATACAGATTTCTTCCAATAGTACTGACTTTTCTTGATAAGCACACATATATTAAAAACTTACATGTATTTCAATAATAGTGCTTTTTTCACATATACGCTTAATCATGACTTTTTCAATAGATTTCATATTTTTAAAAATACAAACATGTAAGAATGACTTGTTTCAATAACTACACATAATAATGGCTTGTTTCAATCACGACACATAATAATGGCTTGTTTCAATAACCACACTAATAATGGTTTGTTTCAATAACTACACATAATAATGGTTTGTTTCAATAACTACACGTAATAATGGTTGTTTCAATAACTACACATAATAATGGTTGTTTCAATAACCACACATAATAATGGTTTGTTTCAATAACTACACATAATAATGGTTTGTTTCAATAACCACACATAATAATGGTTTGTTTCAATAACTACACATAATAATGGCTTGTTTCAATAACTACACATAATAATGGTTTGTTTCAATAATTACACGTAATAATGGTTTGTTTCAATAACTACACATAATAATGGTTTGTTTCAATAACCACACATAATAATGGTTTGTTTCAATAGCTACACATAATAATGGTTTGTTTCAATAACTACACATAATAATGGTTTGTTTCAATAACTACACATAATAATGGTTTGTTTCAATAACTACACATAATAATGGTTTGTTTCAATAACTACACATAATAATGGTTTGTTTCAATAATTACACGTAATAATGGTTTGTTTCAATAACTACACATAATAATGGCTTGTTTCAATACCCACACGTAATAATGGTTTGTTTCAATAACCACACGTAATAATGGCTTGTTTCAATAATTACACATAATAATGGCTTGTTTCAATAGCTACACGTAATAATGGCTTGTTTCAATAATTACACGTAATAATGGCTTGTTTCAATAAACACACATAATAATGACTTGTTTCAATAACCACACGTAATAATGGCTTGTTTCAATAAACACACATAATAATGGCTTGTTTCAATAACCACACGTAATAATGGCTTGTTTCAATAACCACACGTAATAATGGCTTGTTTCAATAACCACACGTAATAATGGCTTGTTTCAATAAAAATGATACTGTCGGTAAATACACATAGTGATGGCTTATTTTAGTAAGAACACGTAGTAATGACTTCTTTAATGGCCTCTCTTCTCTTCAGTTTGGCTCACAATCTCCACGATCGTAATTGCCTCGTTGCGATTTTTTTTTTTTTCAAAAACGGCTTAATATTAGAAAATGAAAAGGAATATTCGAGGCTTCGTGCATTATTTATTTATATTTTTTCATATTCCTTTCACCAGCTATTTATAGCTCTTCCCATTTACATTGGAGAGAAATGTTGTGTGGATGACAGCAAGTGTCAGACATTGATTGATTCGTTCCATGGAAATTCCCTGGCAGAATAATCATCTACCATTCCACTGGCTTCAACTGGAGTAGGGGGTTAGTCTGGATTTCTGGAACGCTACATGCGAGATAAAAGAGTCTCCGCAGCTGTTTATGTGTTCGTGAATAGTCTTGTTATATTTGGACTCATAACTGAAATACAATTGTATGAAATTATTTCCATGCTATCAGTGTTCGTTATTGTTTGTTTTTTGTTCCTGTTCTTGGTACT
>JAPXFY010000017.1:57439972-57452472 GCA_030674185.1 Monoplex corrugatus
TATGCAGTAGGCTGGTCTTTAAACAAAAATAACGATAATGATGCTTTCTCTATGACCCACTTTTATGTATCTATCTTATCTGTGCATACTTACACACACACACACACACACACACACACACACACACACACACACACACACACACACACACACACACACACACACACACACACACACACACACGTATATATATATATATGTGTGTGTTTATATATATATATATATGTACACATACATACATATAATAATAATAATAATAATAATTACAATATTTATATAGCGCAAAATCTTGATAAAATCAAATCTAAGCGCTGAAACACACACACACGCACGCACGCACACACACGCACGCACGCACGCACGCACGCACACACACGCACACACGAACACACACGCACACACACACACACACACACACACACACGGCTATAAATGGGGAGAAAGAATAAAAAACAATGGAAAATTATAGAGAGCATATTATATACAATTATATGTTGCAATGTGATTCCCCTCCGAGTGGAGACAGGCTGCAGAGGGGATTGAGTGAGGTCGGGATTTTATGCAGAGGAGAAAAGGTGAGTTTTGAGAGCGGACTTGAAGGAGACAAAAGTAGGTTGCTGACGGACTGAGAGAGGAAGTTTGTTCCAGGAGAGCGGACCAGAAACAGAGAAGGCTCGTGGACCATAGGTATTGAGCTTAGTGCGTGGAAAGCGAAAAGTCAGAGGATCGGAAGCAGAGCGGAGGGTACGTGAGGGAACATAGATCTCAAGTAGGCTTGACAGGTAATCGGGGGCTGCGTTATTGAGGCTTTTGTAGCACATGGTGTCTAGTTTGTACTGTATGCGCTTTGATACAGGGAGCCAGTGAAGTTGTGCCAGGAGAGGAGATATGTGGTCAGCTTTTTTCTTTTTGAGTACAAGGCGTGCAGCATTGTTTTGAATGCGCTGTAGGATGTGAGTGGTGGAGGCAGGAAGGCCGGACAGGAGTGAATTGCAATAGTCAATGCGAGACATTATGAAGGAGAGAACGAGTTTTGCAGTTGTTTCCACACAGAGATGCTTCCTGATCAGGCTTATACGATGGAGGTGATAGTAGCAAGATCTGGCAGTTTGAGAAACAAAGTTGTTCATGGAGAGCGTAGAGTCAATGCAGACACCAAGGTTTTTAGCTGAATCAGAAATTGGGACTGATATGTTACATAATGGGAGAGAAAGAGGAGGCAGCTGAGAAAGTTTCTGACAGGTGCCAATGAGGATAGCTTCTGTCTTGTCATCATTTAGCTGAAGTTTGTTGTATGTCATCCAATTTTTGATGTCCGAGTAACACTCAGTGGTGCGAGTCAGGAGGCGCTGTATATTGTCAGGTGAGTCACTGTCTTGAAGTTGGGTGTCATCAGCATAGAAGTGGTGTTTTATAGAGTGGGAGTTGATGATAGTGGACAGGGGGGAGGTGTAAAGAGTGAAAAGAACAGGGCCAAGGACAGATCCTTGTGGAACACCACAGGTCAGGTATGCAGGTTGAGAGTAAGTGCCATTGATGAGAACAGTTTGTTTTCTGTTTGATAGATAAGAAGTGAACCAGGAGAAAGCAATGTCAGAGATGCCAAAAGTATGATGAAGTCTAGAAAGGAGAATACCATGATCAATGGTATCAAAGGCTGCAGACAGATCAAGGAGTGTGAGGAGAGAGACTTTGCCAGTATCAGTTGCAAGGAGGAGATTGTTGAGAATGTGTAGCAAGGCAGTTTCAGTGCTATGGCACTGGCGGTAGGCTGACTGGAAAGGATTGAGGAGATTGTTGGCAGACAGGTGAGAGTTCAGTTGGTTGAGTACAACTTTTTCAAGCAGTTTTGACAAGAAAGAGAGATTAGAGATAGGCCGGTAATTTTTCAGTTCATTTGGGTCTAAATTGTATTTCTTGAGGAGAGGGTGAACAATAGCAGACTTGAAAGAATCTGGGACAGTTCCAGTTTGGAGAGAAGTGTTGATGATGTCAGTGCTGTATGGGAGGAGCGTAGGGAGATAGTCAGAGTAGAGAGAACCTGGAAGAGGATCCAGTTCGCAGGTTTTGAACGACATGGATTTGATTGTGTTGAGAATTTCTTCTTGTGAGACTGGGGTAAGAGTAGTAAGAGGTGTGCCAGAGAAGGAAGGGTCAGGTGGGCATGGTTGACAGGGTGTCCTGTCAAGCCTGTCACGAAGAGTTTGTATTTTGGTGGTGAAATACTTGGAGAATACAGATGGGAGTTCTTCATTTGTGTGTTTTGTTGGGAGAGGTAAATCTTTTCGTGTGCCAAGGAGATGATTCATGGTTGTAAAGAGTTCTTTTGAAGAAGAGGCATTCAGGATTTTGATTTGGAAATAGTTTGTTTTTGCAGATGCAATGAGGGTGGATACTTTTGTTTTAGAGGCTTGGAAAAGTTGCCTGTGTACAGTGAGTTTGGATTTGCGCCAGCGGCGCTCTGCTCTGCGGCGGGCACGTTTTGCACAGACAATCTCATGAGTGAGCCAGGGGGTAGGGGGGCGGTCAGGTAAAAGACGGGTTGTGGCTGGAGCATGAGTGTCCAGAAGATGGTGGAGAGTAGTGTAGAATTCATCGGCAAGGTTATGTGACTTTTCAGAAAGGAGACGGAAGGCATCAGATGAAAATGTGGAGAGGTCGATAGATTTGAGATTGCGTCGAGTCACTGTGCGCATGGTACGGGAAGGAGGAGGAATGTCAAGAGAACAGAGAATTGCAGAGTGGTCAGATGGAAGGGCTGAAGTTAGACGGGTAGAAAGAACTAAGCAGTTATCAGTAGCTGAATTGTAGTGATCACGAGAAATGATCCAGTCAAGTATGTGACCTTTTTGATGGGTTGGTTCAGAAATGTGTTGAGTCATATTGTGATTGGACAGAGAGTTGATGATATGTCTTGTGTCTTAACGGTGAGTGTTGTCATAGTGGACATTGATGTCACCTAGAATGATGAGATTTCCAGGTGAGAGGCAGTAGTAATCAAGAAGTTGATCAAAGTCAGAGAGAAACATGGATGTGGTGAGCTTGTTGTTAGACTAGGTGGAGGTCGGTAGACACAGGAGAAGGTGATGGGGTGAGGGTTGGATTGGAAGGATACTTCAACGTGCTTGAAAGAATGATGGGAGAAAGGCAGAGACTGTGAGAAAGACAGGCGGGAATGGAGTGAGTCGTTGTAGAGGATGGCGATACCACCACCTCGGGATGAGCGATGGAAAGAAGCAAGCCTGTAACCACTCGGAGTGAGACTCACCTGTATAGGTTCGTGACCAAGGGGGTTAAGCCATGTTTCGGTGATAAAAGCAATGTCAACATGCTCATCTGCGATAACGTCAGCAATGACATCAGCTTTGCCATCAGTGCATGTTGACTGAGCGTTAAAAGGCATAGTTTCAGTTTTTCACAATGCGGCGGCCGAGGTGGAGACGAAGGCAGCACCGACGGGACAGAAGACGAAGGCGACACCAGCGGGGCAGAAGACGAAGGCAGCAACGACGGGACAGAAGACGAAGGAGGCACCAGCGGGACAGAAGACAAAGGCAGCACCAGCGGACAGAAGACGAGGGCAGCGCCGGCGGGACAGAAGACGAAAGCGGCATCGGCGGGACAGAAGGCGAAGGCGGCACCGGCGGGACAGAAGGCGAAGGCGAAGACGGCAGAGGAGGAGACGAAGTTTGCAGCAGCAAGGTCGAGTGCAGGGGCAGTGGAGGAGACGAAGAAGCAGAAGAGTGGTGTCGGACTGGCACAGCAGGAGGCAGATTGTGCCAAAGTCGGTGGAGACGTCCACCACGACAGGATGGCGCAGTGCGGGGCTTAGGACACAGCCCCAGTGTTCGTATGCGCTGGTAGACGCCTCCACCGAGGTAGCACTTACTGTGTTTAAAAAGTGTCAGTCCAATTTGTTTTATAAAAGAAGGGTCCATAATTGCGAGCCAGTCAGGAGAGGAAGATACTTGCAGAGAACACAAAGGTTTGGGAAAGCTGTAGCGTTGGGCGAACACAGTAGGCTAAAATGTAAACACAGTTCACAGATAAAATGTCCGACTTGAGTGGCTGAATTAAAATGATGAAAAGTAGGTGTAAAAACTTTGAAATCAGATTATCTGATAAAATATTCAAAATTAAAAAAAAATATTTACATCACCGTGTGTCGGGATTTAAAAGCAACAAACTGATACAAAATTCAATGCATAAAATCAAATAGAACCACGATAAAATCACTGTAAAACACCACACACACTTATATATATATAAACATATATTTATGTATATATGTATATACGTATATGTATATCATCATCATCATCAGGTGCCCTGCCGCGAGGCGTTGGCAACCATGGACTTCCAACCATCTTTATCTCTCGTTGCCCCCAGCATCTCCCCCACCCTCCTCAACCCCAGCCACTCTGCAAGTCCGTCCAGCATTCCTCATAAAATGGTCTATAAATGTTGCTTGTCTTTTCCTAATCTTCCTTATGAGTGATCTTCTTGTGTCTGCCTCCATCAAGACTGTCTCGTTTGTTTTCTTTGCTGTCCATGGAACTCTCAACATTCTTCTGAGAAACCACATCTCGGCTGCCTCGATCCTGCTTTGGCTTTGCTTGCTGATTGTCCACGCCTTGCATCCGTACAACAGTATTGGTTCTATATAACATTCAAGGACTCTCTTTCTGATGTTAATTGATAGACATTTGTTGGTAAGAATGCTTGTCATCTTCTTGAAAGCTGTTTTGGCTTGGCCGATTCTGCCAGCTATTTCCGATGTGCATCTGCCGTCTGATATATATGCATTCATATCTGTGTGTATTAATGGATCTATCCATATATCTATCTTACACATTGTCAACAGTGACCATTCTTCATGTGCATCTCCTTTGTTGAAGATGTGGAATTTTGGCTTGTCTTTTCAACTTTAAAATCTTTTATACAGATTGTTCTGCTTGCTCAGTTTGTCTTCGTATCTTGTTGAAACAAATGCTTTTTACAGTTTCCACTCAATTTTGCAACTGCATAACGACCAGTAGCCATTGTTTTTTAACCTCGTTGAATTTTCTTCTCTCTGTTTCTTTTTCTTTTATTTTCCTGTTTAGATAACATGAATAGCATTGTGATAGAGGTGGAGAGAGAGAGAGAGAGAGAGAGAGAGAGAGAGAGAGAGAGAGAGAGAGAGAGAGAGAGAGAGAGAGAGACAATGACAATGACAATGACAATGATGCTTTATTTTCCAACGGTAAAAGTTATTGGCTAGAAGCTATTGTTCAAACTTGCCGTTATTATTCTACACACACATACACACACACACACACACACACACACAAAGAGAGAGAGAGAGAGAGAATGAGAGAAAGAGAAAATGTGTGTGAGCGAGAGAGAGAGAGAGTGAGAGAGAGAAAGAGTGAGAGAGAGACAAAGGAGAGAGAGAGAGAGGTGTGTGTGTGTGTGTGTGTGTGTGTGTGTGTGTTTGAAAGAGAGAATGAGAGAGAGAGAGAGACAGAGAGACAGAAAGAGAAACAGAGAGAGAGAGAGAGAAAGAAAGAAAGAGAGAGAGAGAGAGCGAGAGAGAGAGAGAGAGAGAGAGAGAGAGAGAGAGAGAGAGAGAGAGAGAGAGAGAGAGAGAGAGAGAACTGGGATTGTTCTTTCGTCATAAGACAGGACATTAAGGGCACGCCATGATTCTATAAATTTCACGTTCTTGCCTGTTTTGCACTATCTGCACTTTCTCTGGTTTTTTCTTCTTCTTCTTTTTGTTGTTTCTTTTCAAAATCACTTTGAATTGATATTGGATTAAGTGAGAGTTTATTTCGATCGTCTTCACAGTTTTTCGTTTATTTTATATGAAGAAAATGTTTGTTTGTTTGTTTTATGCTCGATTTTATTTCATTCGTTATCTTGTGTGTATCAGTATTGCTTCTATGGTAAGTGGATTAGAATGTATCTACATTAATGCAAAATGGGGTAAGCACAATCGTCCTTTTGATTACATCTATTGAGACCCTTAGACTCAATAAAAAAAAAAAAATAAAAAAAAGAAAGACACGTGGTTCCAACACACAAAAATAATGTATTTTACAGACATTTTGTTTGGTTTAAAGTTTGCCCTATTGTCTGTTTTTAAACTCTCTTACAATCCAGTTTCGCTCATCTGCGTATAAATGCTTTAAGCCTAATTATAGTGAATTCCTTGCCACCCCCACGGTGTCTTATTATTCATGTTGTGTATTATGTGTTTATACATTTATCTTTTTTGTATTTTCTAATTTACCGTTGATTGTTTGATTGATAGACTGAGTGATTGATTATATATTATTTGTACGTCGTTCAGGAAGGTATTTCAACACGTTAGAAAGAAGATCAGCAAGTGTTGTTGTTGTTGTTGCGGCTATTACTATCACCGCCATCATCACCATTGTTGTCGTCGTCATCATCATCATCATCATCATCGTCGTCGTCATCATCATCATCATCATCATCAGCAGCAGCAGCAGCAGCAGCACTATCATTCTAAAAGCAGATTTGATATAGGAATTCTTGACAGACGTGTTACACTCTTTTCTCCGCCACATATTTGCCGCCTCCACGGAGCTAAACAACCCGTCCCTGCTGAATTCTCTTTGATGAAGTATTGTAACCAAAACTTCCTGAACGGAACCTTGTAGCTGAAACATAAACTGTATCGTCTAGCTGATGGAACCTTCTGGTCCAGTGAGTGTCATATACCTTGTATTCTGTCAAACTTTATGTGAGTTTGCTTCCGGTGTCTACTTCCTGTCGGAAAGAGCAATTCCGGAATACTTGTTCCGTTAGCAGTTCCAGACTGTAAGCTTTCGCCGTTTGGATTTCCTGTTTTGTGTGAAAATGGGTTGCATGGAGGGTTTTATTGAAAGGACAGAATAATCTGAAATCGTGTTAGATATTGAACTATTCGATTTTATTGGATCTTTCTTGCTTTCTGGTGTGTGTGTGTGTGTGTGTGGTGTGTGTGTGTGTGTGTGTGTGTGTGTGTGTGTGTGTGTGTGTGTGTGTGTGTGCGCGTGCATGCATGTGTGTGTGTGCGTGTGTGTGTGTGTGTGTGTGTGTGTGTGTGTGTGTGTCTGTGTGTGTGTGTGTGTGTGTGTGTGTGTGTGTGTGTGTGTGTGTGTGTGTGTGTGTGTGTGTGTGTGTGGTGTTTATTTCTCCTACTTCTCGAAAGAACAAAACATGTTGCTGTTTTCCTCCTATTTGTTGCTTGATATTTGGTCTTTGCGGTCATACGTATACACTTGACAAAGAACAGTTGTTTGAAACTTAAGCCTGTCTTGTCTGGTTGTATTAAGTACATGAATACGTTTATCAATTAACATCAGAAAGAGAGTCCTTGAATGTTATATAGAACCAATACTGTTGTACGGATGCGAGGCGTGGACAGTCAGCAAGCAAAGCCAGAGCAATATTGAGGCAGCCGAGATGTGGTTTCTCAGAAGAATGTTGAGAGTTCCATGGACAGCAAAGAAAACAAACGAGACAGTCTTGATGGAGGCAGACACAAGTAGATCACTCATAAGGAAGATTAAGAAAAGACAGGCAACATTTATAGGCTATTTTATGAGGAAGGGGGATTTGGAGTAACTGGTCACAACGGGAAAGCTGGAGGGAAAGAGAGCGCCAGGTAGACCCGGGGTGAGAATGCTGGACAGACTTGCAGAGTGGCTGGGGATGAGGAGGTGGGGGAGATGCTAGGAGCAACGAGAGATAGAGATGGTTGGAAGTCCATGGTCGCCAACGCCATGCGGCAGGGCACCTGATGACGATGATGATGAATGCGTTTTTATTCTATTTCCATGCTTTTTTCTGATTCCTGTTTGCTTGAATGCTGGCGGTCAAATATGTTCAAATTACCTTGGCACGGCTGCATTTTCCCAGCCATTCTGACACCCTTTAGTTGGTACCTTTCTGTCAGCCAGCATCGCTTGGAAGTGGTATTTTTAGCCAGGCAGGTTTGACCAAAATCCATCTGTGAAGCGCGTCTTGTGCTACAGCAATACTGACAAAGAAGGAATCTGAGTGCGGTTTTCTATATGTTTTGTGAATTTGTGTAATGATCGAGAATTTTTTTCATTACTTTACCTGGATGCATTCAGTGCTGTGAATACTCATTGTTCTGAAGAAGTGATCATTCCTTTGATGCATCACCTTGTCTTTGAGTTTTAGTAGAAATTACTAATGTGATGATTGACTCATATCTCCAGGTGGTTGTTGTTTGTTCAGTATAAAGTGAGATTATTTTCGTAGTAGTGGCGTAAGTATAGTGCAAGTTACAATCTTCACACGTTTTTGTCCATTTTGGCATGGTCAGATTCGTGATCTTCAGTGCTTTAACTTTCTCAAATTTCTAAAAATCGCAGTTCGTTCTCTGTTTTCACTCTTTTCTGGAGGCTTGAATTTGGCTAAAATCGGGTGTTAGCTGTTGCCCGGCCGAAGCACGCCACCGGCTGTGGGTGAACTAGGCCATGTGCATGGGCGCGCTGCACTTGTGTGTGTGTGTGTGTGTGTGTGTGTGTGTGTGTGTGTGTGCGCGCGCGCCCGCTGTGTGTGTGTGTGTGTGTGTGCATGTGTGTATGTGTGTGTGTATGTGTGTGTGCGTGTGTGTGTGTGTGTGCGTGTCTGTGTGTGTGTGTGCATGTGTGTATGTGTGTGTGTGCGTGTGTGTGTGTGCGTGTCTGTGTGTGTGTGTATGTGTGTGTGCGTGTCTGTGTGTGTGTGTGTGTGTGTGTATGTGTGTGTGCGTGTGTGTGTGTGTGCGTGTCTGTGTGTGTGCGTGTCTGTGTGTGTGTGTGTGTTCGCGCAAGGAACGTAATATATATATATATATATATATTCTCTCTCTCTCTCTCTCTCTCTCTCTCTCTCTCTCTCTCCCCTCCCACTATTGCATGCATTGTGTGTGTGTGTGTGTGTGTGTGTGTGTATGTATGTATGTGTGTGTGTGTGTGTGTGTGTGTGTGTGTGTGTGTGTGTGTGTGTGTGTGTGTGTGTGTGTGTGTGTGACTGCTACGTTCTTTCAAGATTTTTAGAGGGACTGAATGTAGAAAATGATTGAGATCAGCACCAAGTACTGGAACCTAAGTCAATCTGTAGGTCTAAACGAGTACTTCCATGCGCGCCTGTGCTGAAAGGGGTGTGGAGAGAGGAAGGGAAGGGGAAAGGTGCACGCTATTGATAACCAGCAGGGCAGAACCAAAAAGTGCGCCAACTGAGGGGAAAGGTGCACGCTATTGATAACCAGCAGGGCAGAAAGATCTTAGATGTCATTGGGTGGCCAACTAAAGAATCTCGGATTTGTGCGCCGTGTACACAGTATCCTCCATAATGTGTGGTTTTTTGGAGTGTGAAACATTTTCTGACCAATACCTGTGAGTATACACTTGTTTTGTGAGTGATAACTTCGCTTGTGGATTGTGTGACTGTGTGTCTGTGTTTGTACATGCATGCAGGTGTGTGTGTGTGTGTGTGTGTGTGTATGTGTGTGTGTGTGTGTGTGTTGTGTGTGTGTGTGTGTTTTCAAGCATGTATTTTCAAAATGCACGGTGGCCGGTACATGCACATCATATAACACTACAGTATGTACATGTAATGTAAGAGAGACAGAGACCAAGAGAAGAAAGAGAGAGTGTGTGTGTGTGTTTTCAAGCATGTATTCTCAAAATGCATTTTATACGCACATCACTTAACAGTATGTAAAGCAAGAGAGAGAGAGAGAGAGAGAGAGAGAGAGAGAGAGAGGTGTGTGTGTGTGTGTGTGTGTGTGTGTGTGTGGTGTGTGTGTGTGTGTGTGTGTGTGTGTGTGTGTGTGTGTGTGTGTTTTCAAGCATGTATTTTCAAAATGCATGGTACATGCACATCATATAACACTATGTACATGTAATGTAAGAGAGAGAGAGAGAGAGAGAGAGAGAGAGAGAGAGAGAGAGAGGTTTTCAAGCATGTATTCTCAAAATGCATGTCACATGCACCACATCATAATTATAACAGTATTAAAGCAAGAGAAAGAGAGACAGTGAGTGTGTGTGGTGTGTGTGGTGTGCGTGTGTGTGTGTTAAATGCATGTTACATGCATACCATATTATGTGAATCAGATATTGTGTTGTGTGGTGTGGTGCGTGTGTGTGTGTGATATGCGTGTTTTGATTTGATATTCTCTCTCTCTCTCTCTCTCTCTCTCTCTCTCTCTCTCTCTCTCTCTCTCTCTCGTCTCTCTGTGCATGCGTGTGTGGTCAAATGCATGTTAAATCCAGGCCATATTATATGTATAAATCAACTCTGTGTTTGTGTGCGTGTGTGTGTGTGTGGTGTGTGTGGTATGCTTTTGATTGATTTCTCTCCTCTCGTCTCTCGTGCAGCGGTGTGTATGCTGTAAATCAGCCTATTTGTAAATCATGTGTTTGTGTGCGTGTGGTGTTGTGTGTGTGTGAGGTGTGTGGTGAGGCGTGTGGTGTGCGCAAGCGCGCAGAACTGCACGCGCGCGCCCCTGCTTCGCTCACATACATTTTGTGAGTGGCCTCGCTATACGGCAGCGGGACGGGTGAAAAGGTGTGGGGAGTGGAAAGGGAAGGGGAAAGATGCGCGCTATTTATAGCCGGCAGGGCAGAACCAGAACTACGGCCCACCCAAGTATCACGGATTTGTGCGCCGTGTTGGGGTTTTGTTTTGCATTGTTTTGTTTTGTTTTGTTTTTGTTTTTGTTTTGTTTTCTTTGTTTTCATTTTGTTATAGCGATTTTGGTTTAAAAGCATTACTGTTGACTGGTTTTTTGTGTTTTATTTTTGTACAAAAAGTAACATTCACGCATGTGCGCCTGTATGCACATACACACACGACGCGCGCGCGCACACACACACAAACACACACAAAGAAACACACACACACACACTCATACACACCAACACACACACACACACACAAACGCACACAAAGAAACACACACAAACACAAACACACACACACACACACACACACACATACATACAAACACTAACACACAAAAGCATGCACCAAAACAAACAAACAAACAGAGAGAGAAGTCCGGAAGAAAAGGAAAACCGAAGACACAATTCAGACATACAAGAAACAGACGGAGAAAAATAGAAAGAAAGCAAGAAAGAAAGAAATAGAATGAAAAGAAAAATGAGATAAAAACAGAGGCAGGTAAAAGAACATTCTATGTCGTGTGTACCGAAATCAGTCGGAAAAACAAACAAACAAACAAACTAACAAACCAACCAAGCAACCAAACAAACAAACACACAAGCAAACATTCAGACAAACTAACAAACAAACAACAAAAACAAACAAACAAACAATTAATATCCCACCATATCCACCAACTTCACGCAGTTTTTGCAGTCATTAACTGTTACTCTCCATCATATACACCAAACACACCAGTCATTAACTCTTTTACTCTCCATCCTATACACCAAACTCACCAGTCATTAACTCTTTTACTCTCCATCCCACACACCAAACACACCAGTCATTAACTCTTTTACTCTCCATCCTATACACCAAACTCACCAGTCATTAACTCTTTTACTCTCCATCCTATACACCAAACTCACCAGTCATTAACTCTTTTACTCTCCATCCCACACACCAAACACACACAGTCATTAACTCTTTTACTCTCCATCCCACACACCAAACACACCAGTCATTAACTCTTTTACTCTCCATCATATACACCAAACACACCAGTCATTAACTCTTTTACTCTCCATCCTATACACCAAACTCACCAGTCATTAACTCTTTTACTCTCCATCCTATACACCAAACTCACCAGTCATTAACTCTTTTACTCTCCATCCCACACACCAAACACACCAGTCATTAACTCTTTTACTCTCCATCCCACACACCAAACACACCAGTCATTAACTCTTTTACTCTCCATCCAACACACCAAACACACCAGTCATTAACTCTTTTACTCTCCATCCCACACACCAAACACACCAGTCATTAACTCTTTTAAAAACAACATAAAAATACATCTGTCATTTAACTCTGATAATCATCACATCACATACAACCAAATACATCGTCAAACTCTTTACTCTACCATCCTAATACAACAAACACACAAGCATAATCTTATTACTCTTTATCGCACACTACAAACAACAACCAGTCATTAACTCTTTTACTCTCCACCTATACACCAACACACCAGTCATTAACTCTTTTACTCTCCATCCTATACACCAAACACACCAGTCATTAACTCTTTTACTCTCCATCCACACACCAAACACACCAGTCATTAACTCTTTTACTCTCCATCCCAACACCAAACACACCAGTCATTAACTCTTTTACTCTCCATCCCACACACCAAACACACCAGTCATTACACTCTTTTACTCTCCATCCTATACACCAAACACACCAGTCATTAACTCTTTTACTCTCATCCATACACCAAACACACCAATCATTAACTCTTTTAC
>JAPXFY010000017.1:57457472-57459972 GCA_030674185.1 Monoplex corrugatus
TCTTGTCCTTCTTCCACCTCTTTGTCTTCTACTTCTTCTCCGTGCTGACAAGTTTCACTGTGAACTGTCCGGCCATAACAGCCACTGAATGTCGGTATTATGCTGCTCATATTTCACGTCAACGGCGTGCTGAACTGCAATAAATGTGATCAAGATCGTCTTATTGCTACGTAATTCACACGAAGAGAGAGAGAGAGAGAGAGGTGGGGGTGGGGGGAGAAAAGAGATAGGGAAAGAGAGAGAGAGAGAGAGAGAGAGAGACAGGCAGACAGACAGACAGACATAGACAGGACTGACAGAGAGAGACAGTGAGATAGAGAGAGAGAGAGACAGAGACAGAGACAGAGAGAAAAAGGGAGAGAGACAGAGACAGAGACAGAGCGACACAGAAAGAGAAAGGCAAAAAAGACAAAGGGGGAGAGACAGACAGAGACAGACAGAGAGACAAAGAGAGAAAGAAAGAGAGAGAGAGAGAGAGGCAGAAAAACAGGCACAGACAGACAGACAGACAGGCTGACAAAGAGAGAGAGAGAGACAGGCAGGCAGGCAGAGAGGCAAAGAGACAGACAGACAGACAGACAGAGAGAAAAAGTGGGCGATCGGTTGATGTCGACTGGCATAACATTACGATATCAAAGAAAGAAGAACAAACATCAAAGAAAAAAGAACAAACAAACAAACAAATAGAAAGATAAACACAGAAAGAAAGAAAGAAAAAAAGAAGGAGAAAAAAAATCAGTGCATTTATCTTGCATTTCGTTTTCAATCTTTGCTTCTCCAAGCAATGTTAAAGGAGTAGAGGCCTAATGCATTGTTCATTCAGCATACACAAACATACACTTCACTTAGCTTGACAGCAGAAATAAAGGGGGAAAAAAAAAGAAACAAACGAAAAAGAACAATCAAAAACAAACGATTCTATAGACGAGGACATTTGGGGTATATAACCTGTTTTTTCTCTTTTTTTTTTTTTTCAAGTAATGTACTGGTTGAACCCAAAGATAGATCTGTGAATTGTGCACTGGAAGTTCTATGATCAATCGAAGCTGGCGACATGAACGCCGGCCTGTTTGCTGTCTGTCTGTGTGAATGCGTCAATCGTTCTGGTGCTGCCAGCTCTGAGTTAAACATAGACACCAGGACACGTTTGCCTTTGGTTGTTATTGTTCTTGTTATTGTTATTGCTATTGTTATTGCGTAGAGCCATACCAGGACTATAACCACATCAAATCATACAAAACAACAGGTTAAAAAAAGAAAAGAAAATGTACACATATCAATGCACTCGGGCATATAATCTAAGGACATGCCCCTGGCGTTGACCACTCCGTTCAATTTATCGCACAGGGGATTTAAAAAAAATACAGCTGAATACAAATTTAAGCATACCTAAGGACACCAAAACATATATGAAAACGGGCATAAATTACCTAAAATTGCTTCTGCATATCTCACCTCCCTAGAGCCAAAAATGCATCTAATACATGTACCCAGTTATCAATCCTAAGAAACAGTACATAGCACTTTATCAAACACATACAGATGAATGTCCCAGCAAGGCAGATGGCAGGAAGAGACAACAAGAAGTAAAAGAGGAAGACAGAAACAAAGATAGTGACAGAAAAGAGGAAACTTTTTAGCACTGAATTTCCAGAAGGCGGGGATATTATTTATACTGAAAGAGCCCCTGCCATCCCCACGGGGGAATTGCTTTTGGTGTCAAGCCTTTCTTCTTATAATGGGTGGTGGCAAAATTGTGGAGTTGCTAACAGGTTCAGTTTGAGCATATATGGAACTGTCTGAAAGCGGTGGGTTGGATTAACTTGGAGAGATGTCTGGTCACGACGAACTTCAGGATGTGTGTACCCTATGTAACTGAGCTCTGCATCTTCTGCGTGCGTGCGTGTGTGTGTGTGTGTGTGTGTGTGTGTGTGTGTGTGTGTGTGTGTGTGTGTGTGTGTGTGTGTGTGTTGTTGGTTGGTGTGTGTGTGTGTGTGTGTGTGTGTGTGTGTGTGTGTGGTGTGTGTGGTGTGTGTGTGTGTGTGTGTGTGTGTGTGTGTGTGTGTGTGTGTGTGTGTGTGGTGCGTGTGCGTGTTGTTGATTAGATAATGTTTAATCAGTCAAACGCCTGCTATATCTTTGGAAGGTTTCCTTTTATTCTAAATATATGCCACAACATGTATTGTGTATAATGCATCTTGATAGGAAAACCTGGTATATCGGCATGACTGTATTGCTGGGTCATCTGTCTTTGTGTTTGTTCTATAGCTTATAACCGCTGCAATCGTGTTGCACGTAATGTACATATAACCGTCGTAGGAAATATGTCTCCTGCCTTTTTCTGTCTTTATCCACTCCACAAAACCGTCCAACACTTTCGTATGGGAATTATCGCATAGGAAACTGTGCTGATGAGAAAAGGCAAGGATTTAGTCATGACTCAAACCACTGACGATAGTAAAGAGACAGAGACTGTAAAAATCTGTGGAGGCATCTTGGT
>JAPXFY010000017.1:57467472-57472472 GCA_030674185.1 Monoplex corrugatus
TATCTAAATCTATATCTATGTTTGTCTGTCTGTCTACTATCTATCTATCTATCTATCTGTCTATCTATCTATCTATCTATCTATCTATCTATCTATCTATCTATCTATCTATCTATCTATCTATCTTCTATCTATCTATCTCTATCTATCTATATATCTATCTATCTTCTATCTATCTATCTATCTATCTGTCTATCTATCTATCTATCTATCTATATATCTATCTATCTATCTATCTATCTATCTCTATCTGTAAGTGTGTATATACATATATATATATATATATATATAATATATAGAGAGAGAGAGAGAGAGAGAGAGAGAGAGAGAGAGAGAGAGAACAAAACTTACATACATATATGTGTTTTTTATTTGTATATTGTTGTTGTTTTTTGTGACGTTCTAAATGTTCTCAATAAATGATACTTATCATCATCATGCCTCATGAATGGCGTTAGCGATCATGGCCCTCCATACGAATCTATCTTTTGTCGCCGCATGTGTTTCTCTATCTTTTCTGTCCCAATGTACTCTGCAAATCTTTCATATTTTCTCCCTGAATCTACCTGGTGCCATTTTACCTTTCCTAATGAGACTAGACACTGTGATTTCTCTTGTCTCATAAAATGGCATAAATTTTGCTTATCTTTTTCCACATCTACATTAATGTTCGTTACGTGTTTGCTGATTTCAAGATCGTCTCGTTTGTTTTTCTTTGTTGTTCATAGAACTGAACATACTTCATAGAAACCATGTTTCAGTTACCTCGGTCCTGTTTGGACTTTGTTTGCTGATTGTCCGTGCTTGGTATCTGTACAACACTACTGATTCTGTATAACACCCTGTACAACTGTACAACACTACTGGTTCTGTACATGTATAACACCGTGTACAACTGTACAACACTACTGGTTCTGTATAAAACAGTGTACAACTGTACAACACTACTGGTTCTGTATAACACCGTGTACAACTGTACAACACCACTGATTCGGTATAACACCGTGTACAACTGTACAACACTACTGGTTCTGTATAACACAGTGTACAACTGTACAACGCTACTGGTTCTGTATAACACCGTGTACAACTGTACAACACTACTGGTTCTGTATAACACCGTGTACAACTGTACAACATTACTGATTCTGTATAACACGTATACAACTGTACAACACTACTGGTTCTGTATAACACCGTGAACAACTTTACAACACTACTGGTTCTGTATAACATCGTGTACTACTGTACAGCACTACTGGTTCTGTATAACATCGTGTACTACTGTACAACACTACTGGTTCTGTATAACACCATGTACAACTGTACAACACTACTGGTTCTGTATAACACCGTGCACAACTGTACAACACTACTGGTTCTGTATAACACCGTGTACAACTGTACAACGCTACTGGTTCTGTATGACATCGTGTACAACTGTACAACACTATTGGTTCTGTATAACACCGTGTACAACTGTACAACACTACTGGTTCTGTATTACACAGAAGAGGTTAACTGATATGTAGTTGTTAATTACAACCTTTGTTTTTAAATTTTCTTGAATGCTGTTTTAACTTAGCCAATTCTGTTGGATATGTCTAATGGACATCTGCTGTTTGGTGAGATAACTGTTTCCAGATATTTAAGCTTATCAACTTGTCCCAGTTTTGTGCAATTTGCTGTTATTTTACATGAGGGGATTTTGAACTGATTACGATGACTTCAGTTTCAGTTTTCTTGTTATTTAACTCTAGTCCTTTGTTTCTGCTTTCTAGTCCTATTATATTCAGGTCTTTTTTTTTTTTCATTCCCTGCAATTACAACCGTTGTCATCTGCATAGTGAAGATTGTTTATCCTTTTTCCTCCAACCTTTATCCCAGGACATTCCTCTTGGTTTCTCATGATGGCTTCGTTGTAAAGTGAAAACAAGTCTGGTGACAGAACACATCCCTGTTTAACCCCTCTTTTGATATTTTGAAAAAAGAGCTTATTTTATTTCCTACTCGCATTCCTGCTGTTTGTTCCCAATACATATTCCTTATAGAAATAATGAATATTATCTACAAAATTTCGTCAAACTATCCATACTTGTTATATTATTTTATTTATCACTTTGGGTGGGTTCAGACCTAAATGAGCGAATCGTACATTTTATTTCTCTTGTCTCATGTAGTGGCAATTCTTTTGTTCTGTTTCCGCTAGAATGTTTAGGGTTTTGTTCGTTTGTTTCTTTCGTTCTTTATGTATTTATTCATCTGTTCTCTGGCACCCCAGCTCGCCCTTTCTGTCTCTATCTGTCTTCCCATCACTCTCTCTCTCTCACATTTTTCTCGATATTACACTTACTTCTCTCATCTCCAGAATCCTCAATCCCACAAACATCCCATCACCAAAATCCCTTGGCACACACATACACACAACACACACACACACACACACACACACACACACACACACACACACACACACACACACACACACACACACACACAACTCACACACACGCACGCAAGCACACAGCCACACACACACACACACACACAACACACCACACACACACGCATATACTCACACGCACACACGCACGCACGCAAGCAACAAGCCACACACACACACATACATACACACACAAAACACACACACACACACACTCACACACACACACACACACACACACACATACACACACACACACAAACACACACACACACACACACACACACACACACCACACACATACTCACACAACACGCACGCAAGCACACAGCACACACAACACACACAATAACAAACACACACACATTAACACACACAAACACACACACACAACACATATATATCGCACACACACACACACACACGCACACAGCCACACACACACACACACACACACACACACACACACACACACACACACACACAACACACACACACACACACACACATAGTGAAAAGACGTTAAATCAAAGAACGAACAAAACACACACACACAACATACACGCACACACACACACACAGACATATACACACACATACACACACTCACACATACACACACACACACACACACACACACACACACACACACACACATACACACACTCACACACACACACCACACACACACACACACACACACACACACAGATTACCAGAGAATGGATAGAGCAAGATGATAAATGAGAGAGGGAGGAAGAATCTATTCTGTCAAACGGTCACATGACAAACATCTCTGCTTCATTAACTCCTATATCTCAATGTTTACATGAGGGGGGGGGGGCAGAGGGGGGGGGGGCAGCAAGGGGTTGAGGATGGGGGAAGGCGTGATTTACGGTCAGTTGTGTCTAAGGGGGGTAGGGGGGGGGGGGCAGCTCTGTTGGAAGTCGGTCATCTGACGCTAGAGATTGGTTGTTTCTTCGCCTGTATTATCTTCTTAGTATTCTCACTCTCTGTGGCTAACATGAGATATATACCAAAGGCTGCTGTATTGTGTCATTGTCTTAACTGTTGGAAAATTTAAAAAATAGATCAATCAATCAATTAGTTAATCAATCAATCAATCAATCAACTAACTAATCAATTAATCAATCAATCAATTAACAATCAACCAATTAACAATCAACCAACCAACCAATCAATCAACAAATCAATCAATCAACAACCAATCAATAAATAAATAAATCAATCAATCAAATAATCAATCAATCAATTAACAACCATCCAACCAACCAATCAACCAACCAACCAACCAACCAATCAATCAACCAACAAATCAATCAATCGACAATCAATCAATCAATCAATCCATCCATCCATCCATCCACCCATCCATCTATCTATCTATCCATCCATCCATCAATCGGTCGATCGATCTATCAATCAATCGATCATCTATGTATCTCACTGTCTCCTTCTCCCTCCCTCCCTCTCTTTCTGAAAAACCGTCATCCCTCACCCTTCATTCATCTAAGCTTCACTCGTTTCAACAGTCACATCCCCGATTCCGCTCAACCTTTAATTAACGGTGCTCCCTCCACTTAGCATGAATGCAGAAGAGAAATAATTGATCGAAAAACACATACGTGAATAGCCGTTAGAAAAAAAAAGAAAGATCTACGAGGCATCATCTCTTGTCTCAAAGCATAGGGCATTTTTTTCTCTTTCAGTTTCTGTTTCCGTTTCAGTTTCTCAAGGTATGGTCTAAGTGCTCGGGATAAATCCATTATCCACTGACGTGTGTGTAAATAATTTGACTAAAAGGCTGTGTGAGAGTCGTGGGTTTTAATCTTGTTCCAGGAGCGTCCGTTGACAACGACCTTCACCCCTTTTGTATACGTCATATTTTTGTCTTATCATACAAATCAATTACAAAGGCAATGAATTTAATATCCATAGCTACGTTCCCAAACAACTAATACCACGTGAAGGAGAAGATCCAGAATGCTCAAGGCTTTACGCCTTAAGCCTGCACATCAGCTCTTTGCCTTGGCAAGATTTTAAGGTCTTACATAACGTACGGGCTTCGTATCTTATATCTGTATCCGTCTGTCATTGGACCAATTCATGTTACGTTGTAACAAGTTTCTGTTGGTGTATGTGGCCATGATTTGATGTTGTAATCAAGTTTGTGTTGGTGTATGTGGCCATGATTTGATGTTGTAATCAAGTTTCTGTTCGTGTATGTGGTCATGATTTGATGTTGTAATCAAGTTTGTGTTGGTGTATGTGGCCCTGATTTGATGTTGTAATCAAGTTTCTGTTCGTGTATGTGGTCATGATTTGATGTTGTAATCAAGTTTCTGTTCGTGTATGTGGCCATGATTTGATGTTGTAATCAAGTTTCTGTTGATGTATGTGGCCATGATTTGATGTTGTAATCAAGTTTCTGTTGGTGTATGTGGCCATGATTTGATGTTGTAATCACGTTTCTGTTGGTGTATGTGGCCATGATTTGATGTTGTAATCAAGTTTCTGTTGGTGTATGTGGCCATGA
>JAPXFY010000017.1:57492472-57502472 GCA_030674185.1 Monoplex corrugatus
AAATAGAATGAAACAAAACAAAATCGATAAACATGGAAACAAAAATGAAATGAAACAAAAATAAAATGAAATAAAATGAAATAAAATGAAATAAAATAAAATAAAATAAAATAAAATAAAATAAAATAAAGTAAAATAAAACAAAAGAAACCAAAACGTCACAAACAGACAAAGGGGATAGATTGAATTCATGATGTAAAGAGAGCAGGGCACGTGACATCACTCAGACTTCACCAAACACAAGACGGAAGACAGCAAGACAGGAACACCCAAGAACACCTTACACTGTATTGTGTACAACCCCAAAACAAATCATATTCCAATTTTTTTCACTCTGAGAAAAAAAAAAAAACGCACTGCAAACCAACACCATCATCACCACATGACCACCATCATCACCATCATCACCATCATCACCGTCACCACCATCACCCAAAGAGAGACCTTCCTGCGGGTTGAATGCACGGTTCCAGCGTTATCAGTATTGCGCTCCAACAGAGCTAACACGCCCCAAAAGATGGCATGGTAGGTTTGAACTTGTGACCATCTGCACGTAAAGCAAAAGTGATAACCACTACACCACAGCACGAGCTCAGACTGGGCAAGGAGAGAAATTAGCACCTGAAAACATAAAAGATAATGAACAGCACATGTCACTGTCACCTTCACTAGCACTAATCACAACAGCTGTCAGCACTTCAGGCCAGATGGTCATTCTGTTCTGTGCTAATGCAGGCCACTTTCACCGTAGTTTGTGATAATCACGGTGAGACGTTTGCACTGAAAAAAAAAACCATAACATAAAACATTTCATTATGATCATCATCAGGTGCCCTGCAAAATGGCGTTGGCGACATGGACTTCCAACCATCTCTATCTCTCGTTGCCCCTAGCATCTCCCCCACCATCCTCATCCCCAGCCACAATGCAAGTCCGTCCAGCATTCTCTCCCTGGGTCTACCTGGTGCTCTCTTTCCCTCCAGCTTTCCCGTTGTGACCAGGTGCTCCAAATCCCTCTTCCTCATAAAATGGCCTATAAATGTTGCCTGTCTTTTCCTAATCTTCCTTATGAGTAATCTACTTGTGTCTGCCTCCATCAAGACTGTCTCGTTTGTTTTCTTTGCTGTCCATGGAACCCTCAACATTCTTCATAGAAACCACATCTCGGCTGTCTCAATCTTGCTCTGGCTTTGCTTGCTGACTGTCCACGCCTCGCATCCGTACAACAGTATTGGTTCTATATAACACTCAAGGACTCTCTTTCTGATGTTAATTGATGGGCATTTGTTGGTAAGAATGCTTGTCATCTTGTTGAATGCTGTTTTGGCTTTCATTTCCTAAAACATTTAGACACAGGAAACAATTTTCACACGGGTATAACATATTTGCTGGATGGCGATAGCAGAAGGGCATCCAGGAGTCATGACCTCTATGCACTCCGGTCTCCTTTGTTTCAGTTTCAGTTTCAAGTTCTCAAGATGACGTCTCCGCACTCGGAACGAATTCCATACGCACTAACGTCACAGGTGCCATGTGATGGAGAAAACCCAGAATGATCACGGCACACGCCTTAAGCCTGCACTTAAACCAAAGAGCTGGCCAGGTCCTGAGGTCCTACCTAGATAGTTCCATAATCCTGGGGTCGTAGGGGAGTGAAGTGGCAGAGACCTCAACTTTTCCCGGAGCCAGCACCACGAGGGCAGCGCCCATCCCCTCTCCCTCGTTTCAAATTCATATTCATATTCACATGTTTTAACCAAGATTTCAGAAAGGCTAGGCAAGAAGGCTAATTTGATGGTTATATATGTTGTTGCACGTTAAACATCCCATGCTATTATTAGCTGCAGTCGGCTTTCCTGATATCTCGAGTTCAATCCTAGTATGCAACATAAGAAAACTGGCCTGTTTGCTGCCCCTTAGAAAGTAAGGAGTTAAGGGCAGAAATGTTGTTGCGTGTGGTGGGAGTTAGTTCTTCTTTTTAAGACTTTCTGCTGTCCTGGTCTCTCCGGTTTTTCTTACTACTAGTTGTCAGAAGTGTCAGTACCGATCATTTTCGTACCAGGCTGAAATGGTTCATCACGCTTGTTGACTGTTAAACAAGGATGGAGGCATCTGTGTTTAGCGATAGTAGCTGATAAAGAAAGCCGACTGTAGCTGATGGCAACGTGGGATGTTTAACACTGTGGCATCGTCAGCTGGCTATTTGACCTACTTCCCTGCAGACGTGCCAGCTGCCGCTGACTACTTTCCTTGGAAACGTGCATTTTTAGGCCACTTTGAATTAACTTTCACAGGCGCCCCAAATGATTAACATCAACATGTAGGGTATGGTTAGAAAGGTAATTTAATCCTCTTTTAGGATATCTACAGTATAAGGTTTGTTCAGACATATTTTGAGGTTATTTGTGCAATGAAATATCACGGTTGAGGAGCATTTCAGACAAGCATTTCATCCATCAGCAGATGTAAACAAAACAGAAAAAAGAGACACCAATTCTCCATGACTTGTATCATCTGATCAGAAGCTCAGAAAAGTACACACACACACACAAAATTCCACAATCCTGAGTGAACAGCGACATCGCGCATTCGCAGGGCGCTCCATTTTGCCTTTGTTTCAGTGAAGCACGCGGTTCGGGTGACGTTCTCGCGCCCGAAAAATTCTTCAAATAGACTTTTTACTCGGGAAATCACTCTCACAGTATTTAGAAATGGTTACTTGATACTATAATAGAGGTTTTTTTCCATTAGACCATAACTGGCTTCACGTAGGAATTTTCTAACGCAAGACGCTAGAATCCTAGCGTTACGTTGTCAGCGGCGAGCTTGCTGAATGCTATACCCCTAGCGTTCCGGCGCCTGCGGTTCTCCGCGAGAGCGCTAGCGGACTAGCGTTACGATGTGAAAAAGTTAACCTGCAACAACAGCTATAATCATCATCATACGAGCTGGTTATGCCTTTGGTTTTTCATACAACCATGGATTGAAGATTTGATATCTCGAGTCCTCAATTCTAGCCTGCAAGAACAAAAACTGGCCTGTTTGCTGCCCATCTGAATGTCTCCAGCATGCTGGTAGTGTCTGCGTGGTTTTTGTCATGGCTTCTTCACCCTCCTCCCTCCCCATTTCAAGATATTTTCATTGCGTAGGGTTTTGAATAGACTTCAGGCGTGTGCCAGATAATCGTTGCCATGGTTGGTTGGGGCAGCAGTGAAGTTTTTGTCCTTTTCTCCTGATGTTTGTTTTCTGTGTTTGTTTGTTTGTGATCTTACGCCTGACAAAGGCAAAAGGGCCGAAAATGTGCGCCTGTCTTGTCTGGTTGTATTGAATACGCGTTTTGATTCTATTTTCCTGGTTTTTTGTTTGTTTGTTTGTTTGTTTTTTGTCGTTTTTTTTTTCTGGTTGAAGTGATCCAACCTTAACCCTTTGACTCCAGCACCCTATCCACCAACTGCAAAAACGTAATCCCGTGACTCCCTCACCCTTCCCACCAGCTTCCTACAGGGAGCTGGTGGATAGGGTGAGGGTGTCAAAGGATTAACTTTTTGCTTTGCTACTGGCTGACAATGAAAGATGATAGTGGACTGGGTGCGGGATCCAGAGGGTTAAGAGATCATGGCCACGTGATCCTGTTCAGGACAGGGGGAGGTAAGCGGCAAGGAAAATGAGATGGGCTCTCCGCTCGCAGTGCTGGTCCAGAGAGAAGGTTGAGGTCTCTACCACCTCACGCCCCACCTCCACTCTCCCTCAACATCAGTGTTATGGGAGGTCCTTCATGTTTTTCTTTTTTTATGGGGAGAAAGAAAAACAACCAGCTCAGGGTCTGACAAATGAGCTGACAAGTGTTTTCACTCTGTGACACGGGAATCCACTTTGATGGCATATTGGGAAGATGGGGAGCTGTCTTGGGCAAGGACGTGTTGAGATAGATGAAGGTCAAAGGTTAATGCTTCACGGAAGTGTAGTGAAGGGTAAGCACGGAGTGGGGGGGGGGGAGTACATTTCCACGGAAGTGCAGTAGAGAGTAGGGATGAGGGATGAAGAGAGAGTAAGGTGAAGTCACTGGAGGGCTAAGGATGATGGAATGATAGGCAATCAATTTGCAATGTTTGGTGTTGAATTTGGAGTTTGGTCACGATGGATTCATCGCTCTCCGACAATTCCATATGCATTCCACCCAAATCAGAAAGCAGTAACCCGGCAGACTCCTTGGGCTTGCGCGAAACCTTAAGCACTGGCAAATCTTGAAATGAGGAAGACGGGGGTAAGGGACCTATGAAAGACTATGTTTACACCAGCGAAATGAGGGAACAGTAAGACGAGTAGTGAAAAGGCCAGTTATTAATTGTTATGGGCTGGGATTGAACTCGAGATATCAGATCATCAGTGCATGACTATATCTAAAGAACCAAGCAGCCAGCTGAAACGCTGTGGCCAGTACGAGGATTGAACCCAAGACACCAGGCGCTATAACAGCTGAGTCAATGGGCCGAAAAACCAGTGTTTCCTTATGGTGATGGTTGTGGCGGTCTGGTTCACAGCAATTAGAAATGAACAGAATGAGTAAACTGTTTAACACAATGCTGTTTTGAGTGAATGAGACGGGGGGGGGGGAGGGGAGAGAGAGAGAGACAGACAGACAGACAGACAGAGAGAGACAGACAGAGAGAGAGAGAGACAGAGACAGACAGACAGAGAGAGACAGACAGACAGACAGACAGACAGACAGACAGACAAACAAACTGACAAACAGAGACAGGGAAAGAAAGAGAGAGTGAGAGAGAGAGAGAGGAGAGAGAGAGAGAGAGAGAGAGATAACGAGGGAAAGTTCGGCTGTCTGTATGGCTGTCTATCTGTCTGTCTGTCTGTCTCTTTCTCTCTCTCTCTCTCTCTCTCTCTCTCTCTCACTCTCTCCATCTCTCTCTCTCTCTCTGTTTCTTTCTCTGTCTCTCTGTCTCTCTCTCTCTCTGTTTCTTTCTCTGTCTCTGTCTCTCTCTGTCTCTCTCTGTGTCTCCCTCTCTCTGTCTCTCTCTCTCTCTCTTTCTTCTTTTTAAAAACAAAAATATTGTTCTCGTTAACTCTGACAGCAGAGTGAAGAAAGGTTCATCTGTCGGACAGGCAACATTTTAGCTAGCATCCACATGAAAAAAAACAACAACAACAAACAAAAACAAATACAACAGCACAGATAAAATGATGGAATCTGAAATAGAATACAAGAAAACAAAGTGAAACCAGCGTCAATGAGTGCGAAGAAGCTTTGCCCTTTAAGCATGAACAAACACACTGGTTTTGCGATCATTCACCCCCCCCCCCCTTCCAACGTTCCACTCATCTCCCCCCTCCCCCTCCCCTCCCCCTGATCCTTCCCTTCCCCATTGACCAAACTTAGCACCCCGTGTCAAGAGCAGCTTGCGTTGAAAACGTCTTGTGCTAGCATTTTTTGTCTCTCTGTTTGTCTGTCTATCTGTCTGTCTGTCTGCCTGTCTATCAGTCTGTCTCGTTGTCTCTCTCTGTGTCTGTCTGTCTGTTTGTCTGTCTATCTATCTGTCTGTCTGTCTCTCTCTGTCTGTCTCTCCCTCTCCTCCGCTCTCTCTCTCTCTTTCTCTTTCCCCCCTCTATCTCTCCTCCTCCCTCTTCCTCTCTGTCTATCTCTCTGTCTCTCTTTCTGTCTGTCTGTTTGTACATCTGTCTATCTGTCTCTCTCTCTCTCTCACTCTCTCTCTCTCCCCTCTGTCTCACTCTGTTTTTCTATCTCTCTCTGTCTCTCTGTCTGTCTCTGTCTGTCTCTGTCTGTCTCTGTCTCTGTCTGTCTCTCTGTCTCTGGCTCTGTTTCTGTCTCTGTCTGTCTCTCTCTCTCTCTCTCTCTCTCTCTCTCTCTCTCTCTCTCTCTCTCTCTTCTTCCCATTTGTATAACAAGTATAGTCGCCGACGACATTTCAGAAACTCGCTTGCTCAATGCGTTTGTCCTTCAATTATGTATTCGTATTGCTGTCTGTACTGCAGATATAAGATAAAGACGACAAACAAAAATACACACGCACACGCACACGCACACGCATACACGCACTTGCCCATGAACACGCACTCATGATTCACTCAGAAATGCACAAGCACATACATGAAATACACATGCACATGCACAAGCACACGCGCGCATACGTGTAAATAAAGGAACGAGACATTTGCAAACATCCGTCGTGTTGACTCGTGTGATCTGATAACTATATGGGGGGGGGGGGGTGCAAAAGTAGGTATACAGTAAGTATCACATCATTATTATAATGCTTAATTCCGCTCTCGATTAGAGGAGTGTGTGAATACCGACAGCAAGCAGTTTGAGTATCGGATTTGAGGGATTATTAAGGCTGTGCTTGTTATTACATGTATATGCAATATTCATTTGTTTGTAGAATAAATGCAATGAGTATTGTATGTGTTTTCTTTTTTCATAACTGTATACCTACTTTTGCACCACCACCCCCCACCTCCACCCCCTGTATAATCATGAATGCTTGTCCTTAGAATAGTGTTGGGTACCTACGTCAATGTTCCATACAACAAGCAGATTTTGCGAGAAACGGTAAATTGAAGACACAAAGTCAACTGGAAAAAAGCCAGCAAGGGAAAGCATCAAGAAGAAGCAAGGAAGGAGAGCGAAGAAGACATGTCAATCAATGTCAGAATGAAAATAGGTAAACCATAACACGTGCAACGTCATACACGTTACAGACATGAATTCCAACAAAAAAAGTTGACCTCCACATGTCAACCCATCAAAGGCATCACAAAAGCAAGAGATAAAGACAGTTGCACATAAAGCAAATACCTGTCAACCCCTGACAAGAGCAAGAACAAAAGCAAAAATAGATAGACAGACAGACAGACAGACAGATAGACAGACAGATATATAGGTAGATAGATAGATAAATAGATGGATATATATATATATAGATAGATAGATACATACATACATACATACATATGCATACATACATACATACAGACAGACAGACAGACAGACAGATAGCAGGCTAGTTAGATAGATATATAGAGATAGATGGATAGATAGATAGATTGATAGATAGATAGATAGATAGACAGACAGATAGGTAGGTAGAGAGATAGATAGATAGATAGACAGACAGATAGATTGATAGATAGATAGATAGACAGACAGATAGATAGATAGATAGATAGACAGACAGATAGGTAGGTAGAGAGATAGAGAGATAGACAGACAGATAGATAGGTAGATAGATTGATAGATAGATAGATATATTGATAGATTGATAGATAGATAGATAGACAGGTAGATAGATAGATAGATAGATAGATAGATAGATAGATAGATAGATAGATAGATAGACAGACAGATAGGTAGGTAGAGAGATAGAGAGATAGATCAACAATACCAGAAGAAGAAAAGAAGAAAGTGAAGTGGGAGAGAGGGAGCGAAAAATGAAAGCCAGGCAAACATTAGATGAACAGGGAGAGGAATAGGACGAAGGAGAAGGAAGAAAGAGGAAAAGGAAGGAAGAAAGGAAGAAGAGAGAATAAAAAGGAGGAAGAAGAAAGAAGAAGTAGAAGAAGTAGAAGGAAGAGAAGAGAAAGATGATGAATGAAGAAAGAAGAAGACAAAGAAGAATTTGAGGAGGAGGAGGAGGAGGAGGAGGAGCAGGAGCAGGAGGAGGACGAGGAGGACGAAGGCGAGGGGAAAAGTATAGAAACAAAAATAAGCTAAAATAAGAACAAGAGAAAAGAAATAGAGAGAGAGGAAAAATATTGATTGGTTAAACCGTTAATGGCTTAAGGATTTGACGCAGGGTTTGTTTTTTTTCATCAAATCTGCCCATTAAACATGACCATGATTGTTTACTGTTTGCTTCTCTTTTGTCTGGTTTTTATTTGTTATTCGTGTGTTAGTTTGTTAGTTTATTTTTCATCATCATCATCATCAGGTGCCCTGCCGCTTGGCGTTGGCGACCATGGACTTCCAACCATCTCTATCTCTCGTTGCCCCTAGCATCTCCCCCACCCTCCTCATCCCCAGCCACTCTGCAAGTCCGTCCAGCATTCTCTCCTCGGGTCTACCTGGTGCTCTCTTTCCCTCCAGCTTTCCCGTTGTGACCAGGTGCTCCAAATCCCCCTTCCTCATAAAATGCTCTATAAATGTTGCTTGTCTTTTCCTAATCTTCCTTATGAGTGATCTACTTGTGTCTGCCTCCATCAAGACTGTCTCGTTTGGGTTTTTTTTGCTGTCCATGGAACTCTCAGCATTCTTCTGAGAAACCACATCTCGGCTGCCTCAATCCTGCTCTGGCTTTGCTTGCTGACTGTCCACGCCTCGCATCCGTACAACAGTATTGGTTCTATATAACATTCAGTGACTCGCTTTCTGATGTTAATTGATAGGCATTTGTTGGTAAGAATGCTTGTCATCTTCTTGAATGCTGTTTATTTTTAGAAGTCCAATTTGTCTCAGCTGCTTGAATGCACATGATTTACCTACACTGCGCAGTCAGTATGTTGTCGCAAAGTCTGCGTATTCTGTCTTTGGTGGGCGTGCGTGCCGGGTGTTGTATGTTTCCGTGAGCCACCAGACAAGGACATGCCTTATAGGATCTTTAACGTGCGTATTCTGCATGTCTATACACACCACAGGGGTTTAGGCACTGACAGGTCTGCACACATCTTGACCTGGGTGGTTGGAAAAGTCTCCATCATTCATCCACCAGTCAAAGGTGTCTGACCAAATCGAATCCGGAACCTTCCAACCCAATGTCTGATGTTTACCCAGTCGGCTACTGCGTCTGTCGGTGTACAATTAACACAAACAAACAGATAAATAAACAAAAAGAGGAACACATAAATCAAGTAAATACATAAAAACAAATGAGAGAAAGACACAAGCAATACAAAACGTAACGTCATTAATAAAGAAGAAAAGACAGATTTTATTAAGAAAAAATATATATATACATACATGTGCATGCTGAAATGGATTCAATAATGCTCACAAGCATACACTCACGCGCTCGCATGCGCGCGCACGCACACACACACACACACACACACACACACACACACACACACACACACACACACACACACACACATACACATACACACACACACAAGGAAGAAAGAAGAAGAAGAAAGGAATAGAGACATCCGTTTTGTTTAAATAGGTTCCAACTCCCCCACACCCACACCCACCCCACCTCTCTGTACCTTGTATTTCTTCCACATTATTGAATCGTCTGATTCTTCCGCAGAAAATCTGTTGTTCGCAAGAAAGGAGAAAAAATTTAAAAAAAAAAAAAGAAAAACAAATGGGAGGGTGGTGGTGGTGGTTGCTGGTTGGTTTTCCCTTTGTTTCTTTCTTTGTGTGTGTTTGTGTCCTGTGTTCTGTGTGTGCTTGTTGTGTTTGTGTGTTTGGTTTCCCCCTGTCCCTGGAGCGAAATATCATGCTGCCATCTCGGCCATGTTTTGTAGCTTTATTTTTCTCTGGTCCTCCAACCTCTTGCAGATTAAGAAAAGAATATCGATTTGGCTTGGTAAATTGCTTTTCTGTCTGTCTGTCTGTCTGTCAATCTGTCTGTCTGACTGTCTTTATTTTTTCTCTGTCTGTCTATCGTTCTATCTCTTTCTGTATCTCCTCTCTCGATTTACCCTCTCCTTCCTTCCCTCCCTCCCCTTCTCTCTTTCTCTCTCTTTCTTTCTCTTTCTCTCTCTCTCTCTCTCTGTCTCTCTCTCTCTCTCTCTCTCTCTGTCTCTGTCTGTCTGTCTGTCTGTCTGTTTCTCTCTCTGTGTCTGTCTGTCTGTCTGTCTCTGTCTCTGAGCATTGATAAAAGTCACTTTCCCCGATGTTTTAAACAAGCCAAAGTAATTCCTATACACAAGTCAGGAGACAGCTCAGACTTCTCATAGTATAGACCAGTCTCAATCCCATCCATTCTCTCTCTCACACACACACACCCCCACCCCTGAAACACAC
>JAPXFY010000017.1:57507472-57509972 GCA_030674185.1 Monoplex corrugatus
TTACTCAAGCCTTAAGCCTGCGCATAAGCCCATGAGCTAGTCAGGTCCTGAGAACCTGCCTAGTCTGTTTTAATAATTAATAATAATAATAATTACAATATTTATATAGCGCAAAATCTTGATAAAATCAAATCTAAGCGCTGAAGCAGACACACACGCAAGCACGCACGCACGCACGCACACACACGCACGCACCACACACACACACACACACACACACACACACACACACACACACCCACACACACGCATGGCTATAAATGGGGAGAAAGAATAAAAGCAATAAAAGCAAGAATAAAAGCAATGGAAAATTATAGAGAGCATAGCATATACAATTATATATTATAACCATGTGATTCCCTCCGAGCTGAAACAGGCTGCAGAGGGGGGGGGGGGGGGGTTGAGTGAGGTTAGGATTTTATGCGGAGGAGAAAAGGTGAGTTTTGAGAGCGGACTTGAAGGAGACATAAGTAGGTTGCTGACGGACTGAGAGAGGAAGTTTGTTCCAGGAGAGTGGACCAGAAACAGAGAAGGCTCGTGGACCATAGGTATTGAGCTTAGTACGTGGAAAGCGAAAAGTCAGAGGATCAGAGGCAGAGCGGAGGGTACGTGAGGGAACATAGATCTCAAGTAGGCTTGACAGGTAATCGAGGGCTGCGTTATTGAGGCTTTTGTAGCACATGGTGTCTAGTTTGTACTGTATGCGCTTTGATACAGGGAGCCAGTGAAGTTGTGCCAGGAGAGGAGATATGTGGTCAGCTTTTTTCTTTTTGAGTACAAGGCGTACAGCATTGTTTTGAATGCGCTGTAGGATGTGAATGGTGGAGGCAGGAAGACCAGACAGGAGTGAATTGCAATAGTCAATGCGAGACATTATGAAGGAGAGAACGAGTTTTGCAGTTGTTTCGACAGAGAGATACTTCCTGATCAGCCTTATACGATGGAGATGATAGTAGCAGGATCTGGCAGTTTGAGAAACAAAGTTGTTCATGGAGAGGGTAGAGTCAATGCAGACACCAAGGTTTTTAGCTGAATCAGAAATTGGGACTGATGTGTTACATAATGGGAGAGAAAGAGGAGGCAGCTGAGAAAGTTTCTGACGGGTGCCAATGAGGATAGCTTCTGTTTTGTCGTCATTAAGCTGAAGTCTATTGTGTGTCATCCAGTTCTTAATGTCCGAGTAACACTCAGTGGTGCGAGTCAACAGGCGCTGTATATTATCAGGTGAGTCACTGTCTTGAAGTTGGGTGTCATCAGCATAGAAGTGGTGTTTTACAGAATGGGAGTTGATGATGGTGGACAGGGGGGAGGTGTAAAGAGTGAAAAGAACAGGGCCAAGGACAGATCCTTGTGGAACACCACAGGTCAGGTATGCAGGTTGAGAGTAAGTGCCATTGATGAGAACGGTTTGTTTTCTGTTTGATAGGTATGAAGTGAACCAAGACAGAGCAATGTCAGAGATGCCAAAAGTATGATGAAGTCTAGAAAGGAGAATACCATGATCAATGGTATCAAAGGCTGCAGACAGATCAAGGAGTGTGAGGAGAGAGACTTTGCCAGTATCAGTTGCAAGGAGGAGATTGTTGAGAATGTGTAGTAGGGCAGTTTCAGTGCTATGGCACTGGCGGTAAGCTGACTGGAAAGGATTGAGGAGATTGTTGGCAGACAGGTGAGAGTTCAGCTGGTTGAGGACGACTTTTTCAAGGAGTTTTGACAAGAAAGAGAGATTAGAGATAGGCCGGTAATTTTTCAGTTCATTTGGATCTAAATTGTGTTTCTTGAGGAGAGGGTGAACAATAGCAGACTTGAAAGAATCTGGGATAGTTCCAGTTTGAAGAGAAGTGTTGATGATGTCAGTGATGAATGGGAGGAGAATAGGGAGACAGTCGGCGTAGAGAGAACCTGGAAGAGGATCCAGTTCGCAGGTTTTGAACGACATGGATCTGATTGTGTTGAGAATTTCTTCTTGTGAGACTGGGGTATACCTAGTCTGTATTTTTCTTTCACTCAAGAACTGATATCTCAAGTTCAATTCCATGAGTGTTAGTGTGTATAATTATATTTGTATGTTTTTGCGTGTTTTTATGTGTTTGTGTGTATACGTAAACGTGTTTCTTTTGCGTCTATGTGCGTATGCGCTTCTGTTTGTGTGTCTGGGTGTGATAACATGCAATAAAATGAATACCCATTTCACTTGTGTAAGAGACAGACAGAGACGGACAGACGGACAGACAGACAGACAAAGACAGACACCAAGATTTACAGATAGCATGGCATTAAGAGTTTGCACAAAGAGACAATCATCACTCTCAAATTATTCCATATACGCTCCAACCAATCACAACCATCTGTTATCTGGTTCACTCCTTGGTGCTCAAACAAAGCCATATGCGCTGATGTAAGGTCTTGAAATACAGGGAGCAGGAAGGGGTTAAAATTATAAAACACTCAGCTGACACCACCAGAAAGACAAGCTTTTAAGATGGGCCACGAACTAGAG
>JAPXFY010000017.1:57514972-57522472 GCA_030674185.1 Monoplex corrugatus
ACAAAATTTTATCAAAATACCTTTCTTTAACACTGAAACCAACAAAGCTTGTCCCTCTTAAACATCTCTACATAAATCCAGTGTCATAGATAGACAGGTCGGATGTCAGGTCGGATAGATGTATCCGCTACTGGTAACCTGGAACCCAGTACTACCTGTCACAGGGACGAATTGCTGGCGACTAAACCAGCACCCCCACCAGTCCTCTCAGGAGGAGGGTGAGGAGGGTGGCTAGAAACCCTGGTGGAAATAAATTAGATCCATCAAAGGGCGCCAGCTCTGAAGAGCTACCCTCGGCCATCTAGCTAAGGGAGTAAACCCTGACAGTAAATCTGATGTGGGGCCCCTAAGGCGGTTGAATGGCAAACTTTGTCACTTTCCGGCAGCTCCTGCGGCCGCGTTGGCACCAAAACGTAACAGCCCTGCTGTTCCTTTGGATCTGCCAGCGAGGTGGAGAGGGGGGACAAGTTGCATGGGCAACAGCCTGTCTTCCATATCACACTGCCCAGGCTTATATCCGTCCATTCGCAAAAAAGGGATGACAGCCAACAGGCCAGCATCGGCATACACATGCGACCGCTGCGACAGAGACTGCCTCTCTCGCATTGGTCTCTACAGTCACAGGCGATGCTGCTTGGACCAAGCAGACAGCCCATCTAGACATTGGAACGGATGTACTTTGTCCATGGTCAGCCATGACCGAGGGAGGCCTACTAGATAGACACAAACAAATAAATGTTAAAAAGAAACACCCGGGGGTACTGGATACTACCCAGAGCACCAATGCCTCACCACTCTCCGGACAATCATCTCCCAAGCTCTCGACGCCACTCGATAGTTATTTCATCAAGCAAAGTGTGCGGTGTGTGTGTGTGTGGGGGGGGGGGGGTATGGACTGTCCATGCGTTCTATGACCCATTCATTAGTTACCTTGTTTATAAACCGAATGGCAAGGTGGGGGAAATCACAAACCCCGGGACATAGTCACACAACGTAAACAAAGAAAGAAAGAACTGCTGATAAATAAATAAATAAATAAATAAATAAATATATGTACACACGAAATGACGTCATACAATCCGCATTTCTTGTGGGGAAAAATTGGGAAAAATAAAATAAAAGGAAAACCTCCAACACAGTCCCTTCCCATCGGATAAATACAAAGGGAGAAAAGAACACACTAAAGGATAATTTGCTGAAAAAACGGAGTGTCTAGTCCGGGGTTATTGGCCTTGTCAGTGGCAGGAGACAGGCAATGTGTCACGGCAGTTATTGCCCTTTAGGGCGCTCGTTGTCTCCCCTCCCTGCCTCCATGGTCCAGACGGTTAGCAGACGACATTTGTTGTGCTTGTCCCAAGTGGGGGATGGGTGCTGACTGAACGATCTGGGTTTGGGGGATTAACGTAATCCTGTTAGTTATGAATGATGGCACTGGGTCCAAGAATGGGCTCAGACAGTATGGGTAGTTTTTCTTCTGATTAAATATACGTCTTTTTTTTTTTCGGTGAATAATCGTGATTATTTTAAAACCTGACTGCCGATCCGGCGTACGGGTACAGTGGAAGAACTGAACTGTTTTTGACATTACACCGCGTGCGCGCCGCGCGCGCGCACACACAACACACACACACACACACACACCACACACACACACACACACACACAACACACACACACACACCACACACACAAACACACACCACACACGCACACACGCACACACACACACACACACATACACACACACACCACGCACACACAAACACACACACACACACACACACACACACACACACACACACACACACACACACACACACACACATGCACCACACGAGTTACTTAACGTCTAGATGTTTATTATATGCTCACACACCTTCTAGTGGGGTTTTGGACTTTTTGAATCAATTTCTGAATCTGATTTTGATTCTGATTATGACGTCAGTTATAGTTCCGGTCATGTTTTTTTTTTTTCAATTTTTTTTTAATCATTTGTAACAAAATGTAAAGACAAACAGTGTTAGCAAACCCCACAGAATAATTTGTGCCAAAGATTTACATTCTAAACACATGCAAGATTTTCAGTAAAGGGCCTAAGCTCAAGCAGTGCAGTCGCTGTCAACAATGTAAACGTATACAGATAAATGTATAAGCAAACACGGGTAGAACATAGAGAAAGCATGTATGTATGCCATGAACAAGCAAATATATCAAACTTCATCTGAAACTCAATACAAATAGTATTCCCACCTTCTGGAAATTCTGTGGTTAGAAATTCCTCCTTTCTGTCATTCTTTTTGTTTCTGCCTTTTTTCCTTTTTGCTCTCTCTTATTTCTTCCTATCATTTTCTGCCTTGCTGGTCCATTCACCTGTATGTGTTCGATAAAGTCTTGCGTAGTTTTTCTTAGGATTGATAATTGGGTATATGTATTAAGTGTATTTTTGGCTCTAGGGAGGTGAGGTATGCGGAAGCGATTTTAGGTAATTTATGCCTGTTTTTATAATGTTTTTGTGTCCTTAGTATGCTTAAATTTATACTCAGCGTGATTTTTAAATCCCCTGTGCGATAAATTGGACGGAGTGGTCAAGGCCAGGGACATGTCCTTAGATTATATGAGCCAATGCATTGTATGTGTACTTAATTTCTTTTCTTTTTTTTTTCTGTTGAATTTTGTATGTTTTGAAGTGGTTATAGCCCGGATATGGCTCCAGGCAGTCGGCTGGGCTTTAAATGATAACAATAAAAACATGTCAGTTCTACTCTGTTTTCCCATTATGTTCTTCTGTCGGGTATTTCGTGGTACGATATCTTGTAAAAGGAACATTGTTGGGCATTTTTTTCGAGTCTTCTTCTAATTCAACTTTCTATGTGGGAAGGTTTAGAAGGTAAAGAGATCCATTGTTCTGCAAATCTAAAGCCATGTTGTGTCTTCTGCCTCAAAATACTTAACAGAACAGATGTCATGTAATTAAAACGGTTGCAGATTAGGAGGAGGAGGAGGAACCAGAAGAAAAGAAAAAACAGACAGAGAAAAAAAAAGTACGAAGAAAGAAAGAAAGGACAGAAAGAGAAAGAAGAAGAAAGAAAGAAAAAGAAGAGAAGGAAGAAAGAAAGAAAAAGAAAGAAAGAAAATAGGAAAAGAAAGACGGAAAAAAGAGGAGAGGAGAAGGAGGAGAAAGAAAGGAGAGAAGGAGGAAAGAAGGAGAGAAGGAGAGAAGGAGGAAAGAAGGAAGAGAAGGAGAAGAAGAAGAAGAAGAAGAAGAAGAAGAAGAGAAGAGAAGAAGAAGAGGAGGAGAGGAGAGAAGAAGAAAGAAGAGAGGAGAGGAGGAGAAGAAGGAGAAGAAGGAGGAGAGGAAGGAGAGAGGAAGAGAAGAGGAGAGGAGAAGAGGAAGAGAGGAGAGAAGAAGAGAAGGAGAAGAGAAGAAAGGGAAGAAGAAAGAAGAAGAAGAAAGAAGAAGAAGAAAAAAGAAGATTAATTAACTGTCTTGTCACAATGACTTCACCACTTGAAACGTTGGCTTCTCTTCTTGCGGAGTATGCATCGCCGCTGTGCAGCGCCACCCAGTTTTTTTTTTCTATATGCATGTATGTCTGTTTACTGTATAAAAGTTTGTTTCCCCTACAGAAATGTCTATAGAATTGTGTCCTTGGATGTTTACTGTATAAAAGTTTGTTTCCCCTACAGAAATGCCTATAGAATTGTGTCGTGAGTTACGTATAAAGTTTGTTCCACAGAAATGTCTATAGAATTGTATCGTTGGATGTTTTACTTTACGAAAGTTTGTTTCCCCTACAGGATTGTCTACAGAAAGTTATCGTTGGATTTTACAAGTCTGTTTGCCATACAGGAATGTCTGTAAAAATTCAATCGTTGGATGTTTACTGTATAAAAGTTTGTTCCTCTACAGAAATGTCATGTTGGACCTTACAGATCTGGTGAAGGTACAGAACGTGATACGAGGTCAGTTCGGCAAGAGGCTGGAGATCATGGTCAGACAGGTGGACGGTCACAACATGAGGGACGTCCTGAAGGAATGTAAACACAAGAAATGGAGAACATGCTGGTGGACCTCAATGTGGACAGCACCGGACTCTTCCTGAAAATGGTAAGCTTTCTGCTCTTTTTCTCGGTGTCTGTCTGTCCGCCTGCCTGCCACTGCTGCCTGCCTGTCTGTCTGTCTGACTGCTGCCTGCTGCCTGTCTGACTGTCTATTGTCTGCCTGTCTGCCTGTCTGTCTGTATGTCTGTCTGTCTGTCTGACTGCCTGCCTGTTGCCTGTCTGTCTGTCTATTGCCTGCGCCTTTTTTCAATGTCTATCCGTATCTGTATATGTATCCATCAAGATGAATTTGTCCTTTTCTCTCCCCTTTCCTCTCCCCCCCCCTCCTTCTCTTTGTTTCTGCTTCTTGTCCGTCTGTCTGTCTTCCTTTGTCTCTGTCCTTACCACAACACACACACACACCACACACACACACACACACACACACACAAAACGCAATTACACACACACACACACACACACACACACACACACCACGCCTGTCACACACGCACACACGCTCACACGCACACGCACTTTCTCTCTGTCTGTCTGGCTGGCTGGCTGGCTGGCTGGCTGTCTGTCTGTCTGTCCTCTCTCTCTCTCTTCTCTCTGTTTCCTCTCTCTCCTCTCTCTCTCTCTCTGTCCCTGTCTGATTTCAGAAATTTTCCTTTGTAAAGTTAGAAATCTTAACTAGCAAGATTTGTCTCACATCCTTTAAAACAGATTTGTCACCATACGCGTAGAAATCTAGAACTTACCCAGATTAAAAACGAAACAAAACAAAACAAACAAACAATAGATATGCATAGAAAAAAAAATGGGCACAAGGAGAAAAAAGAGAGAAAGAGAGAATTAGAGAGAGAGAGAGACAAAGAGACAAAGAGAGACAGACACAGCAGGAGACAAAGAGACAGAGAGAGACGAGACAGAGAGAGGCAGACATCTTTTAAGAGAAGAATTATAGTGTTTCCATCTACAAACGAGAAGAATTAATAGGTTTTCCATCTACAACCAAGAAGAATTAAAGTGTTTTCCATCTACAACAGAAGAATTAATAGTGTTCCATCTACAAAACAAAGAAGAATTATAGTGTTTTCCACTACAAACCAGAAGAATTAATAGTGTTTTCCCATCTACAAACCAGTAAAAAAAACAAAAACAAGTATACTAACGAAAAAAGCAGCAAACAGAGAGACAGTGGAATAACAGGAGACAAATTATTTGAAACCACTGGAAACAAAAACCAACAGACACCATCACTGCTCTCCTTCCCCTCTCTTTCTCTCTCTCTCTGTGTCAACAGAAGGAGAAAGCCACCATCTGCTCTTTGTGAGAGCGAGGGGCGTTGTGAGGAATGTCAATAAACAAACTGAGGCAGAGACAGACAGGTAGCCAAACAGGCATGCAGGCAGGCAGACAGACGGACGGACGGACAGACAGATACAAAAATTAACAAAAATATCCCAACTGCCTTTTTCCCTTCAGACGACATAAATGGATCAAGCCATCATGATTGTGATCGTTGTGAGAGCGCTGGACGTGTGGGGAACTCAAACCGATAGCAGACAGACAGATAGACAGACACTCAGGCAGGCAGGCAGGCAGGCAGGCAGGCAGACAAACAGACAGACGGACAGATAAACTAACAGAAATTTTCTAGCTGCCGTTCTCTCTTAAAACGTCAGAAAAAGGTGAAGCCATCGTGTGTTCGTGTGAGAACACTTTGGAAACGCGTGAAAGAAAAATAGACAGACTAGTAGACAGATGTTTTTGTGTAGTTTCTGAGAAGGACAAAAATAACATAGATCATTTTCTATGGAGGTGACATCATCTATCTATCTATCTATCTATCTATCTATCTATTATCTACTATCTATCTATCTATCTATTATCTATCTATCTATCTATCTATCTATCTATATATATACATATAATTATTATATATTTTATATATATCAATTGTGGCGACATTTTAATATATCTTTAATGAAAAATGATCTTCTACTGTCTAATATGAAACTAAATGAAAATGATGATTTGTTTTCTAAAATCTGTGTTTATAAATGTAAATTATGAAACACATTGATCTCAAACAAGCTTTGAAATACAGACATAGAATTGAAGAGTACCGTCAAAACTCTAGAGCAGCTATATCAAATTTCACGCAGATTGGTTGTTTTATTCTTTCTATTATTGATTCCGCCATTGCAGATTAATCAGTTATGACTTTTTGTTGCATGTTGTGTAGAATTTGTTATTAGCAATGATGATGTAAGTTTTCTGTTTGTATTGTACGTTTCACAATGACAGCTTGGGCCCATTGCGTTGTTACTGTACTTTACTTTTTCCTTCCGCTTGTACCGGTGGGCGTCGCGGGGAGATACAGTCGTCTGTCAGTAGCAAGGCGGGTGGCCTGGAGAAGGGACATCTCGTGAGCTCGAGGGTGTCTGCCACGGAGTCGCTCCATCGTCGTCTTGGTCTTCCTCTGGCTCTCCAGCCAGAGTATCTGGTGTTGTATGCCCGAAGAGCTGGATGGTTTAGGGGCATACGTGTGAGGTGTCCGAACCACTTGATCCTCATATGTTCGATGTGTTGTAGGATTGGTGTTGCTCCTACCATGTCTCGTATCACCTCATTTCTGATCTTGTCCCGCCTTGTCTTGTTTACTGCTTTCCTCAGGCATTTCATTGCGTTGTTGACTTTGGAAATGGTACAGCTGGCCAGTCGCTCTATGTGTTGCCCCTGTCTTGTGTTTCATTTGGTATTTACTTTGTTTCTTGTTTTTTGCAGATTTTGATTCTTTCCTTGAATTGAAGTGGTTTTGATGTGATATTGTAAATGCTATTGTGTATTGAAAGAAAAGCGATAATGAAAAAAGATAAAGAAAAAAAAAAAAAAAGACGAATAGACAGGCAGAAAAACAGAAAGACAATCTAGCAAATATATTCAGCTGTCCTTCTCCTTTCAGACAACAAAAGAAGGTGAAAGCCATCATGTGTTCACACATTGTGAGAGTGCTGAAAATATAAACAATATAAACACACAGACTGATAGACAAGAAAAACAGACAGACAGACAGACAGGCAAACAGACAGATTAACACAAATATTTATTTGCCCTTCTTTCTTCAAACAACAACAAAAAAGCTAAAATGTTCATCAGTTCCTTGTGAGAGCGCTGGAGGGTACAGAATATAAACAAACGAAGAGATAGACAAGCAAACTGACAGACAGTATGGACAGACAGACAAATTAACAAAAATATATAGCTGCCCTTTTCCCTTCAAAAAAAAAACAAGAAAATGGTAAAGCCATCAAGTGCCTATTGTGACAGCGCTGGACGCGTGAAGAACGTAAACAGACAGAGGAATAAACCAACACAGATCTGTGGTCAGTCACCAGAAGATGACGAGCACTGCCATGTGTTGACTGTGTGACTGCTAGGCTTGTGCCCACA
>JAPXFY010000017.1:57539972-57552472 GCA_030674185.1 Monoplex corrugatus
TGTGTGTGTGTGTGTGTGCGTGTGTGTGTATTGTGTGTGTGTGTGGTGTGCGTGTGTGTGTGCGTGTGTGTGTGGCGTGTGTTTGTATGTGTGTGTGTGTGCATGTGTGTGTGGTGCGTGCATGCATGCGTGTGTGTGTGTGGTGTGTGTGTGTGTGTGTGTGTGTGTGTGTGTATGTGTGTGTGTATGTGTGTGTGTGTTTGTATGTGTGTGTGTATGTGTGTGTGCGTGCATGCATGCGTGTGCGTGTGTGTCGTGTGTGTGTGTATGTTTGTGTGTGCATGTGTGTGTGTGTGTATGTATGTGTGTGTATGTGTGTGTATGTGTGTGTGTGTTTGTATGTGTATGTGTATGTGTGTGTGTATGTGTGTGTATGTGTATGTCTGTGTGTATGTCTGTGTGTGTGTGTGTGTGTGTGTGTGTGTGTGTGTGTGTGCGTGTGTGTGTGTGTGTTAATTGTCGTAATGAAGATATATTGCTTTAAAGAAAAGAGCTATGGAAAATACAGAGCTCCATAAGGAGTTGGCCACATTTCTCACAACATATTTCAACCACTTGGCACAGGAAAAAAAATCGGCCATTAATGTCCACAAAAGGAATGGATGTCTTCGGACCTGCGCTCTTTGCTTTGTTTTGTTTCTTAGTTAACACTATTTTCTTCGTGCTCATAGGTTTGCGTACTTATTTTGCGTAGAGTAAATTCCGTATGTACTGACGCCACTGATTACTGTGATGGCGAGAAAAAGTATGAAAAAAGCATGAACTGAACTGTATTCGAGTTGCAGAATAATGGGACAGTAACAACAAACAAACAAGGAAAAATATCGCAAAAATACAACAAAAATAAATATCCAAACAGAAAGACGAAGTGGGGAGGGAAGGGAGATAGATAAACAACTGAACAAACAAAAGAGAATAAATAGAAACAAAAGAAAGCAATGCACAGTAAGCAGCATAAAAGGAAAGAAACAAAAGCAAAAACAAAACAATAACAAGTTCTTTCATGCCATATATTATGGTCGACTATCGTCGTCGTCGTCGGCCTCTTTACATTTCAGGAGATGATAGTCTGCACCAGGAGGCGTTGTGGTCATGACGTGCACTTTCTGCTGTGGCTGTGCAGGCCGATTCTTGAGTGGCAATCTCTGTCACATCTGCCACATACAAATTGAGTCGCTGTTATCTGGTTTCTGGAACGTTGCTTGCGAAGAGCCCTTTTCTCATCTGCGCTTTCTGCTCTTCTCCTCTCCGCATTCTCAATGCCTTGTTGAACGGCTGTCCGCCACGCGGCCCTGTGTTCCGCCAGAGTCTCCCAAGAGCCTGGGTCGATCCCTGAGCTTCTAAGGTCCCTTTTGCATGCGTCTACAAAGCGTAGCTGTGGGCGTCCTGGAGTTCTCTTCCGGTTTGCCAGTTCGCCGTAGAGAACGTCTTTTGGTAGGTCGACTATCGCGGTCGATGAATTCCAACCTAGCACTGTATTTGTGTCCCCCTATATGGGATCTCAGGCCCAAATCTGATGCACACCGCAGGCGCATACTGGACACTCAATGACCAGTCACTTTGCTTTTTTCTGTTCAGTCTTTGATCTGTAAAGGCAGTGTTTTAGCCGGGCTTGCTTAATTGACAGCGTTATGGTTTCATGATATATCTCTCGAGTTCAGTCTTAAGCCGCAACATTGATAACTAGCCGTAATGCTTAAATCATTCTGGTGCTGTCTGTTTACTGTGCCATCACTGGTCCCGATTTTTCCTTAAAGAAACAATCGAAGTCCAGAATTGATGAATCATTCATGCTAGCCCCTTCCTAGTCCATCTTCGTCATATGTGTATTTATAAAGTAAGATCGTTTTCAGTGACATCGGCAGTAAGGAAGAGTATTGTACGATAAGTCAGAACGACCAGTCTAAAAACAGTAACATACGTTCTAAAATGTTTGGGGTGGACTCTTTTTTTGAAGGATTCCACACACACACGGACATTGTACATGTACACCCGTTCCACTCAAAATGCCAGTACTGTAGTTATCCGACAGAGTCTTAAACCTGCACAAAATCTTATATCTTGGCTAGGTCTAAAAAAGGGTCGTGACTGTTAACAGCATGAGTGATGATGGCACACCAAATATACACAGCATCAGAATGATTGAAGCATTAATGCCAGGTTTTGTTTTCTAATATGGCAGGCTAGGACTGAACTCAAAATATCTGTCATGAGTTCAAAGCTCTATCAACAAATTCAGCTTGTCTGAAACTGCAGCCCTTCTTAGAATGGAACTACGTCTCATGTGTCACGAGAATGTTACTTTAATTCATCATCATCATATGCCCTGCCACATGGTGTTGTCGATCATGGCCCTCCATACAAATCTATCTTCTGTCGCTGCATGTACATCTCCCACCCTCTCTGTCTTCATCCACTCCGCAAGTCCGTCCAGTAGTTTGTCCCTGGGTCTACATGGTGCTCCTTTGGCCTCCAGCTTTCCTGTTGTAACTAGGTGCTCTAATTTCTCTTTCCTCATAAAATGTCTCTTAAATGGTGCTTGCCTTTTTCTAGTCTTTTTTTTTTATTAATACTATTTTAACTAACTGATCTAATGGACCTTTCTAAGTGCACAAACAACCAGAAAAAAAATAAACAAACAAAAACAAAACTGTGACCCGCCGAGAACAGAACCTTTGTCCGCGCTGAAAGAGAATGGTGTCCTCACCTCGTGAGGTCTAAGGAGCTGCGTGATAGAACAGGAATCACTAACAGAAGCACGCCAAACTATTCCTGAAAATCGGTCAATGATGAAAGAAAACAAGCCAATAAAAAATATATATGTACAGTTTAACATGTGCTCTGTGACCATTTTGTCCAACACGATAGATAAAAAGTCTTTAAGTTTTTGTTGTTGTTGTTGTTGTTGTTGTTTTTACTTTTTCCTCCAGGAACAAGTAAACAAACAAACAAACAAAGGAATAAACAAGCAAGCAATCTAATCCTCCTCCCTTCCCCGGACGGGAAAAAAGTAAAAATGCGCGTTACTGCCGATGTCATCATCATCATCATCATTATCATAATCATCATCGTCATCATAATCATCATCGTTATCATTATCAGCAGCAACAGCAGCAATACCAGCATCATCAGCATCACCGAAGTATTTATTTAACAAGTAAAAGAGTTTAACTTAATCGCTATGCTCTAATCTCTTTCTGTAGTTTTTCAACACTGTCAGATGTCTCCTTTGAAACAGTTTGAAGGCAAACAAGCCAATGTGTTCAGTTTTACAGAGAAGGGTTATCTGTTATCATTAGACACAACGTAAGAAGACTGCTGGTAAAGCAAATGGGTTTTTAATAAACGGTTGTTTGGGCGTTGTTTTAGATTACAGATGACAGAGACGCTTAGCTAACTGACATGGAATTTAAAAAGATGAGAAGAAGACCGAGTGATCAAAAGAGAGGGAGAGAGAGGAGGGAGGGATGGAGAAAGAGAGAGACAGGCAGACAGACAGACAGAGATTTTAAAAAAAAAGAGTTTATGAAGCACAGATATACTCTGATATCTGTTCTCATGTCACTGACCCATCCTATCTTTTATTGAGTCATTATTTACTCATCAGGAGTGCACTTTACAGAACCGCACTCTGACATACTGGTTTAAAAACAAACAACAACAAATCAAATGACAACAACAACAAAAACAACAACAACAACAGCAAACATTCACACATCCATAAATGTTTGTTGTTATAGGCCTGTGTCTGATGAAGATTTTCTTGTTTGTTTGTTGGGTTTTTTTTTTGTTCCTTTCTTTCTATTGTTTTGTTGTAATCTGCTCATCCGTTATACATTTTCATCGTGTTTCTGTTTACTTAAAATTCACTGTATTTTGTTGATTTTGTAATTTCATGCTAACCCTATCACTGGGTATAAAAGGAAAAGAACGATAACCCTATCACTGGGTATAAATGAAAAGAACGATAACCCTATCACTGGGTATAAAAGGAAAAGAACGATAACCCTATCACTGGGTATAAAAGGAAAAGAACGATAACCCTAACACTGGGTATAAATGGAAAAGAACGATAACCCTATCACTGGGTATAAATGGAAAAGAACGATAACCCTATCACTAAGTATAAATGGAAAAGAACGATAACCCTATCACTGGGTATAAATGGAAAAGAACGATAACCCTATCACTGGGTATAAATGGAAAAGAACGATAACCTAACACTGGGTATAAATGGAAAAGAACGATAACCCTATCACTGGGTATAAATGGAAAAGAACGATAACCCTAACACTGGATGTAAATGGAAAAGAACGATAACCCTATCACTGGGTGTAAATGGAAAAGAACGATAACCCTAACACTGGGTATAAATGGAAAAGAACGATAACCCTAACACTGGGTATAAATGGAAAAGAACGATAACCCCATCATTGGGTGTAAATGGAAAAGAACGATAACCCTAACACTGGGTATAAATGGAAAAGAACGATAACCCCATCATTGGGTGTAAATGGAAAAGAACGATAACCCTATCACTGGGTGTAAATGGAAAAGAACGATAACCCTATCACTGGGTATAAATGGAAAAGAACGATAACCCTAACACTGGGTATAAATGGAAAAGAACGATAACCATATCACTGGGTATAAATGGAAAAGAACGATAACCCCATCATTGGGTGTAAATGGAAAAGAACGATAACCCTAACACTGGGTGTAAATGGAAAAGAACGATAACCCTAACACTGGGTATAAATGGAAAAGAACGATAACCCTAACACTGGGTGTAAATGGAAAAGAACGATAACCCCATCATTGGGTGTAAATGGAAAAGAACGATAACCCTAACACTGGGTATAAATTGAAAAGAACGATAACCCTAACACTGGGTGTAAATGGAAAAGAACGATAACCCCATCATTGGGTATAAATGGAAAAGAACGATAACCCTATCATTGGGTGTAAATGGAGAAGAACGATAACCCTAACACTGGGTGTAAATGGAAAAGAACAATAACCCTAACACTTGTTGCACTTGGTGTTAAAGAAAGTATGTGGCAACACTTTGCTTGTTTCGTTTTTAGTAACTGTCCTAATATAGACCAAGTGTAAGAAATGTTCCCACAGTACAGGGCCCATTGAGAGGTGACTGCATTTTCCCGCCCATGTATCAGGCAATTTGGACAAGGGGAGACAAGAGGGGAGGCATAAGCCGTTAAGGCTCTGTGCATTGTGTGTGTGTGTGTGTGTGTGTGTGTGTGTGTGTGTGTGTGTGTGTGTTGTGTGTGTGTGTGTGTGTGTGTGTGTGTGTGGTGGTCTTTGATTTAATGTCTATTCACTAAAGTGATTTTAGACACACACACAAAAAAAAAAAAAAGGGCCGGGGACAGAGGAGGAATGAAGAGGATATATGAAAAGAGTCAATTTTGATCTTGAGAAAAGATGATCCAGAAAACAACTGTTTCGAGGAGGAGAAGGTAAAACTAACTAATAACGTTACCATAATTAGCGATTTAAACAAACAAACTGACAAAACAAACTTTATAAATGTATAGATTAAATGAAAGGAAAGGAAACTTAAAAATTGGCTAACCATAACACTGAACAAGTGAAATAACATTTTAAAGATAATTCGCTATAGGACTTTTCAACAGGCAAACAAAAAATTCATATATTAATGACGAAGAGGCAAATATGTCAGAAACTGTCTTCGTAGATAGTATAGGAACATGTTTTACCCTGACGCAAGAAAGAATATGACTATGTGTTATCTTTTTTCCACACAGACATACTATATTCCTGGTGTATTTATGTGTTATCTTTTTTCCACACAGACACACTATATTCCTGCTGTATTTTGTTTTGAATGCATCAAGTTTCCATCTATACATAAGGGATTGGATACTTCTGCTGGCAGGAAACTGCTTAGGGATATTGCTAACTTCAAAGTTCATGTGACATTTATCATACTTTTTCTGTTTTTCTTGGAACTGGTTCCAGACGTAGGTGTCCACTAGGGTGTAATACTCGTGCAACGAGAGAGAAAGCTGTATATTATATGAATCTGGTGATCTTTTTGCCCCCTGTTTGGCAGCCCTGTCAGCCTTATCATTATAATGAAAAATAATATGAGAAGGTAACCAGCAGAAAGTAATATCAGTGCCTCTTAAGGATAAACTATGAATCAAGTGACTAATTTCCAGAATCATTTCAGATCTTGTTTGTAATTTTGATGATTCAAGAGCCTGAAGTACTGAAGTGTGTATGTGTGTGTGTGTGTGTGTGTATGTGTGTGTGTGTGTGTGTGTGTGTGTGTGTGTGTGTGTGTGTTTTGTGTGTTTGTGTGTGTGTGTATGTTTGGTTGTTGTTGGTGATGGTGGTGTGGTGATGGTGGTGGTGGTGGTGGTGGTATACTTTCTTGCTTCTTTTGTTTATATTTAGTAGTTTCACAGTTTTAGGATGCAGAATAATACATTTATGATGATGATTACAGAAACAGAAGGGAAGTACTGAAAGAATGAAAGAGAAATAGAAAGACCAACAGAGAGAGAGAGAGAGACTAAGAGAGAGAGAGAGAGCGAGAGAGAGTGAGAGAGAGAGAGAGAATGGAAAAAAGAGAAAGAGACACAGAGAGAGAGAGAGAGAGAGAAAGAGACATAGCCAGAGACAGAGACAGAGACACAGAGATGAGAAACAATACAAAACATTTTAATTGGCATTTTCTGCTAATTTTAACTAACAACCCTGGTAGATACAACTACAAAAGAGACAACAACAACAACAGTATCATATTCCACATAACTGATTATCAGTTTGTTTCTTTCACATACACACACACAAACACACACACACACAAACACAGAGAGAAGGAGAGAGAGAGAGAGAGAGAGAGAGAGAGAGAGAGAGAGAGAGAGAGAGAGAGAGAGAGCAGACGCATACACACATACACATACACATACACACACCTCACAGGCACACAAATATACACACATACAACACATATATACAAGACGCCCACACATAACACAAGCATACACACACACACGCACGCACGCGCACACGCACGCACACACTCACACAAACACACACACACACACACACACACACGCAGAAACACACACACACACACACACACACACACACACTTCAAAAAGTAGAGCAAAAGAGAGACAAAGCAAATATTTTTACGGCGTTTGTTTCAGAAGTCATGAGAAATATTTCAACAGAAATGTGAACATCAAAGACATTCGAGCAAACCGAATATCTAGGATGTATGAACACACACGCACGCACGCACGCACGCACGCACGCACGAACGCACACACACACGCACGCGCATGCACACATTCATATATGTACAACACACACACACTTCCACAAGCACACACACAAACACATGCACACACAAGCACACACATGCACACGCGTACACACACAGCACACACACACACACACACACACACACACACATACACACACACACACGTATATAAACAAGCACACGTGCACACATGCACACATACACTCACACACACACACACACACATACATTCACTCACTCATTTACACACACTCACACATATACACAGACAAACACGCACGCACATACACACGCCTACACATATACAGGCATAAACATATGCACGTGCGCACTCATAAACTCACACACATACACACGTAAACACGCACACTCACGCGTTAGGGTAAAACGACATATTCCAACACTATCTATGAGTACAGTTTCTGACATATTTGCTTCATCATCATTACTATATGAATTTTTTGTTAGCCTGTCAAAAAGTCCTATAGCGCATTACCTTTAAAATGTTATTTCACTTGTTCACTGTTGTGGTTAGTCAATTAGTAGTTTTATTTTTTATACATTTCTTCCAGATATTTACTCATTTTGTTTGTTAGTTTGTTTGTTTAAATCGATAATTATGGTAACATTATTTGTTAGTTTTACCTTCCCCTCTTCAGAACAGTTGTTTTCTGGATCATCTTTTCTCAAATTCAAAATTGACAATTTTCAAATATCCTCTTCACTCCTCCTCTATCACCCCCCCCCCTTTTTTTTTTTTTCTTTTCTTTTTCTTTTTTTTCTTTTTTTTCAATTTATTTGGTCTAAAATCACTTTAGTGAATAGACATTAAATTAAAGACCACCACCACGCACACTCACATACACCAGTACTTACACATATACAGAAACAAAGTTAAAGGTTGTCCCGTTTACCTTGAGGTCATAGGGGAGTGAGGTTGCAGAGATCTCAAGTTTACTCAGGACCAGCATTATGAAGGGTGGTGCCCATCTCCACTCCTTGTCTGCTATAACTTGCCGTAACTGTAAAGACAGTCAGGTGCCAGTCACAGCTGGCTAGTCATAAAGGAACCGCTTCAAAAGAACCAGAACATTGTGAACATTGATGTAACATGTGGTGCCTATGTTGATGACTGCTGCTGCTGCCACATATATACATGGACTGTTAGACATCAAAGAAGTCCAGGCAGAAAGTAGACTGTGGGTATTAAAAGGTTAACAGACCAGCAAAGTTTAGTACAATTCAGTTATGTGGGTATTAAAAGGTTAACAGACCAACAACATTGAATACAGTTCAGCTATATGTGACTTCCCACCACGAAATCAGTCTTAACTAGCATTTTGGGCATTTTGAGATATACGTATCACTGGAAAGTGTACATTCTGCTGATTATTTTGGTACTTGAATAAAGCTTGTACTAAAAAAATGTAGAAGTTATGTATGTTTAAAGTCATTAAGTTGTATGACAGCCATTTTGAGAAAAACGGCCTCTAAAGTTTTTGTGTGCTCTGCTCTCCTACACATTTTCCTTCAATTTCTTTATTTGGTGGCTTTGACCAGTTTGTTTCTTATTTTCGCTGTCATTATCTGAAAGGTGCACCAAAGAGCTTTCCATCAGTATATTACATGTGCGAGTACTGCACAGGTTACGGTTTATAATAAAAGACAAAAATAGGTACTTTTGGTAGGAAATTGCGTTCTTTCTGCTGCGATCAGTGCATTAAAATGCCATTTTAAACTGATTAATAATATTTTTTCAAGAAAAAATTTCTGTGGGGGATAGATTATAGTCTACAGAAATCAATTTTGAGAAAAAGTCAAAACACCCCAGATAGACCCTCAGTCACCTTTTCAGCTCCTAGTGCTGTTCGACTGAATGCGAGTTAAGACTGATTTCGTGGTGGGAGGTCACATATGGGTATTAATAGGTTAACACACCAACAGTGTTTAATATAGTTCAGATAGTTTATCTGGCTCAGCGAAACGTCAAAGAAGTGTTACAGCTGTTTATCTCAGATTTTTGAGTTTCTTCTTTGTTGTCTTTTGAGGTCTGGTTGGCGTAGAGATAAAGCACTTACCTTTCAGTCTCCCTGCCAGTCCCACCATGGACGAGTTTATACAGAATAGCCAGTTGTGTCGTGATTCAGACCTTCAATTGTTTATTTATTTACTTTATATGTATGTTCTTTTTTTGAAGGTAAGATACACACATACACGTGTAATTTACATGTAACCAAGATTATTCCAGTGGTAGACTGATAAAATACCAGTATATAATATATAGACTAGGTAAAACATAATCTAGGCAGGGTCTCAGGACCTGGCCAGTTCATGGGTTTATGTGCAGGCTTAAGGCTTGTGCCACGGTCACCATACACATGGCACCTGTGACGTTAGTGCATCCGAGCGCGGAGACGTCATCTGGAGAAACTGAAACTGAAACAGAAACCGCAGAAGACTGTGTGTGTATGTGGTCTTCAGTTTACCCTGCTGTGAACGGGTATCTGACTGTCTTCACGGTTAGCGAAAGGTAAAGCGGTGAAGGAGAGGTGCTAGCACCGCCTTCATAATGCTGGCCCCAAGAAAAGTTGAGGTCACTACAACCACACTTCCCTATAACCTCAAGGTTAACCCTTTGAATCCCTCTCCCTATCAATCAGCAGCCTGCATTGCCAACTATGCTGGCAAAGCAAAACTTAACCCTTTGACTCCCTCACCTTATTCATCAGCTTCCTGCAGGAAGCTGGTGGAGAGGGTGAGGCAGTCTAAGGTTACGTTTTTGCAGTTGGTGGATAGGGTGCGGGAGACAAAGGGTCAGGGGACAACCTTAACCTTTGTCCTTTGTGTACGCTTGACAAAGGCCAGTTACGCTTGACAAAGGTCAGTTATGCTCGACAAAGGCCAGTTACGCTCGACAAAGGCCAGTTGGCCGAATAGTTAATCACATCTTGTTACGTGTATTCAGCACGCGTTCTCGTTCTGTTTACGTGTGTTTATGGTTCCAACTTGAGACCGTCCATAAATTTAAATATCTGGGAGCTACATGTATAGTATCAGATGAAGGATCACAGCCCGAAGTACGTTCCAGGATTGCCCAGACCACAGCTGTAATGACCAAGCTAAAAGTCATCTGGAATGACAAGAATATCGCTATCGGCTCCAAGATCAGACTGATGCGTTCCCTTGTCATGTCAATATTTTTGTATGCATGCGAAACATGGACCATAACAGCAGACATTGAAAGGAGGATACAGGCAATGGAGATAAGATGCTTCCGCAAACTCTTTGGTATCTCGTACAAAGATCATATAACCAATAAGAAAATGAAAACCCGAACCGAAAACGCCACCAGGACGTATGAAGACCTCCTGACTTCAGTGAAAAGACGCAAACTGAGGTGGTACGGGCACGTCACACGATCATCTGGACTGGCCAAGACCGTCTTGCAGGGAACAGTTCAGGGAGGGAGACGAAGAGGCAGACAGAGAAAAAGATGGGAAGACAATATCAGAGAGTGGACTGGCCTTGAATGGAACATCATTCTGCGGAAAGCTGAGGACCGTAAGGAGTGGAGGAAGTTGGTTGCAAAATCTTCAGTGGTGCTCCAACGGTCAACCAGACTACGGGACTGATGATGATGATGATGATGATGATGATGGTTCCAACAAAGTTCAGTTTCAGTTTCTCAAAATATCGTCTCCTCGCTCAGAATGAATTCCATATGCACTGACGTCACAGGTGCCATAAGGTGGAGAAGATCCAGACTTATCATGGCACAAGGCTTGGGGCCTACACATAAACCCATGAGCTGGCCAGGTCCTGACCTAAGATAAAGATAAGATTGCCCCAAAAGTTTCAGGTTGTAGTCAAATGAGGCAGTGCGGTGCAGCGACCTGAACCAACAACTTTCAGTTTTCTCTGGGTCAGAATTATGAGACAGTGCCCAACCTTCTCTTACTCACTTCTTTGTTTTCCCCAACTTTGAACAAGAGGGTCAGGTGCCTATTCACAGAGGGGTAGATTAGAGATTGCTTGCACACTCTTTTTCCTAAGTCATACCCAAACTCAAACCTTCAAACTGGAGTGCAGGAGTTCAAACTCTACATAAAGCGAAACTTCAAAACTGATGATATGGTCATCACTCTCTGATCCTGACCTCCCCATTTCCTTTCACACACACACACACACACACACACACACACACACACACACACACACACACACTCACACACACACACACACACACACACACGCACGCACACGTACACATACACACATATACACACAGACACTAACATACACAAACATACACACATACACACACAGACACTAACACACAGAGATACATTCACACATTTACGCGCACACACGCACACACACACACGCACACACACACAAACACACACGCACGCCACACACACGCACACACACACAAACGCACACACACACACACACACACACACAAACACACACACATTTTTACACACACAAGCGCGCTCTGGCGTTTAACCACAAAGGCTCTTTTAAGAGTTCTGTAGCTGTAAGCAAGTAAACAAATTTTATCTTCAAAAGGCTCAGATCATTGTTAACATTGATGTCCCAGGTGACGGCCATGTTGACTACCATTGTTCACCACATGGCTCTGACAGACAGACATGGACCAATGGACATCAGACACGAACACTGAGGGCTGATTTATTTATTTATTTATTTATTTATTTTATTTATTTATTCATTCAATTATTTATTTATTTATTTGTTTGTTTATTTATTTATTTATTCATTTATTTATTTTTATTTATAATTTATCTATTTATGTTTTGTTTTGTTTTTTGTTTTTTTAAATTTTTTTTATCTATATATTCATTAAAATTTTATTCATTTATTTATGTATTCGTTTATTTATTCGTTTATTTATTTATTCATTTATCTATTTATTTATTATTTATTTATTCATTTGTTTGTTTATTATTTATTTGTTTATTCATTCATTCATTCATTCATTCATTCATTCATTCATGTATTTATTTATTCATCCATTTATTTACGCATTTATTATCCATTTATTCGACAAAACTGTGGGCGCAAGATGTGATATCTCGTGTTTCAACCCCAACCCTCAACGTTAAAATCTGACCTGTTCGCTATCAGTCTTAATGTTTCCATCATTCTGATG
>JAPXFY010000017.1:57557472-57567472 GCA_030674185.1 Monoplex corrugatus
GACATAGATATAGATATAGATATGGACATAGCTATAGATATAGACATAGATATAGATATAGATATAGATATAGACATAGATATAGATATAGATATGGATATAGCTATAGATATAGACATAGATATAGATATAGATATAGACATAGATATAGATATAGACATAGATATAGATATAGATATAGATATAGATATAGATATAGATATAGATATAGATATAGACATAGATATAGATATAGATATGGACATAGCTATAAATATAGACATAGATATAGATATAGATATAGATATAGACATAGATATAGATATAGATATAGATATAGACATAGATACAGACATAGATATAGATATAGAAATAGATATAGATATAGAAACAACGTAGATATAGACATAGATATAGATATAGATATATAGACATAGATATAGACATAGATATAGATATAGACATAGACATAGACATAGATATAGATATAGACATAGACATAGATATAGATATAGATATAGATATAGATATATAGATATAGACATAGATATAGACATAGATATAGACATAATATAGATATATTGATATAGATATAGATATAGACATAGATATAGATAGAGATATCTTGCAGAAAATACAGCCAGCACCCATGAAAGCTTTTTATTGTAAACGGGGTTTTGTAGATGTGGATCGCATATGGGATTGTCCGTGTGCGATTAATCTCTGAACAAACTATAAACTCCAAGCTGTTCACTGAACAAATGACCTGATGTATGTTGCTGGGAATACACCCAGTGGAGGTCTTTACTGTCGACAGTGTTTTTGGCTGTATGTCTTCATCAGTCTCCTTACAGACAGAGACAAAACACGCTGAATGTTGCCACGTGTTTCCACATCCTTTGCCCACACCATCAGGATTATCGGCCTTTTCCATTATCTGCTGACAATTTAGAAAGACGAAACAACCATTTAGATCGATTTTTGGTGTGTGTGTGTATGTAAATGTGTGTATGTGTGTGTGTGTGTGTGTGCGTGTGTGTTTGTGTGTGTGTTTGCGTTTGTGTGTGTGTGCGTGTGCATGTGCGTGTGCGTGTGTGTGCGTGTGTCTGTGTGTGTGCGTGTGTGTTTGTGTGTGTGTGTGCGTGTGTGTGTGTGCGTGTGTTTGTGTGTGTGTGTGTCTGTGTGTGTTGTGTGTGTCTGTGTGTGTGCGTGCATGTGGATGGGTGTTTGTGTGTGTGTGTGTATGTGTGGGTGTTTATGTGTGTGTGTATTTGGTTGTGTGTGTGTGAGAGGAGAGAGAGAGAGAGAGTGTGTGTGTGTGTGTGTGTGTGTGTGTGTGTGTGTGTGTGTGTGTGTGTGTGTGTGTGTGTGTGTGTGTGTGTGGGCGCGCGCGCGCGCGCGCCCGTGCTTTCAGGTAGGTCAGAATACTAGCGCAACATTTCTGTTCAGCATCCTTTTTCATAGCACAAAACGTCACAAGACATAACCATACAATAATACAGATCTAAGATGATCATTCTTAGATTTGTATTTATCATATAGTTGTGCCTTATGGTTGTGTATGGTGTCCAAATTTTAAGAAATATCGGGGAGGGGGGGGGTTGCTTTTTGTTTGTTTTTGTTTTTGTTTTCTATAACCAAACTTATAATAATAATAATAATGATAATTACAATATTTATATAGCGCAAAATCTTGATAAAATCAAATCTAAGCGCTGAACAGACACACACGCACGCACGCACACACATGCACGCACACACACACACACACACACACACACACACACACACACACAAACACACATACACACACACACACACGCGCGCGCATGCCTATAAATGGGGAGAAAGAATAAAAGCAATGGAAAATTATAGAGAGCATATTATATACAATTATATATTACAATGTGATTCCCCTCCGAGTGGAGACAGGCTGCAGAGGGGGTTGAGTGAGGTCAGGATTTTATGCAGAGGAGAAAAGGTGAGTTTTGAGAGCGGACTTGAAGGAGACAAAAGTAGGTTGCTGACGGACTGAGAGAGGAAGTTTGTTCCAGGAAAGTGGACCAGAAACAGAAGGCGCGTGGATCATAGGTATTGAGCTTAGTGCGTGGAAAGCGAAAAGTCAGAGGATCGGAGGCAGAGCGGAGGGTACGTGAGGGAACATAGATCTCAAGTAGGCTTGACAGGTAATCGGGGACTGCGTTATTGAGGCTTTTGTAGTACATGGTGTCTCACTTGTACTGTATGCGCTTTGATACAGGGAGCCAGTGAAGTTGTGCCAGGAGAGGAGATATGTGGTCAGCTTTTTTCTTTTTGAGTGCAAGGCGTGCAGCATTGTTTTGAATGCGCTGTAGGATGTGAATGGTGGAGGCAGGAAGACCAAACTTATCTAAAACACCCCACAATGCTGGGTGGGAAACAGAACAAGAAAGCCTCACCAGCGATCAGACATTCATCCATCCAATCCTGACCCCACACTCCAAGCAGTAGCAATCTCATCAAGTAAAGTTGGAAATGGGGAGGGGGCTGTCCATGCGCTGCATGACCCATTCGGACCCAGTCATCAGTTACCTTGTTTACAAGGCGAATGGCAGGGTGGGGGAGATGACAAACCCCGGGACATAGCCACACAACACGCACCATCCAGGTCCAGCCCAGCCTTAAGACCAAGACAGAAAGAAATGACTTTATTCCGCCTTCTTACTTCCGGTCTTCCTCTCTCTTCTCCAGGGCAGCTTGTCCAGTCGCCATATTATCTATTAAAGTCGAAACGCTACCGAGTCGGAAAGTCCAAACGCTATTTTATTAAAACTTCAAACTTATGACTTAGATCTCTCTCTCTCTCTCTCTCTCTCTCTCTCTCTCTCTCTCTCTCTCTCTCTCTCTCTCTCTCTCTCTCTCTCTCTCTCTCTCTCCCTCTCTCTTTCTTTCCATCTCACTCTCTCTCTCTCTCTCTCTGCCATGTCATCATGTGCGCAGACGTGCCTAAACTCCCTTTATCTGCATATATACGTAGAACATGGTCTATGGACGTTACGGATCCTGTAAGTGACTTTGTGGAACATGAAAACTCCTAACAGACAAGCCCACCAAAAACTGGTAAGCAGACTGTGAAGCAACAGACCATCACCGCCATCATCCAATCTCATCATCATCATCATCATCATCATCATCATCATCATCATCATGTGTGGTGCGCATGGCGTTGGCGATCATGCCCCCCCCCCCCCCATACGAATCTATCCCTTGTCGCTGCAAGCACATCTTCCACCCTCTCTGTCCTCAGCAACCCTGCAAATCCGTCCAATATTTTCTCCCTGGGTGCTCTCTTTCCCTCCAGCTTTCCTGTCGTGACCAGGTGCTCTAATTCCCCTTTCCTCATAAAATGGCCTATGAATGTTGCTTTTCTCTTTCTAATCTTCCTCATCAATGATCGTCTTGTGTCTGCTTCCATCAAGTCTGTCAAAACGAGCAAACAATCAAACGAGAAACAAACACACGAGACAGAGACTGACCGCTGTACAATAATAACTGGTCTATTTGGTGTCTGTCGTAATGCTCCAACTATTCTGCTGGCGTGACTTTAGTCTTTCGTTGGTCCTGTTCCAGATCTTCCTCCCCTCCCCCCCCCCCCTCCCCCCCACGAACGATGGCAACCCCTAGTTTGTTTTGCGCAGGCTCAAGGAATCTGACCTGTAGATGAGTAGTGTTAGACTGGGTTGGCTCATGTATGGAAACACATCATTGGTTGTAACTCTCTCTTGAACAATTTCTAAACTCTAAACCTGAGTTGTCTTTTTAGAAGACAGCGATATGTTATGAGACTATCTTTACATTGATGTTTAACAGTTCCGGTAATGCACATGTTTTACACTGTTTGAACTTTTGTGTTTATGTTGTGTCTATGTCTTTCGTAGTCTGCGTTTCAGGTATTTGGCACCTTTCTCATCGTCTCCGCTTGTTGTGTGTGTGTGTGTGTGTGTGTGTGTGTGTGTGTGTGTGTGTGTGTGTGTGTGTGTGTGTGTGTGTGTGTGTGGTGGTGTGTGTGTGTGTTGTGTGTGTGTGTGTGTGTGTGTGTGAGTGTGTGTGTGTGTGTGTTGTGTGTGTGGTGTGTGTGTGTGTGTGTGTATGCGTGTGTTTGTGTTGTGTGTGTTGTGTTGTGTGGTGTGTGTGTATGTGTGTATGCGTGTGTTGTGTGTGTGTTGTGTGTGTGTGTGTGTGTGTGTGTGTTGTGTGTTGTGTGTTGTGTGTGTGTGTGTGTGTGTGTGTGTGTGTGTGTGTGTGTGTGTGTGTGTGTGTGTGTGTGTGTGTGTGTGTGTGTGTGTGTTGTGTGTGTGTGTGTGTTGTGTGTGTGTGTGTGTGTGGTGTGTGTATGCTGTGTGTGTGTGTTCTCACAGGACCTGGGAGTATAGCATGGAGGATTTCGTCACAACTACGTCAACCAACGGGATCCGGTGGTGACCTGAGGACAAGACACACAGACTGTGATGCAGGACATGGAGATTATGAACTTCAGACAGACCTGCAACTTCTCAACACCACTGGTTTTTTGTCCTTACCTGTAAGTGCTGTGCTGTGTTTGTTATGTTTGTTGTTATTGTTTTGTCTCTACCTGTAAGTGCTGTGCTGTGTTTGTTATGGTTTGTTGTTGTTGTTGTTTTGTCTCTACCTGTAAGTGGTGTGCTGTGTTTGTTTATTTGTTGTTGTTGTTGTTGTTGTTTTGTCTCTACCTGTAAGTGGGTGTGCTGTGTTTGTTTATTGTTGTATGTTGTTGTTGTTGTTTTGTCTCTACCTGTAAGTGATGTGCTGTGTTTGTTATGTTTTGTTGTTGTTGTTGTTGTTGTTGTTGTTTTTGTCTCTACCTGTAAGTGATGTGCTGTGTTTGTTATGTTTGTTTTGTTGTTGTTGTTGTTGTTTTGTCTCTACCTGTAAGTGGTGTGCTGTGTTTGTTATGTTTGTTGTTGTTGTTGTTTTGTCTCTACCTGTAAGTGATGTGCTGTGTTTGTTATTTGTTGTTGTTGTTGTTGTTGTTGTTGTTTTGTCTCTACCTGTAAGTGGTATGCTGTGTTTGTTATGTTTGTTGTTGTTGTTGTTTTGTCTCTACCTGTAAGTGATGTGCTGTGTTTGTTTGGTTTTTGTTGTTTTGTCTCTACCTGTAAGTGTGTGCTGTGTTTGTTATGGTTTTTGTTGTTGTTGTTTTGTCTCTACCTGTAAGTGTGTGCTGTGTTTGTTATGTTTTGTTGTTGTTGTTGTTGTTTTGTCTCTACCTGTAAGTGTGTGCTGTGTTTGTTATGTTTTTTGTTGTTGTTGTTGTTTTGTCTCTACCTGTAAGTGTGTGCTGTGTTTGTTATGGTTTTTGTTGTTGTTGTTGTTGTTTTGTCTCTACCTGTAAGTGATGTGCTGTGTTTGTTATGTTTTTGTTGTTGTTGTGTTTTGTCTCTACCTGTAAGTGGTGTGCTGTGTTTGTATGTTTTTGTTGTTGTTTTTGTCTCTACCTGTAAGTGGTGTGCTGTGTTTGTTATGTTTGTTGTTGTTGTTGTTTTTGTTGTTTTGTCTCTACCTGTAAGTGGTGTGCTGTGTTTGTTATGTTTGTTGTTTGTTTGTTTTGTATGTGTGCTTATTGTAGTGGTGTTGTTGTGTTTGTTATGGTTTTGTTTTGTTGTTGTTGTTGTTGTTGTTTTGTCTCTACCTGTAAGTGGTGTGCTGTGTTTGTTATGTTTGTTGTTGTTGTTTGTTGTTGTTGTTGTTTTGTCTCTACCTGTAAGTGGATGTGCTGTGTTTTTTGTTGATGTTTGTTGTTGTTGTTTTTGTCTCTACTGTAAGTGGATGTGCTGTGTTTGTTATGTTTGTTGTTGTTTGTTCTGTGTTGGTGCTGTTTTATTTGTGGTGTTTCTTTTTTCGTTACTGTAAGTGATGTGTTGTGTTTGTTATGTTTTTTGTTGTTGTTGTTGTTGGTGTTGTTGTTGTTTTGTCTCTCTGTGTGTGATGTGCTGTGTTTGTTATTTTTGTTGTTGTTGTTGTTGTTTTTTTCTTGTCTCTACCTGTAAGTGATGTGCTGTGTTTGTTATGTATTTTGTGGTTGTTGTTGTTGTTGGTGTTGTTGTTTTGTCTCTACCTGTAAGTGATGTGCTGTGTTTGTTATGTTGGTTTGTTGTTGTTGTTGTTTTGTCTCTACCTGTAAGTGATGTGCTATACGTATACTGATAGAGCTGGGTTTGTTTGTCTTCCTGCTTCTTGACGTCAATGGTTTTGACCAGCCTTGGCCAGTAGTCCTTAAACAACAGACCTGCGATACTGCTGCCACATTGACAGCTCAAAGTTGTTTGCAGCATCATGTTGCAAGAGCGAGCGTTCAGTCTCCAAGTTGTGAAGAAGTGTGGCTTACCAAGTATCGACTATCTAACCATAACAAAGAGAGACAGACAGACAGACAGACAGACAGAGACAGAGAGACAAACAGACAGAAACAGAGCTAGAGACAGAGAGACAGAGAGAGAAACAGAGAGAGAGAGAGACAGAGACAGATATAGAGAGACAGAGAAAGAGAGACAGAGAGAGAGAGAGCGACAGGCAGACACACGCACACACACACTCACAGACATAAACGGACAGACAGAGAGGCAAAGAGAAACAGAGACAGACAAACAGAGAGGCAGAGACAGACAGACAGAGAGTCAGAGAGAGACAGACAAACAGACAGAGACAGACGAAGAGACAGGGATGGGAGTGGCGGAAAGAGCACCAGGTAGACCCATAGAGAAACTACTGGACGGACTTGTGGAGTGGATGAAGACAGAGCGTGAGAGATGCACTTGTAACGACAAATGATATATTCGTATGGTATGGCGGACCATGATCGCCAACATCATGCGGCAGGACACATGAAGATGATGATTCATCACATATATCATGTTTCTTGCCACATGGCGTTGGCGATCATGGCCTTCCATACGAATCTATTTTTGGTCGCTGCAAGTATACAGGGGAGTGCAAAAGTAGGTATACAGTTAGTATCACATAATTATTATAATGCTTAATTCTGCTCTCGATTAGAGGAGTGTGTGAATACCGACGGCAAGCAGTTTGAGTATCTGAGGGATTAAGGCTGTGCTTGTTATTACATGTATATGCAATATTCATTTGTTTGTATAATAAATGCAATGAGTATTGTACGTGTTTTCTTTTTACATAACTGTATACCTACTTTTGCACCCCCCCCCCCCTGTATTTCCTACCATGTCTGTCCTCATCCACTCTGCAAATCTAATATTTTCTCTCTGGGTCTACCTGGTGCTCTTTTTCCCTCCACCTTTTCTGTTGTTACTATGTGCTAAAATTTCTCTTGCTGCATAAAATGTCCTATACATGTTGCTTGTCTTTTCTTAATCTTCTCCATTACTCTTTCCTTTTTGTGTTTGCCTCCATCAAGACTGTCTGGTGTGTTTTCTTCTCTGTCCAAGACGCTCTTAACATTCTTCTTAGAAACCACATATTTACCTGCCTGAATCTTGTTCTGACTTTGCGTGTTGACTGTCTATGCTTCGCATCATCGTTTTAATGAGTGTGACGTTACTGGAATTGGAATCAATCATATAGATTGATTGTTTTGGTTTTCCGTTTTTGTTAAAACTATCTTTTCACCAGTCAGGTGATAATATGTGGTTTAGCTTATAAGGACCCATTCACGCATTTTAACACAATCTTGACCAAACCCAAAACTGAAAACAGGAACTAAGCCTTGCACTCCCGCATCCTATCCGCCAGCTGCAAAAACTTAACCGTTTTACTCCCTCACCCTATCCACCAACTTATTGCAGGAAGCTGGTAGACAGGGTGCACGAGTCAAAGGGTTAAGTTTTTGCTTTGCTGTCATGGCTGACAATATGGGATGCTGGTGGACAGGGTGAGGGAGTCAAAGGGTTATACGTTTTCTCTCTCAATAAGAATTGATTTTTGTTTATTTATTTATTTATTTATTTATTTATTTATTTATTTATTTATTTATTTATTTATTTATTATTTGTTTATTTATTTATTTGTTTATTTATTTATTCATTTTTGTCCAGCACGAGGTGGCGCTGATGTATGACGGCGTGTACCTGTTGGCGCATGCGCTGGAACGGTACGACCAGAAGACGATCCTCCGTCCTGTCAATGCCAGCTGTGACTTCCCTGAGGAATGGTCGTCAGGCCCACACCTGTTTGCACATATCAACCAGGTGTTGTGTTGTGTTGTGTTGTGTTGTGTTGTGTTGTGTTGTGTTGTGTTGTGTTGTGTTGTGTTGTGTTGTGTTGTGTTGTGTTGTGTGTTGTGAGCAATGGTCGTCATGGCCACACCTGTTTACACATATCAACCAGATGTTGTGTTGTGTTGTGTTGTGTTGTGTTGTGTCGTGTCGTGTCGTGTCGTGTCGTGTCGTGTCGTGTGATGTGATGTGGTGTGGTGTGGTGTTGTGTGTGGTGTTGTGTGGTGTTGTGTTGTGTTGTGTTGTGTTTGTTGTGTTTGTTGTGTTGTTGTGTTGTGTTGTGGTGTGGTGTGGTGTGGTGTCGTCTCGTGTGTTATGTTGTGGTGTGGTGTGGTGTGGTGTGTTATGTTGTGTTGTATTGTGTGGTGTGGTGTTGTGGTGTGGTGTGTTGTGTGGTGTGGTGTGGCGTGGTGTGGTGTGGTGTGTGGTGTGGTGTGGTGTGGTGTTGTGTTGTGTTGTGTTGTGTTGTTCTGTGTCGTGTCGTGTTGTGTTGTGTTGTGTTGTGTTGTGTTGTGTTGTGTTGTGTTGTGGTATGGTATGGTATGGTATGGTGTGGTGTGGTGTGGTGTGGTATGGTATGGTATGGTGTGGTGTGGTGTGGTGTGATGTGATGTGGTGTGCTATGTTTGTGTTGTGTGGTGTGGTGTGGTGTGGTGTGTTGTGCTGTGCTGTGCTGTGCTGTGCTGTGCTGTGCTGTGCTGTGTTGTGTTGTGTTGTGTTGTGTTGTGTTGTGTTGTGTTTTGGTGTGGTGTGGTGTGGTGTGGTGGAGGTGTGGTGTGGTGTGTGGTGAGATGTGGTGTGGTGTTGTGTTGTGTGGTGTGGTGTTGTGTGGTGTTGTGTTGTGTTGTGTGGTGTTGTGTGGCGTGTTCTTGTGTTGTGTTGTGGTGTGCTGTGGTGTGTTGTGTTGTGCGGTGTGGTGTAGTGTGTTGTGTGGTGTGGTGTGGTGTTGCGTGGTGTGGTGTGGTGTTGTGTTGCGTGGTGTGGTGTGGTGTGTGGTGTGGAGTGGTGTGGTGTGGTGTGGTGTTGTGTGGCGTGTGTGTGTTGTGTTGTGTTGTGTTGTGTTGTGTTGTGTTGTGTTGTGGTGTGGTGTGGTGTGGTGTGGTGTGGTGTGGTGTGGTGTGGTGTGGTGTGGTGTGGTGTTGTGAGGAATGGTCGTCAGGACCACACGTGTTTACATTATCAACCAAGTGTTGTGATGTGTGTTGTGTTGTATTGTGGTGTTGTGTTGTGTGGTGTTATGTTGTGGTGTGTTGTTGTGTGTGTGGTGTGGTGTGATATGGTGTGGTGTGGTGTAGTGTGGTGTTGTGTGGTGTGGTGTGATGTGATGTTGTGTAGTGTTGTGTTGTGTGGTGTGGTGTGGTGTGTGATGTGGTGTTGTGTGATGTTGTGTTGTGTTGTGTTGCGTGGTGTGGTGTGTGTGTGGTGTGGTGTGGTGTGATGTGATGTGGTGTGGTGGTGTTTGGTGTTGGTGTTTGGTGTTGTGTTGTGTTGTGTTGTGTTGTGTGGTGTTGTGTGGTGTTGTGTTGTGTTGTGTTGTGTTGTGTTGTGTTGTGTTGTGTTGTGTTGTGTTGTGTTGTGTTGTGTTGTGTTGTGTTGTGTCGTGTCGTGTTGTGCCGTGTCGAGATGTGCTTCGTCGTGTCATGTCGTGTCGTATTGCATCGTATTGTATCATGTCGTGTCGTGTTGCATTGTATTGCATTGCCTTCAATCGTATTGTATTGTATCTCATTGCATTGCATTGCATTGCTAACATTGTATTGTATTGTATTGTATTG
>JAPXFY010000017.1:57577472-57584972 GCA_030674185.1 Monoplex corrugatus
ATAATATCAATATGAAATCGATTATCAACATAAAAATGAATATCAATATGAAATCGAATATCAGTATGAAAATGAGTATCAATATGAAAGGTCCTAAAGATCCTGATTTTGATCACGTTCAGGATTTTTGGTCTTTTCCTCACCTACCCCCATCCTCACTTCTGATGAAATGAAGTGTTGTCTGGGTGCTTGACTTTCAGACTTGACCTTAAGCCACCATTCCATAATCACAATGCGCTTAACACACGTGAAGAACACAGGTAAGACATGACAACAGTTGTCGATGCAAAATTGCATAAATTATAGATTATGTATTGATTATGAATTACATAAAAAAAAATTCACATGTACAATAAAGAAAAAAAACTATGTCCAGAAAAATGAATGGCGTTACATTGTGGCGATGTCCTCTCTCTGAAAAAGCAGCCAATTTTTTTTACACAGTAAATCAGTTGTGAACACAAAAGAATAACTTATTGCAAATAAATAAATAAATAAAAAATAAAAAAAATAGATTGACTAAACATTTACTGAGCTACAGACCTGTTTATTGATTTTTTGCTAATAGAGCATGTGACCTTGGAGGTCACAGGAAGGCGTTCTTGTACGGGAAAGATGTTTACATGCATTTCTGACTTAAAAGGCTGATAATGTTCTTGGTTTTGGACTGTTAGCTTTTCGATTTGACGTCGTTGTTTTTTTACATGATGTTAGTTCCGATATGTCTTCAGTGGTCGGCTTGGCCACAAGCAACATGAACTGAAGTGAAAGACGGGGCGGGAAGGCACGCAATTTGAGTCATGTGGTGTCCATTAATGAGGTGTGTGGACACTCCTACATCACTGTGTGCTGACGACCAGGCAGATCTGAGGACACGTTATGGTTGTGATGGTGATGGGAAACATAACACTCATGGACCTTGCAGGGTTAACCCCTTTGACTTCCACACCCTGTCCACCGCATCCTGCATTGTCAGCCATGATGGCAAAGGAAAAACTTAACCCCTTCACTCCCTCACCCTATCTGCAAGATTTCTGCATTGACTCCCTCACTATCCACCAGCTTTCTGCAGGAAGCTGATGGTTAGGGTGGGGGAGTCAAAGGGTTAATTTTTTGCATTTGGTGGATAGGGTGCGGGAGTCGAAGGGTCAAGGACTCGAATCCTGCGTGGCATAGAGATACACCTCCTAACTTCAAATCAGGCAGCGGAGGTTCAAATCTGATTAACGCATACTGGTTAATAACACACACACATTAGTGTTTCAGTCCACTCAGCTGTGAATGCACACCTGACCCCGTTCACAGTTGGTGAAGGTAAAGCAGCTGTGGACAGTAGATGTACACTACTTTCATGATGCCGACCCTGATAATGACTATGGCAATGGCAATGACAATGACAGTGACAATGACAATGACAATGACAATGACAATGACAATGACAATGACATGACAATGACAGTGACATAACAATGACAAAGACAATGACAGTGACAATATTAATACAATGACAATGACAGTGACATAACAATGACAAATGACAATGACAGTGACAATAACAATGACAATGACAATGACAATGACAGTGACAATGACAATAACAATGACAATGACAATGACAGTGACAGTGACAATGACAGTGACAGTGACAGTGACAATGACAATAACAATGACAATGACAGTGATAGTGACAGTGACAATGACAATAACAATGACAATGACAATGACAGTGACAATAGCAATGACAATAACAATGACAATGGCAATAATGCTTTTTTTTCCAACGGTAACAGTTAGTGACTAGAAGCTATGTTTTTCAAGCTTGCCGTTGCTAATCTACACACAAAGAAAAGGTTAACTCTTTGACTCCTGCAGCCTGTCCACCAGCACCCTGCATTGTCAGCCAAGCTAACAAAGCAAAAACTTAATCCTTTGACTCGCTCATGTTATCCACCAGCTTCCTGCAGGAAGGTGGTGGATAGTGTAAGGGAGTCAAAGGGTTACATTTTTGCTGATGGTGGATAGGGTGCGGGATTCAAAAGGTTAATTAAGGTTCCTATCACCTCTCAGTCTAACTGGACAACTGTTGCCATGTGAACAGTCCTGTGAAATACCCCCGTTGGGAAGAGAATCGAAATGATTATTGTTGAACAGTGTCATTATTCATCTGATCATGTTCTGTGTCAACCTGTGCCAGTCACGTCAGTCTGATGACCCACCTATGGCTGGAGGGAGGGTGGAAAGCAGCCAGACTTCACGACAGGTTCCACTGTCAAATCCACTCAGACAGAGAGAGAGAAAGGCAGTAGACTTCTCTGTTTGTTCACATCACATAATATAAATCTGCAGGACACAGAAAGTACAATCAAAGAGTCTGAAGTCTGTCAGGACTGATTCATCACCTTCAGACAATTCCATATACGCTCCACCCCAGTCAACCAGAAGTTATCCAGGAGACTCCTTAAGGCTATGCAAATGGTAAGAAGAAAGGGACCTCCAAACGGTGACACCATCAGAATAATTGCTGTATTATGACAGGCAGAGAAGAAGCCAACTGTTATGCTGTGAAGTGAGACTGAAATCAAGACATAATGTCTCCAGGCCACAGTTCTATCCATACAGCCAGCCGAGCCACAAAAGAGAAGAAAAATGCGAAGAAGAGAAGAAGAATGCGAAGAAGAAAAAGAAGAAGAAAAAGAAGAAGAATGCGAAGATGAATGCGAAGAATGCGAAGAAGAAGAAAAAGAAGAAGAAGAATGCGAAGAGAATGCGAAGAATACTGCGAAGAAAAATGCGAAGAAGAAGAAGAAGAATGCGAAGAAGAAGAAGAAGAAGAAGAAGAATGCTAAGAAGAAGAAGAATAAGAAGAAGAGAACGAAGAATGCGAAGAAGAAGCGAAGAAGACGAAGAAGAATGCGAAGAAGAATGCGAAGAAGAAGAATGCGAAGAAGAAGAATGCGAAGAAGAAGAAGAAGAAGAAGAAGAAGGAAGAAGAAGAAGGAAAAGAAAGAGAAGAAGAAGAAGAAGAAGAAGAGAAGAAAAGAGAAGAAGAAGAAGAAGAAGAATGCGAAAAGAAGAAGAAGAATGCGAAGAAAGAAGAGAATGCGAGAAGAAGAATGCGAAGAAGAAAGAAATGCGAGAAGAAAGAATGCGAAAAGAAGAATGAAAGAGAATGCGAAGAAGAATGCGAAGAATGGAGAAGAATGCGAAGAAGAAATGAAGAGAATGCGAAGAAAAAGGAAGAGAATGCAAGAAGAATGCGAAGAAGAATGCGAAGAAAGAAGAAGAATGCGAAGAAGAGAAGAAGAATGCGAAAAGAAGAAGAAGAGAAGAAGAAGAATGCGAAAGAAGAAGAAGAAGAAGAATGCGAAGAAGAAGAAGAAGAAGAAGAATGCGAAGAAAAGAAGAAGAAGAAGAATGCGAAGAAGAAGAAGAAGAATGCGAAGAAGAATGCGAAAGAAGAGAAGAAGAAAGAAGAAGAATGCGAAGAAGAAGAATGCGAAGAAGAAAGAAGAAGAAGAAGAATGCGAAGAAGAATGCGAAGAAGAATGCGAAGAAGAAGAAGAAGAAGAAGAAGAAGAAGAAGAAGAAGAGAAGAAGAAGAAGAAGAAGAAGAAGAAGAAGAAGAAGAAGAAGAAGAAGAAGAAGAAAGAAGAAGAAGAAGAAGAAGAAGAAGGAAGAAGAAGAAGAAGAAGAAGAAGAAGAAGAAGAAGAAGAAATGCGAAGAAGAAGAAGAGATGCGAAGAAGAAGAATGCGAAGAAGAAGAAGAAGAAGAAGAAGAAGAAGAAGAAGAGAAGAAGGAAGAAGAAGAAGAAAGAAGAAGAGAAGAGAAAAAGAAGAAGAAGAAGAGAAAGAAGAAGAATGCGAAGAAGAAGAAGAAGAAGAGAAAAAAAAAAAAAAAAAAATAAAAAAAAAAAAAAAAAAAAAAAAAAAAAAAAAAAAAAAAAATGCGAAGAAGAAGAAGAAGAAGAAGAAGAAGAATGCGAAGAAGAATGCGAAGAAGAATGCGAAGAAGAATGCGAAGAAGAATGCGAAGAAGAAGAATGCGAAGAAGAAGAATGCGAAGAAGAAGGCGAAGAAGAATGCGAGAAGAAGAAGAGAAGAAGAAGAAGGAAGAAGAAGAAGAAGAAGAAGAAGAAGAAGAAAGAAGAAGAAGAAGAAGAAGAAGAAGAAGAAGAAGAAGAAGAAGAAGAAGAAGAAGAAGAAGAAGAAGAAGAAGAAGAAGAAGAAGAAGAAAGAAAGAAGAAGAAGAAGAAGAAGAAGAAGAATGCGAAGAAGAATGCGAAGAAGAATGCGAAGAAGAAGAAGAATGCGAAGAAGAAGAAGAAGAAGAATGCGAAGAAAAATGCGAAGAAGAAGAAGAAGAAGAATGCGAAGAAAAATGCGAAGAAGAAGAAGAATGCGAAGAATAAGAATGCGAAGAAGAATGCGAAGAAGAATGCGAAGAAGAAGAAGAATGCGAAGAAGAAGAAGAAGAAGAATGCGAAGAAGAAGAAGAAGAATGCGAAGAAGAAGAAGAAGAAGAATGCGAAGAATGCGAAGAAGAAGAAGAATGCGAAGAAGAAGAATGCGAAGAAGAATGCGAAGAAGAAGAATGCGAAGAAGAAGAAGAAGAAGAAGAAGAAGAAGAAGAAGAAGAGAAGAAGAAGAAGAAGAAAGAAGAAGAAGAAGAAGAAGAAGAAGAAGAAGAAGAAGAAGAAGAAGAAGAAGAAGAAGAAGAAGAAGAAGAAGAAGAAGAAAAAGAAGAAAAAGACAGAAAGATAGAAAGACAAAAGAATTCTAGCCCGCACCAGACAGAAGAAGAAAAAGACAGAAAGATAGAAAGACAAAAGTATTCTTGCCCGCACCAGACAGCAGAGGTTGGGGTTAAGATGCTTAGAAGAGGGTGAGTAGAGTGCATCAAAACTAGAAGAGGTTTATCTCAACACACAGTCATATAAGGTCGTGGAATTTCTGGTCGTTCATACCGTACAAAAAGCTGGAGGCCACAGAATAATGGCATCGATTGGTATCCATTAATGAGTAGCATAGACGGCTTGGATCCTGGAGGGCTGCTAAACAGACAGACGACATGAGGACACGCTATGGGTGTGGTGGTGAAGAAAAATACACAAGGGATGTGGGTATTATAAAACTGGGGGTTGAGGAGTGATCATCCTCGAGGTGGAGATCCCATTCTCACCTCTGTCTGCGTGGGTTCGATTCTGGCTCTAAAAAAAAGAAATAGTGCGTACAGTCTTCAGGCCACCTGGTTTAAAAAAAAAGGATACCTTACCTTGTTAAGGTTTGGAGAAGGTAAACAATGGAGAGAGAAGAGATGTACTGCCCTCATATGTTACAGCCCTGGACCTAAGATTGAATCTGTCCAGTTTAATCCCAACCGTCAGTGTTCGATACTGCCTGTTTATGAGAAAGTCTGCAACGTTGACTTTTTTTCCCCACAAGTTCTATTAGTTTTGTCAACACTTTTCTGCCGCATACATAATAATGATGTATATGTGATGGCCACGTTCATGTTGTTGATAATATATATACATACATACATACATATATATATATATATATATATACATATATGTATATATACATGTATATATATATTACATATATGTATATATACATGTATATATATATATATATATATATATATATGTGTGTGTATATAAATATATGTATATTTACATGTATTACATATATATATATATGTATATATATATATATATATATATATGTGCTGTTTGTGTGTGTGTGTGCGTGTGTGTATGTGTGTGTTTGTGTGTTTGTGTGTGTGCGTGTGTTTGTGTGTGTGCCCGTGTGTTTGTATGTGTGTGTGTGTGTATTTGTGTGTGTTTGTGTGTTTTGTGTGTATGCGCGCGTGTGTGTGTGTGTGTGTGTTTGTGTGTGTGTGTGCGCGTGTTTGTGTGTGTGTGTGGTTGTGTGTTTGTGTGTGTGTGCGTGTGTTTGTGTGTGTGTGTTTGTGTGTGTGCGTGTGTTGTGTGTGTGTGTGTGTGTGTGTGTGTGTGTGTGTGTGTGTGTGTGTGTGTGTGTGTGTGTGTGTGTGTGTGTGTGTGTGTGGTGTGTGTGTGTAAAATCTGTTCGTTTAGTTGTTATGCCTATTTCTTGTTCACAAAGTGCATAAAAATAGATACAAAAGTACCTGGCCAGCTTGTTGCCCATCTTAATGTTTCCATCATTTTAGTGGTGCCAGTTTAGTCTTTCATCGGTCCATCTCCAGACTCTCCATTTCAAGACCTTGACTAGGAGTTTTACCCAGGGTGAATCTCAACAGGACTTCATACCCGTTTGGAGTTTGGAGGCTTTTTTTAAAGATGAAGATTCATCGCACACAGACAAGTCCATGTGCGCTTCACTCACCTCTGCCAGTAATTATCTGGCAGATTCTTTGAGCCCGCGCAAACCCCTATGCGCTAGAATGGTGATGAAATGAGGAAGTTAGAGTGGGGGGGGGGGGGGTTGATGCGACCTTTGTATCTGGCATCACCAGGATGATTGATGCATTAAGGTGAGCAACCAACATGGCCATTTGTGTGTGTGTGTGTGTGTGTGTGTGTGGTGGTCTTTGATTTAATGTCTATTCACTAAAGTGATTTTAGACAAAAAAAATTTAAAAAATATTTAAAAAAATATTAAAAAAAAGGGGGGGGGGGGAGTGATAGAGGAGGAGTGAAGAAGATATTTGAAAATTGTCAATTTTGAATTTGAGAAAAGATGATCCAGAAAACAACTGTTTTGAAGAGGGGAAGGTAAAACTAACAAATAATGTTACCATAATTATCGATTTAAACAAACAAACTGACAAACAAAATTAGTAAATATCCGGAAGAAATGAATAAAAAGTAAAACTAATAATTGACTAACCACAACAATGAACAAGTCAAATAACATTTTAAAGGTAATTCGCTATAGGACTTTTTGACAGGCTAACAAAAAATTCATACAGTAATGATGATGAGGCAAATATGTCAGAAACTGTCCTCACAGATAGTGTTGGAATATGTCGTTTTACCCTAACGCAAGAAAGAATATGACTATGTGTTATCTTCTTTCCACACAGACACACTATGTTATTGGTATATTTTGTTTTGAATGCATCAAGTTTCCATCTGTACATAAGGGACTGTATAGTTCTGCTGGCATGAAGCTGCTTAAGTATTTTGCTAACTTCAAAGTTCATGTGACATTTATCATACTTTTTCTGTTTTAATTGGAACTGCTTCCAGACGTAGTTGTCCACTAAAGTGTAATTCTCGTGCAACGAGAGAGAAAGCTGGATATTGTTTGAATCTGGTGAGTTATTAGCTCCCCGTTTGGCAGCCCTGTCAACTTTATTATTATAACTAAAAGAACTATGAGAAGGTATCCAGCAGAAAGTAATATCAGTGCCTCTTAAAGATAAATTATGAATCAAGTGACTTATTTCCAGAATCATTTCTGATCTTGTTTGTAATTTTGATAATTCAAGAGCCTGAAGTACTGATTTT
>JAPXFY010000017.1:57587472-57594972 GCA_030674185.1 Monoplex corrugatus
ATGGATTAACTTCATCTGTTATGTTATCTTCTCGAATGTCTATGGTAATGAATGTAGGCTGGGAGAGGCAAGGATAACATTTTATGAGTGGGTGTTGATGGAGTAGAAATAGAGGTAATATCAGTCCTATTTCTTCATGCTCGTTTTTATTTGTTTTGTTTTTTTATTCATTTATTTTTATTTATTTATTTATTTATTTATTTGTTTATTTATTAGTTTATTTGTTTGTTTATTATTTGTTTGTTTGTTTGTTTCCTTATTTTTCATGTTTATAATTTTCTTTATTTATCAATTAATTTATTTAATATCAATCTATGTCTATTTATTGTGTTTTTATATATTTATGTTCTCTGCATTATTCTTCACATTTTTATCTATTCGTTTATTTTTTTCTTTTCTTGATTTATTTGAGTTTTTTGGTGTTGTTTTTGTTTGCTCGTTCTTTATTTGTTTTGTTTTTTTTGTGTGTGTTTTATTCTTTGATATTATGGTTTGTTTCAAAATTGTGTTTCGTTTTCATTCCTGTCGTTTTTGTGATAGAAATTGCCATTTTTTTTAATTTATTTTTTTTATCTGTGCATAATGTGTACCTCTGGTTTTCTTGTTTTATTCTGTGATATTATGGTTTGTTTCAAGATTGTGTTTCCTCTTCATTCCTGTCGTTTCTGTGATAAAATGGCTGTTTTGTTTTTTGTTTCATTTGTGCATAACGAGTTCCTCTTCCATCTGAAATATAACACCATTATCTACATTTTGTGCCACATTGGTACAGACCAAAAATTATGGTTTTAGGGTTTTAGAAAATCCGTCAGTTTCATATAAAAAAAATATCATTTCACTCGCTTTCTGCATCAATTCCGCCATTTTGTTTGTTACTTTCCGTTTCAGTACTATGCAAAATAATACAGTAATGATCCTTAAAAACCAAAACAAAACAAAAAACAAACAAACAAAACAAAACAAAACAAAACAAAACAAAAAAACACGACGTCGTGCTTTTTACCCGAAAACTTGGGATAAAAGTATAAATATTAGTGTCATTGGAGCTTTATGTTCAATCTTCACTAGTTGTCCTTAGTTTGTTGTTGTTGTTGTTGTTGTTGTTTGTTTTCCTATGGGCTGCAGATATAGACTCTCCTTCTCTCTCTCCTCTCCTCCCTCTCTCTCTCTGTTCTCTGTCTCTCTCTCTGTCTCTTCTGTCTGCTCTCCTTCTCTCTCTCTGCTCTCTCTCTCTCTGTCTCCTCTCTCTCTGTCTCTCTCTCTCTCTCTCTTCTCTCTCTCTCGTCTCTCTCTCTCTGTCTTCCTCTCTCTCTTTCTCTGCCTGTCTCTCTCTGTCTGTCTCATCTCTCTCTGTCTTCTCTCTGTTCTGCTGCTCTGTCCTCTTCTGTCTCTGTCTCTCTGTCTGTCTCTCTTTGTCTCTTCTCCCTGTCTCTCTGTCTCTGTCTGTCTTCATATCTGTCCCTGTCTTCTCTGTCTCTCTCGTCTCTGTCTCTCTCTGTCTCTGTCTCTTCTGTCTCTGTCTCTCTCTCTCTCTCTCTCTCTCTCTCCCTCTCTCTCTCTCTCTCATGGGCTAGAAGACAGCTAGGGGCACAGGATCTGTGGTCTAGAGGTCAAATCCTACCCTCCCCCAACAACAAAACCACACACACACACAAAGCAAAACAAAAACAAAAACAAAACAAAACAAAAAAACTGTCCTGTTTTCTTTTAAACGTATGCCCCAGTCACACAGATAGGTGTCAGCTTAGTGTTTGATAAGTCCTGTTCTCTCTCTATCCATGCATTCTTCTTCCTCCCTCTCTGCCTGCCTGCCTCCCTCCCTCTCTCCGTGTCAAGACGCTGCCAATGCACAGGGTTTTGTGCAGAATCAAGTAGTCTGTTAAGTAGCAGAAGATGGCAGATTGGGCAAAGCGCACATGGGCTTATCTGAGTGTGTTGAATCACTTGAGCAAACATGAAGCATTCAGAGAAGTGGACATACTTCTTTTCTCTTTCTCTGTCCCTCTGGTTCTGGTTCTCTGTCTCTCTGTTTTGTCTCTGTCTTCCTCTATTTGTGTCTCAGTCTCTGGCTCTGTCTGTCTGTCCGTCTGTCCGTCTGTCTGTCCGTTTCTCTCTCTCTGTCTGTCTGTTTGTCTGTCTGTTCTCTCTCCTCTCTCTCTCTCTCTCTGTGTCTGTATGCCTGTCTGCCATTCTCTCTCTCTCTCTCTCTCTCTCTCTCTCTCTCTCTCTCTCTCCCCCCCCCCCCCATCTGGCTGGCTGTTCGTTTCTCTCTCTTCTCTCTCCTCTCTCCTCTTCCCTCTTCCCCCCCCCCCCCTCTCTCTCTCCCTGTGCCTCTCCCCTATCTGTCTGTCTGTCTCTGTCTGTCTGTCTCTGTCTCTCTGTCTCGTCTGTGTCTCTGTCTGTCTCTGTCTCTCTGTCTCTGTCTATCTGCCTATATGTTTGTCTGTCTGACTGTCTCTCTCTGTCTCTGTCTGTCTGTCTGTCTGTCGTGTCTGTGTCTGTGTCTGTGTCTGTGTCTGTGTCTGTGTCTGTGTCTGTATCTGTGTCTGTGTCTCTGCCTCTGTCTCTCTGTTTCTATCTGTCTCTGTCTCTCTGTCTCTGTCTCTGTATATCTCTGTATCTCTCTGTATCTCTGTCTCTGTCTGTCTGTCTGTCTGTCTCTCCTCTCTCTCTCTCTCTCTCTCTCCTCTCTCTCCTCTTCTTGTTATTTGTTATCTGTGTTTTTAGTTCAGGGCAGAAATGTAAATTAGCAACTGGAAGCTAAAAGACAACAATTTTTGGCTAATAGCTTTTGTCCTTGGAAAATAAGCATCACTGTTATTGGATTTGTCTGCCAGTGTGTGTGTGTGTGTGTGTGTGTGTGTGTGTGTGTGTGTGTGTGTGTGTGTGTGTGTGTGTGTGTGTGTGTGTGTGTGTGTGTGTTGTTGTGTGTATGTTGTTTTTGTGTGTATGTATGTATATGTCTGTGTGTATGTGTGTATTGTGTATGTATGTATGTATGTATGTATGTATGTATGTATGTGTGTGTATGTGCGTGCGTGTGTGTGTGTGTGTGTGTGTGTGCGTGTGTGTGTGTATGTGTATACGAGTGTATGTATTTGTGTGTGTGTTGTGTTATTTCTTTATCTTGTTTAAACAAAATACAAACACTCAAACGTTTATTTATTCTGTCTCACTGTGTGTCTGTCAGTTTGGTTTTGGGTTTACAGTTACTACTTATAAATACCCACTGTGTATGTCTCCATACGTAATCGGTTACTTCTTGCTGACTTGTTCGAAACTTTGACAATTGTTTACGTTTTGTAGATTTGACTTTCAGCATTATGTGTCTATGTTTGGATTTGTGTATTGTTGATTTTGTTAATGTATCATTTTAGTGAATAGCCAGTACACACTTTCTTATAGATTAGTTACGGAATGCTCTGTGTTTTTTATGTGTTAACATATTATTGTTTACTATTTCTTTCAGTTTATATAGTATTTAGTCAGTTTCATTTAGAAAAAAAATTGCAATATTTGCATTGCAGTTAGTTCTATGTTTGACAGTTTTCTTTTGTTTAATGTTTATAGGTTACAATAAGTGCAAGAGAGAAACTGCGAATTCATTTTTGTTGAAAATGCATACATACTTTATTCTTAGCAGATGTGTTTAGTCTTGTAGCTCTTTTTAAATTAAAGAAGTAAACTAATATTGATCATATTTTTATTTAATGTTTCTTTTCTTGCACTAGCGCTGCTGCCCTGCTCTTATGATTTGATTCGTTTGTGTGCGTTTTACAAAGACAACGACGTATTTTGAAATTGTGTTTATGTTTTCATGTTTTCTGGTTTTGGTTGTTTTTCAGCCCGAATTACTTCCACTTCTTGTTGTGACGTCATTGAAGGTTTGTGATGTTAGGATGGTCTCCCTTGCTCACTGCATTGCTTGCTTGTGAAACACCATTGTGCTGGAATGAAGAATGTCACATGTTAACCTTAGTTGTTGATGGTAACTGTGTGATTATCCTTCTACACAAAGAGTAGCTCCGTGTGTGTGTGTGTGTGTGTGTGTGTGTGTGTGGTGTGTGTGTGTTGTGTGTGTTGTGTGTGTTGTATGTATGTGTGTGTGTGTGCGTGCGTGCGTGTGTGCATGTGTGTGTATATGCATGTGTGTGTGTGTGCGTGCGTGTGTGTGTGTGTGTGTGACTGTGTACTTGCGTGTGTATAAGTGTGTGTAAGACAGAGTGACAACAGGAGACAGGGAGAGAGAGGGTGAGCAAGATAGAAAGAGAGAGAGGGGGGAGACAGACAGACAGATAGACACAGAGACGGAGAGAAAGAGAAAAAGAGACAGAGACAGATAGAAAAAGACAAAGAAAGAAAGGGAGAGAGAAGGTGAGGTGTCAGAAAGGAAACAAACTCATTAATGATTTTTTTTATGTTCCCAAGAAAAACGAACATTATTACAGTTATGATGGACAAAGGTCCATTTCTGCGTGCTAAAATGTAGTAGATATGTAAACACAATCAGACCAAAGTTAAACATGATAAATGTACAACAACAATATCGGCTTTAGAAGCTGTACAAACCAAACGAATCTTCAACACCTTAAGACAGAAGTTAACAAATATATACATACTCTCTTCTGACTGAATATGCATATTTCATGTAATGAAAAAAAAAATAATAGTAATAATAATAGACACACAGGAGACAGAGGGAGATGGGGGTAGATGGGGACATGGGAGAGAGAGAGGGGGGGAGAGAGAGAGGGATGGAGAGAGAAGGGAAGAGAGAGGGGGGAAGAGAGGGAGAGAGACAAATACAGACAGAGGGATTGGGAGAGAGAAGGGATGGAGAGAGAGAGACAGAGAAGGGAGATAGAGGGGGAGACAGACAGCAGACAGAGAGAGAGGGATGGGAGAGAGAAGAGGGTGGAAAGAGAGAGAGAGAGCGAGTCTGTGTGAACGTGCAAGTACACTAATCACCACCCTTCCCTATGTTTTTTTATAACCAAGATGAGACAGTAGACAGTGTGGAACAATACAAGCCCCAGTGATGTCCCCTAGCTCTGTTGTCCCTTTAACAACCATCATGTATGTCATGTGACCTTCACCAGCAACACGCCAGGTCCTGCTTTTGCCGTGTCCATGTTGGGTGTCGCATGAACTTTCAGTGTTTGTGTATATGTTTGTGTAGATGTTTGATATATATGTTCGTGTAGATGTTTGTATATATGTTTGTATAGATGTTTGGCATTGTGTCAGCATTGTGCTTTGTGTTGCCTTGTTATTTGTTGTGTCTGCGGTCAAGCACAATACTGTGTGATATTTTGTGACTATAACAGTAATGACAGATGATGAGGAGAAGAGGAGGAAGAGGAGACTAAGAAGGAGAAGGAGAGGAAAGGAGAGAGGAGGAGGAGAAGAAAAGGGAGAGGAGAAGGAAAAGGGGGAGAAGAAGGCGAGGGAAAGGAGGAGAATGAGAAGGAGGAGAAAGAAGGACGAGGAGAAAAGGAAGGAGAGAGGAGAAGAAGAAGGAAGAAAAAGAAGAAGAAGGAAGAGAGAAGAAAAGAAGAGGAAGAAGAGAAGAACAAGAAGAAGAAAAAAGAACAAAAAGAAGACAAGAAGAAGAAGAACAAGAACAAAGAAGAACAAGAACAAGAACAAGAACAAGAACAAAAAACAAGAAAAGAACAAGAAAACAAAAAGAAGAAGGACCATAATCGTCCCGCACTATGCAGTAAGACATCATCATGATGATAAATTATGATGGCATGATCCTGAAGCCTGCACGTAAACCTATCCGCTGCCAAGGCCTTGAGGTCCCACCTTGCGTATGGAACGATTCTTTCATTTTCATATCAGTCATTGGAACAGTCTCGGTGAAATGTATGTCTGAATCTTGCAATGTTAACCCTTTGATTGTCTTATCGTATCCATCAGCAAACCGCATTGGCAGCCGTGACAGCAGAGCAAAAACCTAACCTTTAAACTCCCTGACCCTACCTATGTGCTTCATGCAGGACGCTGGTGGATGAGGAGAAGGAGTGAAAGAATTAAGTTTTTGCAGCCGGCAGATCAGGTGCGGAAGTGAAAAGGTTAAATAAAAACGGAAACACGAAACCACAACCACCCCCTATTGTAAGCTGACCTCACCAACTCCTGCACACTCACGTCACTGACGTCATCGCCCAAACGACACACACACGACCATCTGTCCACCATCTGGACCCATCGTTCTCATCGTCCACACTCCTCTGGACCATCCCCCATTTCCAATAAAATGAACGAACACATAAACAAACAAGCAAGAAAACAAACAAACAAAACAAACAAACAACAAGCAAGCAAATCGCAACAAAATCCACACAATATAAAACAAACAAACAAAGCAAGAAAGTAAGCAAACAAACAAACAAACAAAAACAAACAAAACACACACAAACAAACAAATCACAAGTCCACACAATAGAATTACAACAAACATGAAAACTATACAGTAAGAGTAGTGGAACTACTATGGTATTCTAGATATGAAGATTGGAAATGGTTTGATGTCAAGCACCGTGTTTTAGTACTGATAATCAAAAACTGGAAACTGCACACTTGAATGGAACTGTTTGCTTTTCCATTTACAGTAATTCACACTGACATTGAAAATGTGATTATTGGTTTTTTGGTTTTTGTCTTGCTTCCTTTTGTCTTTTCTTTTATTTTATGTCCTTGTTTTAATAAGAAATGGTTTTATTTATTTATTTATTTATTTATTTATTTATTTATTTATTTATTTATTTATTTATTTATTTATTTATTTATTTATTTATTCATTTATTTATTTTTTATTATTTATTATTTATTATTTGTTTGTTTGTTTATTTATTTATTAATCTATTTATTTATTCGTTTATTTATTTATTCGTTTGTTTATTTATTTGTTTATTTATTCATTTATTTATTCGTTTATTTTTTTCATGTATGTATTTTTTTTGTTCATTTTATTTGTATGCGTGGGTTCTTTTCCCATTCATATATTTATTTCACTTGCTTATATATTTACTTATTGATTTACTTATTTATTCATTTGTCTATCTATTTATGTATTTGTTTATTTTATTCACATACATGCATTCTTTTATCGTGTGTTTATTAATTTATTATTTATTTATCTATTTATTTTTTATCTATTTATTTATCTATTATATTTACTTACTTACTTATCTATTTATTTTGATCGCTGTTTTTTTTAGGCTTGTTTATATTTTTCTCTTTTCCTTGCTTTTCTCCAATTCCAATGATTTGTACATGGAGGCAAACTCTGCAGGGATTGTTTCCGATTGTGATTCGTTTGCTTTTTGTGCAATCCTCATCGTATTGGGTAGGGTGGTTGAATAAGGTTAAACATCCTTTGACAGTTCTAATCCATTACCGGAGGATCTTGATGTAATCATGAATGTGTGTGCAGTAGAGCGTGTGTGGGTTTTGTGTTTGTGTTCTGTTTGGTGTGAAATGAAACTGTCA
>JAPXFY010000017.1:57597472-57602472 GCA_030674185.1 Monoplex corrugatus
AAACATTAAGACAGGCAGCCAACAGGCCAGTGGACCTAGCAAACAATAAGCTGGAACCACCTGAATGATGGAAACATTAAGATGGACAGCCAACAGGCCAGTGGACCTATCAAACAGTAAGCTGACACCACCAGAATGATGGAAACATTAAGATGGGCATCCAACAGGTCAGTGGACCTATCAAACAATAAGCTGTCACCACCAGAATGATGGAAACATTAAGATGGACAGCCAACAGGCCAGTGGACCTATCAAACAGTAGCTGACACCACCAGAATGATGGAAACATTAAGATGGCAACCAACAGGCCAGTGGACCTATCAAACAGTAAGCTGACGCCACAGAATGATGGAAACATTAAGATGGGCAGCCAACAGGCCAGTGGACCTATCAAACAGTAAGCTGACACCAGCAGAATGATGGAAACATTAAGATGGGCAGCCAACAGGTCAGTGGACCTATCAAACAGTGAGCTGACACCAGCAGAATGATGGAAACATTAAGATGGACAGCCAACAGGCCAGTGGACCTATCAAACAGTAAGCTGACACCAGCAGAATGATGGAAACATTAAGATGGGCAGCCAACAGGTCAGTGAACCTACCAAACAGTAAGCTGACACCAGCAGAATGATGGAACATTAAGATGGGCAGCCAACAGGTCAGTTTTTAACGTTGTAGGCCGGGGTTGAACTCGGGATATCAGATGTGGAGTCCATGGCTCTATCAAAAGAACCAACCAACAAGAGGTGTGTGAACGAGTAGGAGGCTGTATGATTGTGTACAAGTGTACATGCGTAGCATAAACTAAAGTGTAATAAAGAGTCACTAGACATGGCATATGTACAACACAAGTTTCAAGGTGTGTGAACATGTCTGTGTCTGCTAAACACACAATCTGCAACAACAGAATCTCACTTAATCTCATAATTACATTAAAAAAACAACACTTAATTTCAATGTGCGTAAGTACGCTTGTGTTGCTAAACACAGAATCTGCAACAACAAACCCCTTACTGAATGTCATGTGTAAAAAAAAAACCACACATAAAAACAAGCAAATTTGAAGATATGTGAACTTGTCTGTGTTCCTAAACACATATTCTCCAGCAGTATTCTCACTTATTGATTCTCACTGACAATGCTATACCCACACTGATTGTATAGAAATAGTGGGGTAGGTGACCGATGACTGTAATGACCTTGCCTGTGGCCTGCCATTAGTTGTAACGTTACCCTAGATATCCAATAACCCTGTTCTGTGTGCGTGTCTTCACCTGCCTGATCCTTAATTTGAGTTTGTTCAAGAGGGATTCATCGCAATCAGACAGTTCCATATGAGCTCCATCCCAATATGTCAGCTTTCTGTGGCACGTTCCCTGAGACTGTGTAAATCCATGTGCTGGCAAGGTCTTGAGAAGGGGAAGGGGTCGGGAGGGACGGACCCACGCAAAGACACGTAGACATATATAAAGCTAACACCACCAGAATGATGACAACAGTAATCAACATGGCCTGAGAACAGGCCAGCTTCTGAGCCTGTGGGCAGGGACTGAACTCAAGATAGTAAATCTAGAGTGCATGGTTTTATCAAAAGAACCAACAACCCGCTTGAGAATGGTCTTTGAGGCTGACATCAGTAGACGGGTAGACAGTCACAAGGCTGACATCAGTAGACGGGTAGACAGTCACAAGACTGACATCAGTAGACGGGTAGACAGTAACAAGGCTGACATAAGTAGACAAGTAGACAGTCACAAGGCTGACATCAGTAAACAGTTAGACAGTCACAAGGCTGACATCAGTAGACAGGTAGACAGTCACAAGGCTGACATAAGTAGACAAGTAGACAGTCACAAGGCTGACATCAGTAAACAGTTAGACAGTCGCAAGGCTGACATCAGTAGACAGATAGACAGTCACAAGGCTGACATCAGTAGACAGGTAGACAGTCACAAGGCTGACATCAGTAGACAGGTAGACAGTCACAAGGCTGACATCAGTAGACAGATAGACAGTCACAAGGCTGACATCAGTAGACAGGTAGACAGTCACAAGGCTGACATAAGTAGACAAGTAGACAGTCACAAGGCTGACATCAGTAAACAGTTAGACAGTCGCAAGGCTGACATCAGTAGACAGATAGACAGTCACAAGGCTGACATCAGTAGACAGGTAGACAGTCACAAGGCTGACATCAGTAGACATGTAGACAGTCACAAGGCTGACATCAGTAGACAGATAGACAGTCACAAGGCTGACATCAGTAGACAGGTAGACAGTCACAAGGCTGACATCAGTAGACAGGTAGACAGTCACAAGGCTGACATCAGTAGACAGGTAGACAGTCACAAGGCTGACATCAGTAGACAGGTAGACAGTCACAAGGCTGACATAAGTAGACATGTAGACAGTCACAAGGCTGACATAAGTAGACAGGTAGACAGTCACAAGGCTGACATCAGTAGACATGTAGACAGTCACAAGGCTGACATCAGTAGACAGGTAGACAGTCACAAGGCTGACATAAGTAGACATGTAGACAGTCACAAGGCTGACATCAGTAGACAGGTAGACAGTCACAAGGCTGACATCAGTAGACAGGTAGACAGTCACAAGGCTGACATAAGTAGACATGTAGACAGTCACAAGGCTGACATCAGTAGACAGGTAGACAGTCACAAGGCTGACATCAGTAGACAGGTAGACAGTCACAAGGCTGACATAAGTAGACGGGTAGATAGTCACAAGGCTGACATAAGTAGACAGGTAGACAGTCACAAGGCTGACATCAGTAGACAGGTAGACAGTCACAAGGCTGACATCAGTAGACAGGTAGACAGTCACAAGGCTGACATAAGTAGACATGTAGACAGTCACAAGGCTGACATCAGTAGACAGGTAGACAGTCACAAGGCTGACATCAGTAGACGGGTAGACAGTCACAAGGCTGACATCAGTAAACAGGTAGACAGTCACAGTCACTGACTCTGTTACATCACATGCATGGAGCGGGAGGGGGTGAGGGAGGTGAGGGGGGTGAGGGGGCGGAGTTCTGTGATGTGATTGGTTGTATTGGAAGTTGGTCAGGTAAGTTAGTACTGGATGGTTGATTTTGGTTTTTTTTCCAATTCCATTTTTTTTTTTTTTTTTTTGACAATTGCAGTTTGAGATACAAATTACTTTTCATGACAATTTAACCCCGATTACTCCATTGAGAGGCCGATACCATTTTAAAATACAACATTCATACGCTAGATCTGACCTCATGACCTTGTCAAAGCTCAGAGATGATGTACAGGCCTAAGGCTTGTGCCATGTCACTTTGGTCCTTCTTCCATCACATGGTATCAGTGACGTCAGTCCGTGTGGAGTTTATTCCGAGCACGAAGACGTCATCTTGAGAAACTTAAACTGAAACTGTTTACCAGTCGCGTATTTGTGAGATGACAGTGATGACCTTAACCCTCACCTAAACCTTAGCTGTTATCGTGACCCTCAGTACCATACATGTCACGGAATTTTGACCTTTGTTTAGCAATATAGAAGAGGCTGCTGCTGTCACAGTAGTTAGCGCCCAGTGTGTGTGTGTGTGTGTGTGTGTGTGTGTGTATGTGTTTGTGTGTATGTATGTGTGTGTGTGTGTGTGAATGTGTGGATGGTGTGTGTGTGTTTGTTTGTGTGTGTGTGTGTGTGTGTGTATGTGCGTGTGTGCGTGCGCGTGTGTGTGTGTGTATGTGCGTGCGTGTGCGTGTGCGTGCGCGCGCGTGTGTGTGTGTTATGTGCGTGCGTGAGCGTGCGTGCGTGCGTGTCTATACACACATACATATCTCTGTGTGAGTGTGTGTGTGAGTGTGTGTGTATGTGTGTATGTGTGTGTGTGTGTGTGCGCGCGCGCGCGTGTGTGTGTGTCTCATGAGAGGGAGGGGAAGAAAGGATTGCACAGAGAGAGGGGGAAGTGAGTGAGAGAGAGAGAGTAAGAGAGAAAGAGGGAAAGAGAGAGTGAGAGAGAGAGAGACAAAGAGGGAGGGGGAGAGAGAGAGCGAGAACAAGAGAGACAGACAGAGAGCGAGAGATAGATAGAGAGAAAGAGAGAAAGAGACAGACAGACAGACAGACAGACAGACAGAAGGGAACAATACGTATGTGTCGCTGGTCACTGGCTTACTCAAAGAAAAATCAAAATCGTTACCCTAAAATAGTACAGGCAGTCTGAATGTAGAGATGTAGCAATTCCGTAGTCTTATCAACAGATTACTTGCTGCTCCCAGTGCCAGTAATGAATACTATACTCCATTATCTAATTTTTTTTGTTTACAAACACTTTCATTAGGATTAAGGCGTATAATATGAATAAAATGCTATGCCCAGTACCCAGTGAAAAAAGTTGTATTCTTTTCACAAGGACGACAAAGAAACAGTGACACGGGACTTTAATCTTGTTTGCATCCCGACTACCTGTCTTATCCTGAGTTGTCTTTCTTGGCGGTCGGAACGGCAAACGATCGGAAGGTTGTATATACTTCAGCAACGTAAATGGTCTCCCCTTTCACTCCCGCACCTTATTCACCATCTGCAAAAAAAATGTAACTCTCTGACTCTCCCACGCTATTCACCAGTTTAAAAGAAGCTGGAAAACAGACAAACAGATATATATAAAGATCTAGATGTCGATGTAGATAGAGTTAGATGAAGATAGAGAGATATAGACATAGATATAGAAAAACATGCCGATTTTCGGTCAATTCAACCTTGTTTTCCATTTGACCTTGTGTCCGTCAACATTCTAGCAGGTTAAGAACCAGACGGACATGAAGATAGAATCTGTTTACTATTTAATTAACAGAACAAGACAGCAAAAAAAAATCATCCAACTGGCCTTTGTCAAGTGAACGCAAAAGTCATCAAAGGAACAAGTCATTTGAGCTAGAGAATGTAGTTCTGATATCAATGCTAGACTCGTGGTTTCCACCCGTCAAGACTGATATTTAACCCTTTAAC
>JAPXFY010000017.1:57612472-57614972 GCA_030674185.1 Monoplex corrugatus
CTAGTTTCTTTATTTCCTTTTTTTTCATTCTTTCTTTTTCTTTCTTTCTCTCTTTCGTTCGTTCTTTCCATCATTCTTTCTTACTCTCTTTCTTGCCTTTATTTCCTCTTTCTATATATATATATATATCATTATTTTTTATCCCTATTTGTCCCCATTTTTTTTCTCTTTTTTCCCCTTCCTTTAACGTGCAGACATGTCTTCCTTGTTTTCTGTTTTGTTGATTTACGTTCTTGCTGTCTGTTTTAGGATTGTCTTAATTTTCGTAAACTTTTAACCTCGCTCTCTGTTTAAGGAAACACACACACACACACACACACACACACACACACACACACACACACACACACACACACACACACACACACACACACACACGCACGCACGCACACACACACACACACACACACACACACACACACACACACACACACGCTTTCTCTCTGATTTCTCCCTCTGTCTCTCTGTGTCTGTCTCTATCTCTGTCTCTCTCTGTCTCTCTCTCTCTCCTCTCTCTCTCTCTCTCTCTTGTCTCAATCTCTCCTCTCTCTTCTCACTGCCTTTTTCTCTCTTTCCCTCTCTGTCTCAGTCTCTGTCTCTCTCTATATCTCTCTGTCTCTCTGTCTGTCTCTGTCTCTCTGTCTCTGTCTCTCTCTCTCTTTCTCTCTCTCTCTCTGTCCTTCTGTCTCTGTCTGTTTGTCTCTGTCTGTCTCTCAGTCTGTGTATATGTTTCTGTCTCTCTGTCTATGTATCTGCCTCTGTCTGTCTGTCTTTCTGTCTATCTGTCGGGTCTCTTTCTCTTTCTCTCTGTACTTTCGTACGTCTGTGTGTGTTTGTATGAGAGAAAATGCGCACGTATTGTGTATGCATGTTTGTGTGTGTGTGAGGAAAAGAGAGGGAGGGAGGGAGACAAACAGATCGACGGACAGACAGAGTCTGAGACAGACTAAGAGAGAGATGGAAAGCGAGAGAGAAAGAGAGAGAGAGAGAGAAGAGAGAGCCAGCCAGCCAGCCAGACAGATAGACAGACAGACTTGCAAAGAGAGAGAGAGAGACAGGGAGAGAGAGAGAGGGTAAGAGAGAGAGAGGCAGAATCAGAGCGACACAGAGAAAGAGAGAGAGAAAGAAAGAAACAGAGAGACACAGACAGAGAGACAGAGCATGAGAGAGGCAGACAGACAGACAGACAGACAAACAAAAAGAGAGAGGAGAGAGAGAATGAGAGACAAAGAGAGAGAGAGACAGAGAGAGAAAGAGACACAGAGAGAGAACGACTGAGACAGACATACAGACAGACAGAGTGAGACAGAGACAGAGACAGAAAGAGAGACAGAGACAGAGAGACAGAGACAGAGAGAGACAGAGACAAAGAAAGAGAGCATGTGTGTTTCCCTGAATACATGTGCGTGAAACAACGCTGGTGTATCAGCAGAAAACGTCACCAGTGCACGCCGGTACAGGCCTACCTGACAGAGTCATCACAAAATGCACGTGTTTTTTTTTTTTATTTATTTTTTTTTTTTTAATTAACAACCCGACCTTTTCTTCATTTTATTGTCTACTTGTCTTGCCAAAAGGTCACAGTGACCTAACGTGTGATCATTGTCAGCGGAAATTGTCTTTTCGTTCCTGGGCCAATTCCATCACATCTTCCCTTCACCTTTTGCAGATAAAGAGGTTAAGAACAGGTGAGACACTAATAAAGAAAGGCATTAGAATGATAAAAACAAAGAAAGAAAAACAGAAAGAAAAAAAAAGAAAAATATAGAAAGAAAGAAAGTAAGAAAGAAAAAGAAAATGAGAAAGAAAAACAGAAAGAAAGAAATGAAGAATGAAAGAAATAATTACTGATAGATAGATAGATAGATAGATAATGAGATAGACAGATAGATATATAGATAGACAGATAGATAGATAGATATATAGATAGATAGACAGAGAGATAGATAGATAGATAGATAGACAGATAGTATATAAACAGACAGATAGATATATATATATAGAGAGAGAGAGATAGATAAATAGATAGATAGATAAAGAGATAGACAGATAGATAGATAGATAGATAAATAGATAGATAGATATATAGATAGATAGATAGATAGATAGAGAGAGAGAGAGAAATAGATAATAGATAGATAGATAAAGACATAGACAGATAGATAGATAGATAGATAGATAGATAGATAGATAGATAAATAGACATATAGATAGATAGACAGACAGAGCGATAGATAGATAGATAGATAGACACAGAGCGATAGATAGATAGATAAATAGATAGATAGATAGATAGATAAAGAGATAGACAGATAGATAGATAGATAGATAGATAGATAGATAGATAGATAGATAGATAGATAGATAGATAGATGGATAGAGAGAGAGAGAGATAGATAGATAGATAATAGATAGAAAGATAAATGTGACTGGTTCTTGCGAACGGGGTCACAAGTCGCAATGTGTGAACTGAGATACGGGCCTGAAAAGGTGGTGAGGG
>JAPXFY010000017.1:57619972-57627472 GCA_030674185.1 Monoplex corrugatus
TTGATCAACTGACCAAAGCACTTTTAATTATTTCTGTTGATAAATATCCTGGTAAACTGTTCCCACCATGTTTTTACCTTGATGTTCTGATATGTTACGTTGATCTTACTGACCACCTTTCTTGGATACATAAATTCAAATTGACCGCCTTTCTTGGATACATAAATTCAAATTGACCGCCTTTCTTGGATACATATATTCAAATTGACCGCCTTTCTTGGTTACATAAATTCAAATTGACCGCATTTCTCGGATGCATAAAGTCAAATTGATCGCCTTTCTCGGATAAATAAAGTCAAATTGACGCCTTTCTTGGATACATAAAGTCAAACTGACCGCCTTTCTCGGATGCATAAAGTCAAAGATCAAACTGTCAGAATGTACAGGCTGTTCAAAGTCAAGTCTGACACTGGTATCGTCTGGGTAGGATGAAAATGAAACTGATGAGCGTGGCTGTTATTGTTGTTGTTGTTGTTGTTGTAGGACTGGGATGAAAATATACAATGTCTCCTAATCAGTCCAAATCCCAAATGACTGACAAGACTGTCCGCATTTTGATCAACGGAGTACCATTTGTAAAACATTATACCAGTAATTGGCGAACAATATCCCAAGGAATTTGCCAAGTGACTGATGGAATAGATCAGACATAGTTTATGACCGTGTTTTCCACATCATTTGACATAGTGGCGGATGGGGGGGGGGGGGGGGGGGTGAGTGGGAATTGTTCTACTTCAGATATTCCACTAATGAGCTTTAGGTCTGCCTGACAGCTGTAAATAAGACAAGACTAGTGTTTAGTGGTCTGGACACATGCTGAAGGAGATAACTGGGTTAATGGCCGCATGAACAAAGAATTCGGTTAATGGCCCCATTGATACAAAGAAACTCGGTTAATGGCCGCTGAACAAAGAAACGGTTAATGCCGACAGGTGAATAAAGAAACTCGGTTAAGGCCGCTGAACAAAGAAACTCGGTTAATGGCTGAAGCTGAATCAAAAGACATTCGGTTAATGGCTGCTGAACATAGAAACTCGGTTAATGATCACTAAACAAAGAAACTGGTAATTAATGGCCGTTGAACAAAGAAACTCGGTTTAATGCTCAATTCAAAGGACATACACCCAGAATTACCACACCCAAAGTCCAGGACAGATGTGGAGAGAAAACCTCCAACACAAACAGCAATTTTTTTTTCTGTCCCGATTTTGTTATCAGATGTGTGTTTACACGTTGTGTATGTCCACTTTGTAGGCCTACACATAGCAGGTTGTTGTAGACTGTCTCTGATGTGTGTGCATGGTGGGTGTTTTATCCATACACCAGCCGCTGATATGACTTACAGAAACTTTAACATCGCAAGTTTAATATTCTGCAGTGCACACTCTCGAAAGGGGTTTAGGTACTGGCAGGTCTGCACACATATTCACCTGTGACATAAAAAACAACAACAACAGCAACAAACAAACAACAAAACAAAAACAATAAAACAAAAACAAGATAAGACGAAAACAAAAAACAAAAACAATCTCCACCCTTTACCCACCAGGCAGAGGTGTCTAAGTGGATCATCAACCCCTAAACCTTCCATTTAGAAAGCTGACGCTTACCCACTTTACTACCGCTCCTATCCAGCAGGAATAAATAAGGGGATTCTTGGAGATTACAGCGAGCATCTTAACCACTAAACTATGATTCCAGCCGTCTGTTGATGTGTGGATGTCATTCCTAAATCAGGATCAAACTCACCAGCGGACAAATCCCAAAAATGTGAGCCAGTCTCCTTGATGTAGTGGTTAGCACGACGGATTACCGATTGGAAGGTTGTGGGTTCGAATCCCCTCAGTGCCTTCAAAAATCAATGTGGGATTTTTCTGCTCCAACCGGCTCCTACCCAGCGTGTTTAGGCTTGTAAGGGAAGATGGGACCGCCCAGCCAAGTCTCATCCACATCACCGATGTGTCAATGGGGGTGTTGCTGAAATTTTCTTATCAACACCGCCGGTGTCTGTATTACTCGGGACCTAATTAGAGCCAGGGTGTGTTAGGATAGTAAGAGTAGAAGGGACACCCTTTACGCAGTAGTTTCAATCCTAACACAACTCCGTAGCATCGTGGTTATCATCCTCATCGTTATCATCATCGGCAAGGCATTGTAAAAACTGTGGCAAGTTATGTGGCCATTAAAAAAAAAGCCTTTCACTAGCAGCCGGGCATGTACGCGCTGGTTATAGGTCACTGTTCTAAATGTACCTCTGACGCCTATCACGTGGTCGAACCATGTGACTTTTAGCTCATAAATATTCAGAAGATTGTCATTGCAAATGGCTGACACCGCGTGTGTTGGAAAGTGAGTTTTTCAGCTTGGATTTTAAGAATTTTCATCAATTTTTTTTTTGCATGTGAGTAGAGATGGCGGACAGGTTCCGACCCCAATACTCTGTGGAAGACGTCCATCGGTTTATCTTTGATGTTCCTCGTGATGGAGAGGTGAGTGATGATGACATGATGAAGGAAACATTGTCGAAGATAAGCCTGATACTTTCGATTCAATTCCGACTATTCTCAGGAGATAATACCCTCTACAAGTACATCGATCCGAAGGGGGTGTGGTCGTGGTCGAGGCAGACGAGGTGGTAGAGGTGCTAGGTCTAATACAGCCCCCGGAAGGTCTAATACAGTCCCAGGAATGTCTAGTACAGCCCAGGAAGGTCTAATACAGCCCCAGAAAGGTCTAATCTAGTCCCAGGAAGGTCTAATACAGCCCCAGAAAGATTCTAATACAACCCCAGGAAGGTCTAATACAGCCCCGGAAGGTCTAATACAGCCCCAGGAAGATCTAATACAGCCCCAGGAAGGTCTAATACAGTCCCAGGAAGGTCTAATACAGTCCCAGGAAGGACTAATACAGCCCCAGGAAGGACTAATACAGCCCCAGGAAGGTCTAATACAGCCCCAGGAAAGTCTAATACAGCCCCAGGAAGGTCTAATACAGCCCCAGGAAGTGTTGTTGTGGAGACAGAGGGACGAATGGATGAAAATGTAAACTAAGAATACCCGCAATATGCACCTGTCTGTAGTTAACGTTTTATAATAATTTTAAATTGCACCAACCCAAAATTAGATCAATTTGCCCGAGAGTGCTGCCAGTCAAAGGGTTAAGGTGACGTAGGAACCGGCCCCAAAAATGTGACCACAACGTAATTGAGATGAACTTAAAAAGAAAAAGAAAACAAAACAAAACAAAAATCCCAAGACTGTGACCTGTGCACGTGACAAAGTGGTCAGCCCATGAACTACTGACTGGAAAGTCGTGGGTTCGAGCAAACCTGTGTGTATACATACTATCTCCAGTCCACCCAGCTGTGAGACAGTACCTGACCCTGTCCAGGTTCGGGGAAAGCAAAGTGGCGAGAGAGAGAGAGGAGATTAGTACTGCTCTTACATATATAATAATCCCCTGGGAATGGTTGAGGTCTACACCACCTCACTCCCCCACGACGTCTGGGCTACAGGACAAACATCACCCTTTGTTCTTGGCGTTAATGATTATGGTGAAAGTCTTGATTGCTGTTTGTCAATGTCTTGATTGCTGTTTGTCAATGTCTTGATTGCTGTTTGTCAATGTATTGATTGCTGTTTGTCAATGTCTGCTGTTTGTCAATGTCTTGATTGTTGTTTGTCAATGTCTTGATTGTTGTTTGTCAATGTCTTGATTGTTGTTTGTCAATGTCTTGACTGATGTTTGTCAGTGTCTTGATTGTTGTTTGTCAATGTCTTGATTGTTGTTTGTCAATGTCTTGATTGTTGTTTGTCAGTGTCTTGATTGTTGTTTGTCAATGTCTTGATTGTTGTTTGTCAATGTCTTGATTGTTGTTTGTCAATGTCTTGATTGTTGTTTGTCAATGTCTTGATTGTTGTTCGTCAATGTCTTGACTGCTGTTTGTCAGTGTCTTGATTGTTGTTTGTCAATGTCTTGATTGTTGTTTGTCAATGTCTTGATTGTTGTTTGTCAATGTCTTGATTGTTGTTTGTCAATGTCTTGACTGCTGTTTGTCAGTGTCTTGATTGTTGTTTGTCAATGTCTTGATTGTTGTTTGTCAATGTCTTGATTGTTGTTTGTCAATGTCTTGACTGCTGTTTGTCAGTGTCTTGATTGTTGTTTGTCAATGTCTTGATTGTTGTTTGTCAATGTCTTGATTGTTGTTTGTCAATGTCTTGATTGTTGTTTGTCAATGTCTTGACTGTTGTTTGTCAGTGTCTTGATTGTTGTTTGTCAATGTCTTGACTGCTGTTTGTCAATGTCTTGATTGTTGTTTGTCAATGTCTTGATTGCTGTTTGTCAATGTCTTGATTGCTGTTTGTCAATGTCTGCTGTTTGTCAATGTCTTGATTGCTGTTTGTCAATGTATTGACTGCTGTTTGTCAATGTCTTGATTGTGGTTTGTCAATGTCTCCTGTTTGTCAATGACTGTTGTTTGTCAATGTCTTGATTGCTGTTTGTCAATGTCTTGGTTGCTGTTTGTCAATGTCTTGATTGCTGTTTGTCAATGTCTTCACTGCTGTTTGTCAATGTCTTGACTGCTGTTTGTCAATGTATTGATTGCTGTTTGTCAATGTATTGATTGCTGTTTGTCAATGTCTGCTGTTTGTCAATGACTGCTGTTTGTCAATGTCTTGACTGCTGTTGGTCAATGTCTTGATTGCTGTTTGTCAATGCTTTGATTGCTGTTTGTCAATGCCTTGATTGCTGCTGTCAATGTCTTGATTGCTGTCTGTCAATGTCTTGATTGCTGTTTGTCCATGTCTTGATTGCTGTCTGTCAATGTCTTGATTGCTGTTTGTCAATGTCTTGATTGCTGTCTGTCAATGTCTTGATTGCTGTTTGTCAATGTCTTGATTGCTGTCTGTCAATGTCTTGATTTCTGTTTGTCAATGTCTTGATTGCTGTTTGTCAGTGTCTTGATTTCTGTTTGTCAATGTATTGATTGCTGTTTGTCAATGTATTGATTGCTGTTTGTCAATGTATTGATTGCTGTTTGTCCCCTACTCCTTATGAAAACAGAAGAGAGAGAAAGGGTGAAAGACAGAGAGAGGAAGAGAGAGATAGAGAAAAACAGAAAGAAAGGGAGAGAAAAAAGAGACAGTGAAAGAGAGTAGTAGTAGGCCTCCCTCGGTCATGGCTGACCATGGACATAGGTGCAGAGTGTTTGTGGATGAATGGACGGATGTAAGTCTGGGCAGTGTAATATGGAAGACAGGCTGTTGCCCATGCAACTTGTCCCCCCTCTCCACCTTGCTGACAGATCCAAAGGAACAGCAGGGCTGTTACGTTTTGGTGCCAACGCGGCCGCAGGAGCTGCCGGAAAGTGACAAAGTTTGCCATCCAACCGCCTTAGGGGCACCACACCGGATTTACTGTCAGGATTTACTCCCTTATCTAGATAACCGCGGGTAGCTCTTCAGAGCTAGAGCCCTTTGATGGATCTCATTTATTTCCACCAGGGTTTCTAGCCACCCTCCTCACCATCCTCCTGAGAGGACTGGTGGGGGTGCTGGTTTAGTGGCCAGCAATTCGACCCTGTGACAGGTAGTACTGGGTTCCAGGTTACCAGTAGCGGATACATCTATCCGACCTGACTGAAAGAGAGAAAGAAAAAAAATGAGAAAAAAAGAGAGAGAGATGAGAGAGAGAGAGAAAGACAGACAGACAGACAGAAAGACGGACAGACGGACAGAAAGACGGACAGACAGAGTGAGGGAGAGACAGACAGATAAGGCAGACACAGAGGAAGAGATAAAAAAAAAGAGAGGAGAGAGAGATAAAGAAAGAGAGAAGGAGAAAGAGAGAAAGAGAAGGAGAGAGTGAGAGATACGATGAGAGAAAAGATAGAGAGGCAGGGAGAAAGAGAGAGAGAGAGGTGGGGGGGGGGGAGGGAGGGAGAAGAAAGACAGAAGACAGATAGAGACAGAGACAGAGAGAGAGAGGTGGGGAGGGAGGGAGAAGAAAGACAGAAGACAGATAGAGACACAGAGACAGAGACAGAGGAAGAGAAAGAGAAAGCAAGTTTTCATCAATAAACGCATCATTGCCATCTCTGTCTTGTCCTTAACAGTGCCAGACACATGAAGAAAATTCCCTTTGGAAAGTCTGGCACTGATGCTTGATGGAGCTTAGCTGATAGCCTTTTAACCTTTGACTCCCGCAGCCTGGCCACCAGCTTCCTGCTTTGCCAACCATGCTAGCAAAACAAAAACTTAACCCTTTGACTCCCTCGCCCTTTCCAGCAGCTTCCTGCAGGAAGCTGGTGGAAAGGGTGAGGGAGTCAAAGGGTTACGTTTTTGCAGTTGGTAGATTGGGTCCGGGAATCAAAGGGTTAAAGATCTGTTTTCTGTTTGTCTATACGTTATGAAAAGGTGTTCCTTAGTATATACTGGCAATGTGTCTGTGCGTATGTGTGAGTGTGCGAGCGCGCGCGTGTGTATGTTTGCATGTGTGTACGTGCGTGTGTGTGTGTGTGTGTGTGTGTGTGTGTGTGTGTGTGTGTGTGGTGTGTTGTGTATGTGTGGGGTTTTGTGTGTGTGTGTGTGCGCGCGCGCGCGCGCGCGCGTGTGTGTGTGTGTGTGTGTGTTGTGTTGTGTTGTGTTGTGTTGTGTTGTGTTGTCTATTCAAATGTATGTGTATGAGAGAAAGGAGGCAGCAAGAGCTTGACAGAGAGAGAGAGAGAGAGATGAGAAGAGAGAGAGGGAAGAGAGATGGGGAGAGAGAGAGGGACGAAGAGAGAGAGAGAGAATGAGAGTGGGAAGAGAGAGAGGGAAAAGGAGAGAGAGAGAAGGAAGAGAGAGAGGGGGTGAAGAGAGAGAGTGAGTGAGAAAAGGAAGAGAGACAGATGGTTGAAGAGAGAGAGGGAAGAGAGAGAGAAAGGGAAGAGAGAGAAAGGGAAGAGAGAGAAAGGGAAGAGAGAGAGAAAGGGAAGAGAGAGAGGGAAGAGAGAGAGAAAGGGAAGAGAGAGAGAAAGGGAAGAGAGAGAGAAAGGGAAGAGAGAGAGGGAAGAGAGAGAAAGGGAAGAGAGAGAAAGGGAAGAGAGAGAGAAAGGGAAGAGAGAGAGGGAAGAGAGAGAAAGGGAAGAGAGAGAAATGGAAGAGAGAGAGAAAGGGAAGAGAGAGAAAGGGAAGAGAGAGAGAAAGGGAAGAGAGAGAAAGGGAAGAGAGAGAGAAAGGGAAGAGAGAGAGAAAGGGAAGAGAGAGAAAGGGAAGAGAGAGAAAGGGAAGAGAGAGAGAAAGAAAGAAAGAGAGAAGTGGACGAGAGAGAGAAAGAGAGATGGAAGAGAGAGAGAGAGGGAGACAGAGGGAAGAGAGAGAGGGGGAAGGAGAGAGAGATGGACGAGAGAGAGAGAAAGAGAGAGGAAAGAGAGAGAGGGAGACAGGGAAGAGAGAGAGAGGGGGAAGGAGAGAGAGATGGACGAGAGAGAGAGAGGGACGATGGAGAGGTAGAGAGACA
>JAPXFY010000017.1:57629972-57657472 GCA_030674185.1 Monoplex corrugatus
CTTGGTAACTCAGTCTTTCACGGAAGTGTCGAGGAAGGGAGACGGAAATGAAGAGAAAGAGAGAGAAGACAGAACAGACAGACAGACAGCCAGACAAACAGACAGGCAGACAGACAGACAGAGACAGGACAGATAGAGAGACAGACAGCAGAGAAAGAGAGACAGACAGACAGGACAGATAGACAGACAGAAAGAGAGAGAGAGAGAACAACAGTAGACTGATAACAGTTGCAGAATGTACAAAGAAACAATTTACAACAACTCAGGTTTTGGCAAACAACCTACAGAGCTAGAGGACTATGGTGAACAGTTGTTAAATAAGGTGCCTCAATGACTCTTCACAGAGGTCAGAGAGAAGAAGGAGAGAGAAACTTGTTAGGAAGACGACCTCAGAAAATGTACTAAGAGAGGAACTGATTGACAAGACGTATGTAAAATTACTGTCTGCTATCTTCCAGTTTGTAATCCTATCAAATCACTTTTGCTTCTTTATTTGTTCTTAACGGAATTCACAAGAATAAAACGGAAAAAAAACTGTCCAATACTTAGTGGACATTCTTGTTCTCAAGTGAATTTGTAAGAATAAAGCGACCAGAAAAATACCAAAAACAATGAAAGAAAGAAAAAGAAAAGAAAGCAAAAAGAAAAAAGTAAAGAAAAAGAAAAAAAAATCAAACAAGCTTTCCAATACTTAGTGGACATTCTATGTTTATGTGTTAATACTGGCAGAAAATGCTATTGAGCAGCATTATTACTGGCATAGCTTATGTACATCAATGTCTAAACTAAGCTAAATCCTTACTTATTGAACAATTATTAAACTGCCAGGGGCCGCATTATGAAGCAGAGTAAATCTAGGCTTGAAGATTAGTTTGTGGAGACACTGACAGTAGTTGAGTCGGACATCCATAATCTATAACTAGGGGGGTTTGTGCCTTTTTTTATTTCTTCATTTATTCAGTGATGGGAACTCTTCTCTTTGAATTGGTGTGCTTCAAAATAACATGGATTTAGGATTGCTTTTTGTTTCACTTTGGAATGTATCATGCCATTAGTGCAAAATTTCTGCAAATTTGGTGAGTACAAATAAAATATTTCACCAAAAATTCAAATTTCATTTTTTGTCTTTCTGTGAGTGTCATTTTAAAGAGGAATCATTTTGCTACAAACCTTATTCAACATGTTATTGTCTATTTTGTCTCCTTTAGCTTCAGGAATTTTTTTATGAATTATTACCCTAATTCGCAAAATGCGCCCTGGCAATGGCGATGCACACTTTAATTACATCATCTGGCACTGTAAGGGTTAAATACCTGCAGGGTCTGGCTCATTCCTATTTTGCTCATCTTCTTCACCTCTCTACTCCATTAGAACAGTTGTTCTCCATGTCTTATATCCATCTCCTCCATCTCGTACATTCTTCTTTCATCATCCTTCTACCATTGCCTTGCTGGTGTGTGTGTGTGTGTGTGTGTGGTGTGTGTGTGTGTGTGTGTGTGTGTGTGTGTGTGTGTGTGTGTGCATGGTGTGTGTGGTATGTGTGTGTGTGTTTCTTAGTGTTTGTGTGTTTTTGATGTGGATGTTTTTGGTGTGTGTGTGTGTATGTTGTGTGTGTGTTTGTGTGTGTGTGTTTGTGTGTGTTTGTGTGTGTGTGTGTGTTTGTGTGTATGTGTGTTTGTGTGTTTGTTGTGTGTGTGTGTGCGCGTGTGTGTGTGTGTGTGTGTGCGCGCGCGCGGGTGTGTGTGTGTGTGTGTGTATCTGTGTGTGTGTCTGTGTGTTTGTGAACACAACTATTGCATGGATTGATAAATGCATGGCGTTGGTGCTGTTTGGCTTTTGCATTTTTGGTGTGTGTATAATTTCATTCATGTAAACGCTTAGGGCCTTTGTAAAACTAGCACTATAAATGTTTGTTATTATTATCATCATGATTATTATTAGTCTTATTTTTTTTTATCATTACTATTATTATTGTTACTATTATCATTCATGTGCCCTGCCGCATGGCGTTGGCGATCATGGCCCTCCAAATGCATCTATTCCTTGTCGCTGCAAGTACATCTTCCACCATCTCTGTTCTCAGCTACCCTAATATTATCATGATCATGATCATCATCATGATCATCATCATCACATCATCATCGTCGTCATCGTCGTCGTCGTCGTCATCATCATCATCATCATCATCATCATCATCATCGTCGTCGTCGTCATCGTCGTCGTCGTGATCATCATCACCATCATCATCATCATTACTACCATTGCTATGATTATTCCCACAGACTCCCCGTACAGAGACAAGCTGTCCATGGCCATTCTGGAACTGCAGGAGAACGGCAAGATCCAGCTGCTGTACAACAAATGGTGGAAAGACACGGGCACGTGTGTCCGTGATGACGACACCAAGGGGTCCAAGGCCAGCGCCCTGGGGGTGGAGAACGTGGGCGGCATCTTCGTGGTGCTGATGGCGGGGCTGGCACTGGCCGTCCTGGTGGCCATCTGTGAGTTTGTCGTCAGGTCACGGAAAAAACGCCCGTGAGGACAGGGTGAGTGCTGCTGGGAGGTGGGAGATCTGTGATTTAAAAAAAAAGATTTTTAGGATCATTGCGCTTAGATTTCCTTCATGCTGCCCCCCCCCCTCCCCTCCCCGGCCCCCTCTTTGTGCAAACGTGGTTGTGCTCTGCATATACGGATGTCTCCGACTTGCTGTGTTAAATACCAGCTATTCCGTTCTGTGCTGTAAACGTGTGGTTCTGGTCTATGTATACTGTTGTCGCCAGCTTACGGGTATTGTAGGCAATGTCTTACCAGTTGGCGGTGTTGATGCCACAGCTGATGGGGTGGACCTTGAGGGTGTCTGTGTACCTTGTTCATGGCACTCTTGCTTCGGCACTCAGCACAGGATCATCTTCTGGATACAGTCGTCTTCCATACAGACATCATGTCCCTGCCTATCCAAACTATCACTTAATAAGTAGACTCTCTATAATATGCTCTCTATAATTTTCCATTGCTTTTATTCTTTCTCCCCATTTATAGCCATGTGTGTGTGTCTGTTTCAGCGCTTAGATTTGATTTTATCAAGATTTTGCGCTATATGAATATTGTAATTATTATTATTATTATTATTATTATTATTATTATTATTATTATAGACACTACACATAAACCTGATGCTATCTGTGACAGTCCAGTAACTGCTCCTGCACTATGCACGTGTAATGAAATTTTAGTGACTGCCACACTTAACACTGCAGTGTATCTAAGGACTCTTAGAATCCTTGACTGCACTTATGCCAATGTACACCCAGCTTCGACTTATATGACAGTGTCTGGAACTTGCTTACAGCTTATTGAAAAGAGATTCATCGGGCTCGGACAATTCCATATGCACTCACCCAAATCTGCCGGCCATCATCTGGTAGAGTCCCTGAGGCTGTGCAAAACCCTACGGAATGGCAAGGTCTTGAAATACAGGGGGGGGTGCAAAAGTAGGTATACAGTTATGAGAAAAGAAAACACGTACAATACTCATTGCATTTATCATACAAACAAATGAATATTGCATATACATGTAATAACAAGCACAGCCTTAATCCTTCAGATACTCAAACTGCTTGCCGTCGGTATTCACACACTCCTCTAATCGAGAGCGGACACTCATGCACACTCCAACACAAAGATCTTTATCAGCATCAATTTCTTGACAAGCCTGCAAGATGAACTGAATCATGTCATTAACACATTCAGTATTCTCTGTCTTCCAATATTGTTTCAAAATCCATTTGCGCTCCTCGTCTGTCAAATTACCAGCCATGGTTAAATTAAATTGCCACTTAGATCTAAATTAAATTGCCGCTTACATCTAAATTAAATTGCCGCTTTACCTGCAAAAAAATGAAAAAAAAAAAGTTAGGATAAAGTACATGCATATTATTAGTTACGATAAAGTATAATTAATACACTGAAAACTATCAAAAATAAGGCCAACTAACTTAATGTGCTAATAATTTTAATGAATTAAGCATTATAATAACGATGTGATACTTACTGTATACTACTTTGGCACCCTCCAGTATGAAGGGGGAGAAAGGAACTATGGCCAGTGTTAAATAATGTGTTGGACTCGAAATGTCAGATCTTGTGTTCACGGCTCTATCAAAAGAACCAACCAGACCACGTTGAGAAGACAGAAGCTTGTTCAAAATTCATCTTTCGTAAAGCTAGCGGGTCTTCTTTGTGAATGATCTACATACTGATGGAGTGTGCTATGGATGAGCTGCGCCCCCCGCCCCCACCCCCGTCTCCTATCGATATTTGTTCCCGTCAACGCCTGTTTCTGCACTGTAAGCCACATTATACTCATTGTCCATTCTCTTGGAATTCGTTTCCATTCACACCCTCCGCCTTCCTTCTTTCACTCATTATATAAAAATGATTTTTTCCCCGTCCGATTACGCCATGAGGTGTCCTAGAGAGATGAATCTAGAAGTCTTCATTGAGACTGGAAGTGTGGTAGAGTCATGTTGTGGATGTGTGGTGCCACTCTGTCTATCCAACTTTGCTGTGCTAGTTCTGAAGCCTGAGCGTCTGGTGTTGTAAGCTCAAAAAGCTGGCTGGATGACTGGCCTCCTTGTCAGGTGGTCACACCCCTCGACCTGCTGTTGTTTAGAGTTTGAAGTTTGATCAAGATGGATTCATCACACTCGGGCTATTCCATATATGCGCTCCACCCAAATCTGCCTGCAATTACCAGGCAAACTTCTAGAGCATGCGCAAAATCTTACGCGCTGGCAATGTAATGGTCTACAGGTATTGTTCCAGCCATCTTTCAGATCTCTTTGTTCCTAATCTTGTCTCTTTTGGTCTTGTATGTTGTAAGTGTGAAATCAAATCAACAAAAACTAAACAGTAAATCGTGACCGTCGTCATTGCTTTACAGTATGTTGCTCTTTCTGTTGTTCCAGAAATCCCTGTGTTCAGAGATGGCGCAGGAACTACGGTTCGCTGTCCGCTGTGTCGGCTCTTCCAAGAAACCACGCTTCCGGCGACGATGCTCGAAGTGCAAGAAGACCCGGGAGGGTGGGTGGTGGTGTGGGGTGGTGGTGGTGGTGGTGGTGGTGTTGGTGTTGGTGGTGGTAGGGTTTAGGTGACCGTCTATACACGTGTGTGAGGTGCCCCCATCCGTGGCTACTGGCGCCGTGCTTCAGCATCAGCCATGGACCGGCCAACGGGTGATCCAGCTGAGGGACGTGAGGCCGTCCCCCTGCACCTCCAGCAGTAGACGTTATGAGGGAGAGTACTCCAGGCCCCGGGACTTTGCCGGGGAGTACGTGCACGTGGACTACAGTGATGGGGAGGCGTGACCCTAGCTTGTGTGTGTGGTGTGTGGTGTGTGTGTGTGTGTGTGTGTACTGTGTGTGTGTTGTGTGTGTGTGTGTGTGTGTGTGTGTGTGTGTGTGTGTGTGTTGTGTGTGTGTGTGTGTGTGTGTGTGTGTTGTGTGTGTGTGTTGTTGTGTTTGTGTGTGTTTGTGTGTGTGTGTGTGTGTGTGTGTTGTGTTGTGTTTGTGTGTGTGTATGTATGTGTTGTGTGTGTGGTGTATGTGTGTGTGTGTGTTGTGTGTGTGTGTGTGTGTGTGTGTGTGTGTGTGTTGTGTTTGTGTGTTTGTGTTTGTATTTGTGTATGTGTATGTGTGTATGTGTGCGTGTTTGTGTTTGTGTGTGTGTGGTGTGTGTGTGTGTGTATATGTGTCTGTGTGTATATGCGTGTATGTGTGTATGTATGTATGTATGTGTGTGTGTGTGTGTTGTACGAATGCAGTGGTCTTCGCATGTTCTATCTGTTCTGAGTAATGAAGATCTGCATTCTGAAGGATCTGTGAATAAAAAAAGTGAAGAGTCTTCTCTGGACCTTATCAGACATTTTTCCACTGGGTGTGATTGAAGGATGACGATGAGCACTGGAAAATGTTTGAACGATCTGAGCTCAGGAAAACAAAAGTGGTTTTTCTTTTTGGTTTGATTTTGCTTTTTTTTTTCAATCTCACATTACGGAGCTTTAACGGTAAACAGTCTGAAAACAGCGTGGATAACAATGAGTATTGACTTGTGGGCAAGGAATGGCGCCAGGATCCCAGACCTTGACAGCGTTGGCTGCCAGGTCCACATGACGTAGCTCTGTGGCAACAGGACAGTACTGTGTGCGACGTAAAACGAAGAGCCCTGCTGACTAGGAGTGACGTTGGACAACGTCATTGTAAATTCACAGAATGAATTATGATGTGGATCTCAGACCTTGAACTTGCGTCAGGGTGGACATAGAGACGGGTCGTCTGTTGTGGTGGTTGGAGGTCCACTTTGTCTAACAGTGAGCAAGAGGTCATGTTGGCCACTAGTCTGACGCTAAGTGCTACGTAACATATGGTGTATTTTCAGTGTTGCGACACTGGGTTTCAATGAAGAAATGGTGAACATTGGAGAGTGACTGACGTTGATCTGTGAACAGTGACTAACGGTAGATGGTAACCTTTTGTGCCAGCCTGAACTGTGAAAAATGAACGCCATGGCTGTGATAGATTGGTAATATAACAACCCTGAACACATCCTCACAGTGAACGTTGATCAATGTTAATGGCTGTCTATTTAATAAGACGATGGATAATGAACCAGAAAAATGCATGGTGACTGAGGAGTTGACTGCCAGGACAATGAACGATGATGGATGTTGATGACAGATAATTTATGACAGATCAACGAACATAACAGTTCCAGGCAGCGTGAAGTGATGAGTGGTGTCACTGCTTGTGTTGTGCATGACGGTGCTGTTAGTTCCTCTGTTCAGGTGGCTCTGACATTCATCTGAAGAAGACTTCAACGACATGTTAAGCACACTGGAACAAGATATTATCGACAATCAGTCACCTGTTTGCTGATGGAATCAAGTTGGCCCATGGTAGAAAGGACCCTGGCTATGGAGTAAAATTGTACAGGATGATGATACTTAATCCACATCGAACAAAACTCGGATGACATCACGTAATCCACACCGCGCTAAACTTTAAGAGTGTGACAATCTTCAGTCCTACAAGCACTGTGTGCACACTCCCAGCCAACAGCCGTGCTGTGTGTGCACATTGTGCAACGCATATCGTTCAGACAGACGCACGTCTCGTGGTCCCTGTATCACGTGACAACCTGTGACAAAGGTCAATGTCCTGCTATACCTGCACAATGTCTTACATCCCCGTTCTTGCAGTCACCGATTCCAATGTCATCCGTGACGACACTACTCCACCATCATGGAGTAGAGTAAAACTCCTGAACTCTGAAATCATCCAAATATGCAATTGTTAATGTATAAGCTGTACAGAACATTATCATGACAATACTAAATCCGGTTTATGCCCTTTATGTCTGTGACACGTTCTGGTCAAAGCTTGCTTGTTGCACATCTTGTCACTCGAAAAGAAAACAAACCATGTAATACGCTGTGTGAACAACATATGTATATAGTGTATCCTTACCTGTTCTAAGAAAGGTGTTTGCCTGTGTCTGTGTCTGTGTCTGATTTGATTACTTTATAAAGTCTCTGCAGGCAATCAGAATTTGTCACAACAATGTTTTGTATGGATAGCAACGAACGCTGGGCTGGTGCTGTTTGTGTGGGGTCCATAGTCCATGTTGTACAATTACTATAGTCCATTTTGTACAACCACCATAATCCATGTTATACAACCACCATGGTCCGTTTTGTACAACTACCATAGTTCATGTTGTACAACCACCATAGTCCACGTTGTACAATCACTATGGTCCATGCCTAACCCTAGTCTGTGTTGTACAACCACCATAGTACATGTTGTACAACCACATAGTTCACGTTGTACAACTACCATAGTTCATGTTGTACAACCACCATAGTCCACGTTGTACAATCACTATAGTCCATGTTGTACAACCTTAACCCTAACCCTAGTCTGTGTTGTACAATCACCATAGTCCATGTCATACAACCATCACAGTCCATGTGTACAATCACCACAGTCCTTGTTGTACAATCACTATAGTCCATGTTGTACAACCCTAACCCTAGTCTGTGTTGTACAATCACCATAGTCCATGTCATATAATCACCATACTTCATGGTTGTACAATCACCACAGTCCTTGTTGTACAATCACCATAGTCCATGTCATACAATCACTATACTTCATGGTTGTACAATCACCATAGTTCATGTTGTATAATCACCACAGTCCATGTCATACAATCACATACTTCATGGTAGTACAATCACCATAGTTCATGTTGTATAATCACCCATCATCACCTTGCTGTGTGGAAAAACGATCATGTGTTGTGCTGTCCATTTTAGGCCTTCCCCAGCACAACCACACCTCACTCGTACCAATCTTCACGTTGACTGTATGTCATACACATCCTGGTGTCCCTGGCTCAGGATCCATAGACTTTTTCATTTCTTGTTCTTGTACTGCGACACAACAAACCTGATATCACAATTGAAACATCGCTTAGTATGCATGACTCGTTATCAGTCCACAACTCTATGTTAGACTTGGGTGTTGAAATTAAGTTATTGGTATTTTTTTTTCCTGGAAAATGCATATCACTTCACATTGATACTGAAATGAAAGCTATATAGATCAAACATCAAGACGAAATTGAGAAAAAGCAAAAAGTGCTCCCACCCGCTCCGTCAGTGAAAACAAAAAAAAACGAAAACAAAGCAAGAGAAAGAAAACCACTTCAAACTGACAGTGGTTAATGTTACCCATACTAGTCTGTTTTGTTTGCTAAATCCACATTAAATAGGAACACGAACAACAGTCAAACACAAGTGGACTTTCAGGCTGCTTAACATCTTTGAACCAACTAGGGGTTTGTTTTGGATCAAATTGGAGGCAATAGTCAGCGTGTTTTCTGTCTTCAGTGAATGGACAACGTAAATATACATTTCGTAAGTAATCTTCCCATTTATTACATTTTGTTTTCTTTCATGAAAATAGACTTAAGTAATCTTAGTGCAAGAAAGTGTGCAGTGATTTATTTTGAAATTTATTTACTGTGTTAATCGTCTCCTCAGAAAAATGGTAGAGTGCTGTGAGTCACCTTCTAAATGAATTGTATAAGTGTGCAAATCTGAGAAAGAAAATCTGAATGTCCTTGGTAATGTCCTTATTCTTCATACTTGTTAGTACTGGTTGATACTGGTTGGTACCGGTTATTACTGCTTTGTACCAGTTGATATTGGATTATTCTGGTTGGTTATAGTTGTCACTAGTTGGTACCAGTTCTTACTGCTTAGCATTAGTCCGTACTCGCTGGTACTGGCTCGTATTAGTTAATACTGGTTGGTATCATTATTATTGCCCGATTTCAGACTTAATTGGTATTGCCTAATATCATTCAGTACTGACTAGTAATGCTTATCACTACTTCGTATTACTGTAATACTGTTTGATGCTTCTTATGATTGCTAAGTACCTGCTCCAATTGGTTGGCTGCGAACACAGACATGAGTGTGATGTGGTTTTCAAATCTGCATTTTTCCTTGGAATGAAATCAGATTGTGTGTTCTTAGGTTTGTGAATGAACTCTTTCATTCTTGCCCTGTAGGGATGTCAAAGACTATTTCAGTATAAATAGTATCCCCACCTTCTGGAAATTCTGTACTAGAAATGTTCTGTTTTCTGTCACTCTCTTTGTTTCTACCTTATTTCTTTGCTGTCTGTCATTTCTATCTATCATTTTCTGCTTTTCTGGTCCATTCACATGTGTGTGATCTATAAAGTCTTACATTCTGTCTCATAAGACTGATAACAGGGTACATGTATTTTAATGCATTTTTCAGGGCTTAAAACGTTCCGCGTCTGGGCAGAATTCCGCGATTTCGGTTTGTAAAAAAAAAAAAAAAGAAAAAAAAAAAAAAAAGAAAAAAAAAAAAAAAAAAAAAAACGAAAGGAGCAAGGCATCCGTGATCGGCTTGCAAGCGTTCATAGCCCCCGGACCCCCCTAGTTTCAGTGTTTTTTCCTCCTCCTGTTTTAAGCCCTGATTTTTGGCTCTAGGGAAAATTGATATGCAGAAGCAATTTCAGGTGATTTAGTCCCGTTTTTTAATGTATTTTAGACTCCTTACTTTGTCGAAATTGGCAGTCAGGTTTGTTTCTTTTTAATCCCCTGTATGATAAATTGGACGGTGTGGTCAACGCCAGGGCATCTCCTAAGATCATGTGCGAGAATGCATTGTATGACTGTGTACTGAATTTTCTTTTCCATTTACTTTTACTGTTGAAGTATTGTTATAAGTGACCTCCCACCACGAAATCAGTCTTAACTAGCATTTTGGGCATTTTGAGATATATACATATCACTGGAAAGTGTACATTCTGCTGATTATTTTGGTACTTAAATAAAGCTTGTACTTAAAAAAATGTGGAAGTTATGTATCTTTAAAGTCATTAAGTTGTATGACGGCGATTTTGAGAAAACGGCCTCTAAAGTTTTTGTGTGCTCTCCTACACATTTTCCATAAATTTCTTTATTTGGTGGCTTTGACCCAGTTTCTTTCTAATTTTAGCTGTCATTATCTGAAAGGTGCACCAAAGAGCTTTCCGCTTTCCATCAGTATACTACATGTGCGGGTACTGTACAAATCACGGTTCATAATAAGAGACAAAAATAGATACTTTTCGTAGGAAATTGCGTTCTTTCTGATGCGATCAGTGCATTAAAATATCATTTTAAATTGATTGATAATGTTTTTTCAAGAAAAAAATTTCTATGGGGGATAGATTATAGTCTACAGAAATCAATTTTGAGAAAAAGTCAAAACACCCCAGACAGACCCTCAGTCACCTTTTCAGCTCCTAGTGCTGTTCGACTGACTGCGAGTTAAGACTGATTTCGTGGTGGGAGGTCACATATTTTGAATTTGTTATAGCTTTGATATGGTTCTACGCAATCGGCTGGGCTTTAAACAGACAACAATAACAATGATTCTTTTAATCCCACACCTTTCCATTGGGAAGCTGGTGATCAGGGTAGGGAATGAAAGGGTTTGATATAGGTAGTAGGACCAACCGTTTGACTGACTGAATACATCACTCATGGAGTTGCGTTGTGTGTGCGTGCGTGCGTGTGTGTGTGTGTGTGTGTGTGTGTGTGTGTGTGTTTGTGTGTGTGTGCTTGTGTGTGTGTGTGAATTTGTGTGTATATGTGTTTGTGTGTGTGTGAGTGTGAGTGTGAGTGTGAGTGTCTGTGTGTGTGTTTGTGTGTGTGTGCGTTTGCGCGTGCTAGTGTGTTTGAGTGCGTGGGCGTGTGTGAGTGAGTGAGTGTGTGTGTGTGTGTGAGTGTGTGTGTGTGTGTGTTTGTGCGTTTGTGTGTGTGTGTGTGTGTGTGTGTGTGTGTGTGTGTGTGTGTGTGTGTGTGTGTGTGTGTGTGTGTGTGTGCGTAATTGCATGTGAACGTGCGTGTATATGTATTTTTGCATGCGCGTGTGTAGTTGTGCCTGCGGACAAGCGCACGTGGGTGTTTATAATAATAATAATTACAATATTTATATAGCGCAAAATCTTGATAGAAATCAAATCTAAGCGCTGAACAGACATACGCACGCACGCACACACACACACGCGCGCGCACACACACACACACACACACACACACACACACACACACACACACACACACACACACACACACACACACACACACACACACACATGGCTATAAATGGGGAAAAAGAAGAAAAGCAATGGAAAATTATAGAGAGCATATTATATACAAATATATATTACAATGTGATTCCACTCCGAGCGGAGACAGGCTGCAGAGGGGGTTGAGTGAGGTCAGGATTTTATGCAGAGGAGAAAAGGTGAGTTTTGAGAACGGACTTGAAGGAGACAAAAGTAGGTTGCTGACGGACTGAGAGAGGAAGTTTGTTCCAGGAGAGTGGACCAGAAACAGAGAAGGCTCGTGGACTATAGGTATTGAGCTTAGTGCGTGGAAAGCGAAAAGTCAGAGGATCGGAGGCAGAGCGGAGGGTACGTGAGGGAACATAGATATCAAGTAGGCTTGACAGGTAATCGGGGGCTGCGTTATTGAGGCTTTTGTAGCACATGGTGTCTAGTTTGTACTGTTTGCGCTTTGATACAGGGAGCCAGTGAAGTTGTGCCAGGAGAGGAGATATGTGGTCAGCTTTTTTCTTTTTGAGTACAAGGCGTGCAGCATTGTTTTGAATGCACTGTAGGATGTGAATGGTGGAGGCAGGAAGACCAGACAGGAGTGAATTGCAATAGTCAGTGCGAGACATTATGAAGGAGAGAACGAGTTTTGCAGTTGTTTCGACACAGAGATACTTCCTGATCAGCCTTATACGATGGATGTGATAGTAGCAGGATCTGGCAGTTTGAGAAACAAAGTTGTTCATGGAGAGGGTAGAGTCAAGGCAGACATCAAGGTTTTTAGCTGAATCGGAAATTGGGACTGATGTGTTACATAATGGGAGAGAAAGAGGAGGCAGCTGAGAAAGTTTCTGACGGGTGCCAGTGAGGATAGCTTCTGTCTTGTCGTCATTAAGCTGAAGTTTATTGTATGTCATCCAGTTCTTAATGTCGGAGTAACACTCAGTGGTGCGAGTCCAGAGGCGCTGTACATTGTCAGGTGAGTCACTGTCTTGAAGTTGGGTGTCATCAGCATAGAAGTGGTGTTTTATAGAGTGGAAGTTGATGATGGCGGACAGGGGGAGGTGTAAAGAGTGAAAAGAACAGGGCCAAGGACAGATCCTTGTGGAACACCACAGGTCAGGTATGCAGGTTGAGAATAAGTGCCATTGATGAGAACAGTTTGTTTTCTGTTTGATAGATATGAAGTGAACCAGTAGAGAGTAGTGTCAGAAATGCCAAAAGTATGATGAAGTCTAGAAGGGAGAATACCATGATCAATGGTATCAAAGGCTGCAGACAGATCAAGGAGTGTGAGGAGAGAGACTTTGCCAGTATCAGTTGCAAGGAGGAGATTGTTGAGAATGTGTAGTAGGGCAGTTTCAGTGCTATGGCACTGGCGGTAGGCTGACTGTTAAGGATTGAGGAGATTGTTGGCAGACAGGTGAGAGTTCAGCTGGTCGAGGACAACTTTTTCAAAGAAATTTTGACAAGAAAGAGAGATTAGAGATAGGCCGGTAGTTTTTCAGTTCATTTGGGTCTAAATTGTATTTCTTGAGGAGAGGGTGAACGATAGCAGACTTGAAAGAATCTGCGACAGTTCCAGTTTGAAGAGAAGTGTTGATGATGTCAGTGATGAATGGGAGGAGAGTAGGGAGACAGTCGGAGTAGAGAGAACCTGTTGTCATTTAATCGATGGGGAAATGAATGTGATGGTTGAATACATCAGTGTGGCCACTGACATTCTGTGCATTGATGTCTTGAACAATTGATGTGCTGATGTGTGTTTCGTTTTTGCTTATAGCTTGATCAAGCCCGGTTTAACGATGTCTTGAAAATGTTCCCAATTTTACAAATAAGCTATGTTTCATTGTCATTTGGCACCTATTATTACCATATCAAATGATTTCATGACTGAGTACTGAGTGGATGTTTGCCATTATTATCGTTATTTTTTGTCGGTGTGCGATTTTTCGCCGCCAACCGGCTCCTACCCAGAGTTGAACGTGCTATGGGCTTTTTGAGAAGACTTAATCCACACAGTTCGGTCTCATCCACTTCACGGAAGCGTCATTGAGGGTGTTGCTCAAATCTTCTGACCAACACCACATGTGTCTGTATCTCTGGGGCCTTGTTGACGCCAGGGAATGTTATGATAGTAAGTGTAGAGCATAACCCTGTCACGTAGTCTCAATCCTAGATGGAACTTCAATAACATCATGATTATCTTCCTTATCACCACCATCCTTCTGCTTTGTATAAACTGTGCCAACTTCTGTGGCCACTCTTCTTCTTCTTCTTCTTCTTCTTCTTCTACTTCTTCTACTTCTTCTTCCTCTTCTTCTTCTTTTTGTTTTTCTTCCTCTTCCTCTTCTTATCTCTCTTCTCCTTTCTTTCTTTCTGTTATTATATTTCATTAGAGATTTCCATGATACGTTTGTGTCTTCTTCCTTCTATGTTTTGACCCTACAAACAAACCATGGAGCAATCTCATTGCGGGTGTCAGATGGTCTGTTTTGACATTACATTGTACATTGCTACTGCCTTTTTTATCGTAGCATTTCGACACTGCTTTCTTGTCTTGTTTTATTGGGAGTGTTTTAGTCACTTGTCTTTGTTCATCTGTCTTGACATTACGTTCTCTGTTATCTTTGTCATTGGTGCTGTTGACAGACTTCCTGTCCTGGTTTGGTTAGCTTTTTCGTTTTTATTTCTTTATCGTCATCATCATCATCATCATCATCTTCTTCTTCTTCTTCTTCTTCTTCTTCTTCTTCTTCTTCTTCTTCTTCTTCTTCTTCTTCTTCTTCTTCTTCTTCTTCTTCTTCTTCTTCTTCTTCTTCTTCTTCTTCTTCTTCTTCTTCTTCTTCTTCTTCTTCTTCTTTTCTTCTTCTTCTTCGCATTCTTCTTCGCATTCTTCTTCTTCTTCTTCTTCTTCTTCTTCTTTTTCTTCGCATTCTTCTTCGCATTCTTGTGCTTTTTCTCTCTCTGTCTCTCTGTTTCTCTGTCTGTCTGTCTGTCAGTCTGTCTGTCTGTCTGTCTTTCTCTCTCTCTCTCTCTTATCTCATTTTGTTTGCGTGTTTAAATGTTTACTGTTGTCGTTGTTGGTACTGCTGCTGTTATAGCTTTTGTGTTGATTTAAGAATTTGTAGTTTGGGGGTTATCTAAGAGGGATCCATCGCACTCGGGCAAATCATATGCGCTCCATCCAAATCTGTCAGCAATTATCTGGCAGTGTCACTGAGCCTGCACAGACCCCTATGCGCTGGTAAGGTCTATAAATGGGAAGGAAAAAGTGAGAAAAGGGACCTGAAACACTAAGCTTACAGCACCAGAAGGATGGAAATAATAAGATGGGCAGCCAAAAGGCCAGTTTCTAGTGTTGCAGGCTGAGATTGAACTCGATATATCAGATCCTGAATTCTAGCTCTATCAAAAGAACCAGCCGACCCGTGAGCATTTAAAAGTAGAAGTAATTATGCAGTTAGTTTCTTCTTTCAGGGACTGCGTGACAGACAATGTGTATGTTCATGACGAATACCAATATCTTGCAAGTTGCTGTTGCTGTTATTGCTGTGGCTGCTGCTCTTGATGTTGTTGTCGGTGGAGGTAGTTGTTTATTTTATTATTTTTATTCTGACTTGTTTGTTTTTAGCTTGTGCTACTGCGTTTGAGAGTTGTTAGAGTACTGGGGTGAGTTAGCTGATTGTCATTGATCTCCCTGGATTGCAGCAAAGCCATTTCCTGGATTATTCAGCAGTATTGTTAAGACAAATCTCCCTCTGTCTACCTCGTCTTCTCTACCCTTGTGTATTGACTGGAGGGCTTTGTGTATTGACCGGAGGGCTTTGTGTATTGACTGGAGGGCTTTGTGCATAGACTGGAGGGCTTTGTACTGGAGGGCTTTGTGCATTGACTGGAGGGCTTTGTGTATTGGGCTTTGTGCATTGACTGGAGGGCTTTGTGCATTGGGCTTTGTGCATTGACTGGAGGGCTTTGTGCATTGACTGGAGGGCTTTGTGCATTGACTGGAGGGCTTTGTGTATTGACTGGAGGGCTTTGTGCATTGACTGGAGGGCTTTGTGTATTGACTGGGGGTTTTGTGCATTGGGCTTTGTGCATTGACTGGAGGGCTTTGTGCATTGTACTGGAGGTCTTTGTGCATTGACTGGAGGGCTTTGTGCATTGACTGGAGGGCTTTGTGCATTGACTGGAGGGCTTTGTGCATTGACTGGAGGGCTTTTTGCATTGACTGGAGGGCTTTGTGCATTGACTGGAGGGCTTTGTGTATTGACTGGAGGGCTTTGTGCATTGACTGGAGGGCTTTGTGCATTGACTGGAGGGCTTTGTGCATTGACTGGAGGGCTTTGTGCATTGACTGGAGGGCTTTGTGCATTGGGCTTTGTGCATTGACTGGAGGGCTTTGTGCATTGACTGGAGGTTTTTATGCATTGACTGGAGGGCTTTGTGCATTGACTGAAGGGCTTTGGGCTTTGTGCATTGACTGGGGGGCTTTGTGTATTTACTGGAGGGCTTTGTGCATTTACTGGAGGGCTTTGGGCTTTGTGCATTGACTGGAGGGCTTTGTGTATTTACTGGAGGGCTTTGTGCATTGACTGGAGGGCTTTGGGCTTTGTGCATTGACTGGAGAGCTTTGTGTATTTACTGGAGGGCTTTGTGCATTGCCTGGAGGGCTTTGTGCATTGACTGGAAGGCTTTGTGCATTGGGCTTTGTGCATTGACTGGAGGGCTTTGTGCATTGACTGGAGGGCTTTGTGCATTGACTGGAGGGCTTTGTGTATTGGGCTTTGTGCATTGACTGGAGGGCTTTGTGCATTGGGCTTTGTGCATTGACTGAAGGGCTTTGTGCATTGACTGGAGGTTTTTGTGCATTGACTGGAGGGCTTTGTGCATTGACTGGAGGGCTTTGTGCATTGACTGGAGGGCTTTGTGCATTGACTGGAGGGCTTTGTGCTTTGACTGGAGGGCTTTGTGTATTGACTGGAGGGCTGTGTGCATTGACTGGAGGGCTTTGTGTATTTACTGGAGGGCTTTGTGTATTGACTGGAGTGCTTTGTGCATTGACTGGGGGGCTTTGTGCATTGACTGGAGGGCTTTGTGCATTGACTGGAGGGCTTTGTGCATTGGGCTTTGTGTATTGACTGGAAGGCTTTGTGCATTGACTGGAGGGCTTTGAGATGACAGACACGTTTATATTGATTGGCTAGTTGTGTTGTGATTCAGACTTCTAATTATTTATTTAATTTATTATCTGTCCTTTCCTTTGAAGATGAGGTACACAGATACACATGTCATTTACATAATTGTAACCAAGATTGTTCCAATGATATACTGATACAATACTAGTATAAAAATATAGACTAGGTAAAACAAAGGCTAGGTAGGACCTTAGGACTTGGCCAGCTCATGGGTTTGTGTGCAGGCTTAAGGCTTGTTCCATGATCACCGTACACATGACACCTGTGACGTTAGTGCATATGGAATTCGTTCTCGAGCGCAGAGACGTCATCTTCAGAAACTGAAACTGATACTATACTGAGGGTATTCTTTGGAAGTATGTCTGATCTTGTCACATGCACACACCATCTTAATTCCTTTCTTTTCTTATATAAGAAGCATGATAATTTCACTTCCTTGCTTTATTACATCCACTGATTGCTTGTTATTTATTGAATTTCATAAACAAGCAATGCGTCTTGGTACAAATGCCTGAACAGGTTTGCATCTACTAATCTCTGTGACCATGACCACATGCACATCCCTGCCTGGTCTTCCCTTTCTCTTTCAAATGTTTTGTGTCTACCGTGTCTTCAGTTCAGATGTTCCCCACTGTATCTATGTCAATTGACTGTACCTGGTCCATGCAATCTGAATCTTCTCCACTTGTCTCTACGACACGTACAGTTCGCTTTCATCCTTCGTGTCTTACTTAAAGAACCATTTAGCCCAGTAGTGATTTTTGCCCGTTCACCCCCTCACCTGTCATCTCCTATTCTTCCCCCCCTACCCCATCTCCGCCCCCCTGTGTTCATGTGTTTTGTCTCTGCACCCTTCATGTATCGTTGTCACTGTCAATCAATGAGTGAACGACCAGAGCGTGCGCTGTGAACGTCATGGTTCAGGGCATTATTATTTTTAATCATTGTTGTTATTTCATCATCATTATTGTTGTTATTGTTATTGTTATTGTTATTGTTATTGTTATTGTTATTATTATTTTCATTATCATCATCATCATCATCATCATCACATCAACATCATCAGCACCATTATTATTATGATGATGACAGTTATTTATTATTATCGTTACTATTACTATTAATAATAATAATAATATTATTATTACTATTATTATTATTATTACTATTATTATTAACATGATGATGATTGTTCTTCTTCTTCTTCTTCTTCTTCTTCTTTTCTTCTTCTTCCTCCTCCTCTTCCTCCTCCTCCTTCCGCTTCTTCTTTTTCTCATTGACATCATTATTATCGTTATTATCAATATTGTTACGTATGTGATTGTTCTGCAGACTGTCCCACCGACAATGTTGCAATGGTGTGATAAAGGAGTTTTCTGAAGCATTTGATTTGCACAGCTTGGTTCAATATTTTGTTGTTGTTTTTTTCCTTTCAGTGTTCAGGGTTATTATGTTGTGTGTATATCACATTATTTTTTTTTTCTGTTTGTTTGTTTCTTTCTTTGTTTCTTTGTTTGTTTTTGGCGGGGACTGTCGGCTTGCTTTACATCTGGTTTTGATTTCAATCTACCTTAGTAACTCACTTGATGTCAAACTGAATCCACGAACTTGTGTTATCACCAAGTGCTGCATACACATCTAAAATCATGTCTTCTGTGAGAAAGTGAATTGATAGTCATGTGATGATATGTTGGAATGTTTTGTCTGGATCTCAAAGGGACTGCCTCCCCCCCCCCCCCCCCCCCATTCCTTATTTGCCTGTAAGACAAACCACAACATCCAGGTTTTGTTCCTACACTGTAACGAAATCACAATCTACTGTAGGTATAGAGGTAATATCGCTGTGACACTACTCGTCAGAGAAGACTCTGAACTGCTGCTGATTCATTTTGATAGGTTTTTAACACTGTATGCTCTAGTAAAGAAAACAAACGAGACAGTCTTGATGGAGGCAGACACAAGTAGATCACTCATAAGGAAGATTAGGAAAAGACAAGCAACATTTATAGACCATTTTATAAGGAAGGGGGATTTGGAGCACCTGGTCACAACGGAAAGCTGGAGGGAAAGAGAGCACCAGGTAGACCCAGGGAGAGAATGCTGGACGGACTTGCAGAGTGGCTGGGGATGAGGAGGGTGGGGGAGATGCTGGGGGCAACGAGAGATAGAGATGGTTGGACGTCCATGGTCGCCAACGCCATGCGGCAGGGCACCTGATGATGATGATGATGCTCTAGTACAGAATTATGCTGGGCACCGTGTATGATTATCATGCTCACTATTGACTACATGTACAGTCATTGGACAGTGGCTGAGCCAGGCTGAGTGGTCGTCAGGGCCACAGTCAACGCCAGACGTGGCCAGACCATGCAGGTGGCTAAAGAAAGCAGGAGAAGAAGGGACCGCAAATCTACACCCCACCCCACCCCACCCCACACGCCTTTCGTACAACGGTACTGTGGGTATGCCGCGTTTCTTTACCTATGCTTGTTCCAACAAGCCAGGTCTCTGCTATACACGTCACTACAGCTTCACCCTTTGACTCCCGCACTCTATCCAGCATCTGCTAAAACTTAACCCTTTGACTCCCCACTCTATCCATCATCTGCTAAAACTTAACCCTTTGACTCCCCCACTCTATCCACCATCTGCTAAAACTTAACCCTTTGACTCCCGCACTCTATCCACCATCTGCTAAAACTTAACCCTTTGACTCCTGCACTCTATCCACCAACTGCAAAAACTTAACCTTTGACTCCCGCACTCTATCCACCAACTGCAAAAACGTAACCCTTTGACTCCCGCACTCTATCCACCAACTGCTAAAACTTAACCCTTTGACTCCCGCACTCTATCCACCAACTGCAAAAACGTAACCCTTTGACTCCCGCACCCTATACACCAACTACAAGAACTTAACCATTTGACTCCCGCACTCTATCCACCAACTGCAAAAACTTAACCCTTTGACTCCCGCACCCTACACACCAACTGCAAGAACTTAACCATTTGACTCCCGCACTCTATCCACCAACTGCAAAAACTTAACCCTTTGACTTCCTCAGCTATCTACCAACTGCAAATACTTAAAACTTTTGACTCCCGCACCTTATCCACCAACTTCCTGGATAGAGTGGGGGAGTCAAAGGGTTCTGTTTTAGCTTTTCAGCAAGGGTGACAATGCAGGATGCCGACAGACCAGGGTGTAGGATTCAGAGGGTTAATGCAGCATTCCGTCGATGAGCGAGTTCTGTACCACAACAGGTCCAGCTGTCAAGACCAGTACAGAGATTTTTGTAACGTGTTAACAGCACGTTCGCTTTACTGTATAATGTCAAACACGGTGCCTACCGCCACTTTCTACATGCTTGTTTGAGGTCTTCTTGACCGTGCGGGACAAACCAGTACTGTAGGTATTGAGGACGCCTGAGGAACATCAGACTTTTTGAAGGCATCAAAAAAAAAAAAAAAAAAAAAAAAAAAAAAGAGTGCCTCCAAATCATCATCATGTGCCCTGCCGCATGGCGTTGGCGATCATGGTCCACCACACGAATCTGTCTTTTGTCGCTGCAGGTACATTTCCCACCCTCTCTGTCCTCATCTACTGCTGCAAGTGAGACGACAAGTTGGTATGAAAAAGAAGTGTACTGTAGTCAACTTAGGATTTCACTACTGTGCACGCTAACACAGGTGTAGACGAAATACCTACAGGTTTCGACTTTTGGATCTTCAAGGGTACACACACACACACACACACACCACGCACGCCACGCACGCACGCACCACACACACACACACACACACACACACACACATTTACCAGACAGGAGCAATACGGAGTATAAAGTGTCAAATGTATATTGTTGCCGTCTTGTACATATGTCTACACGTTGTTTTGTGTTTTTGTCCATTGTTGTTGTTGTTGTTTTATGTTTTTGTCCAGTTGTTGTTGTGTTTTGTGTTTTTGTCCATTGTTGTTGTTGTTGTTTTATGTTTGTGTCCATTGTTGTTGTTGTTGTGTTATGTTTTTGTCCATTGTTGTTGTTGTTTTATGTTTTTGTCCATTGTTGTTGTTTTATGTTTTTGTCCATTGTTGTTGTTGTTTGTGTTTTTGTCCATTGTTGTTGTTGTTTTATGTTTTTGTCCATTGTTGTTGTTTTGTGTTTTTGCCCATTGTTGTTGTTTGTTGTTGTTTTATGTTTTTGTCCATTGTTGTTGTTGTTTTGTGTTTTTGTCCATTGTTGTTGTTGTTTTATGTTTTTGTCCATTGATGTTGTTGTTTTGTGTTTTTGTTCATTGTTGTTGTTGTTTTTTGTTTCTTTATGTTTTTGTCCATTTGTTGTTGTTTGTTGTTTCTTTATGTTTTTGTCCATTATTGTTGTTGTTTTGTGTTTTTGTCCATTGTTGTTGTTGTTTTATGTTTTTGTCCATTGATGTTGTTGTTTTGTGTTTTTGTTCATTGTTGTTGTTGTTTTGTGTTTTTGTCCATTGTTGTTGTTGTTGTTTGTGTTGTTGGTTTATGTTTTTGTCCATTGTTGTTGTTGTTTTATGTTTTTGTCCATTGTTGTTGTTGTTGTTTGTTGTTGTTTTATGTTTTTGTCCATTATTGTTGTTGTTTGTGTTTTTGTCCATTGCTGTTGTTGTTGGTTTATGTTTTTGTCCATTATTGTTGTTGTTTTATGTTTTTGTCCATTGTTGTTGTTGTTGGTTTATGTTTTTGTCCATTATTGTTGTTGTTTTATGTTTTTGTCCATTGTTGTTGTTGTTGTGTTTATGTTTTTGTCCATTGTTGTTGTTGTTTTATGTTTTTGTCCATTGTTGTTGTTTTATGTTTTTGTCCATTGTTGTTGTTTTATGTTTTTGTCCATTGTTGTTGTTGTTGTTGTTTTATGTTTTTGTCCATTGTTGTTGTTGTTTTGTGTTTTTGTCCATTGTTGTTGTTGTTTTGTGGTTTTGTTCATTGTTGTTGTTGTTTTATGTTTTTGTCTATTGTTGTTGTTGTTTTTTCTTTTTGTCCATTGTTGTTGTTGTTTTATGTTTTTGTCTATTGTTGTTGTTGTTGTTTTTATTTTTTGTCCATTGTTGTTGTTGTTGTGTTTTTTGTCCATTGTTGTTGTTGTTTTGTTTTTGTCCATTGTTGTTGTTTTGTGTTTTTTGCCCATTGTTGTTGTTGTTTTATGTTTTTGTCCATTGTTGTTGTTGTTTTATGTTTTTGTCCATTGTTGTTGTTGTTTTATGTTTTTGTCTATTGTTGTTGTTGTTTTATCTTTTTGTCCATTGTTGTTGTTGTTTTATGTTTTTGTCCATTGTTGTTGTTTTGTTTTATGTTTTTGTCCATTGTTGTTGTTGTTGTTTTATGTTTTTGTCCATTATTGTTGTTGTTTTATGTTTTTGTCCATTGTTGTTGTTTTATGTTTTTGTCCATTGTTGTTGTTGTTTTATGTTTTTGTCCATTGTTGTTGTTTTATGTTTTTGTCCATTGTTGTTGTTGTTTGTGTTTTTGTCCATTGTTGTTGTTGTTTGTGTTTTTGTCCATTGTTGTTGTTTCGTGTTTTTGCCCATTGTTGTTGTTTGTTTTTGTTTTATGTTTTTGTCCATTGTTGTTGTTTTGTGTTTTTGTCCATTGTTGTTGTTGTTTGTGTTTTTGTCCATTGTTGTTGTTGTTTTGTGTTTTTGTCCATTGTTGTTGTTGTTTTATGTTTTTGTCCATTGTTGTTGTTGTTTTTATGTTTTTGTCCATTGTTGTTGTTGTTTTATGTTTTTGTCCATTGTTGTTGTTGTTTTATGTTTTTGTCCATTGTTGTTGTTGTTGTTTGTTGTTTTTGTCCATTGTTGTTGTTGTTTTATGTTTTTGTCCATTGTTGTTGTTGTTTTTGTGTTTTTGTCCATTGTTGTTGTTGTTTTGTTTTTGTCCATTGTTGTTGTTGTTTTGTGTTTTTGTCCATTGTTGTTGTTGTTTTGTGTTTTTGTCCATTGTTGTTGTTGTTTGTGTTTTTGTCCATTGTTGTTGTTGTTTTTGTTTTTGTCCATTGTTGTTGTTGTTTGTTTTTGTGTTTTTTGTTTTTGTTGCCATTGGTTGTTGGTTGTTTTTATGTTTTTGTCCATTGTTGTTGTTGTCATTGTTTTGTTGTTTTGTTTGTCCATTGTTGTTGTTGTTGTTTTGTTTTTGTCCATTGTTTTGTTGTTTTGTGTTTTTGTCATTGTTGTTGTTTGTTGTTGTTTTATGTTTTTGTCCATTTGTTGTTTGTTGTTTTGTCCATTGTTGTTTGTGTTTTTGTCCATTGTTGTTGTTTGTTGTTGTTTTATGTTTTTGTCCATTGTTGTTGTTGTTTTGTTTATTTTTTGTCATTGTTGTTGTTTGTTTTGTTTTTTGTTTTTGTCCATTGTTGTTGTTGTTGTTGTTTTATGTTTTTGTCCATTGTTGTTGTTGTTTTAGTGTTTTTGTCCATTGTTGTTGTTTTTGTTGTTTTATGTTTTTGTTTGTTGTTTTTGTGTTTTTGTCCATTGTTGTTGTTTGTTGTTGTTTTATGTTTTTGTCCATTGTTGTTTGTTTGTTGTTGTTTTGTTTTGTCCATTGTTGTTGTTGTTTTGTGTTTTTGTCCATTGTTGTTGTTGTTTGTGTTTTTGTCCATTGTTGTTTGTTGTTTTGTGTTTTTGTCCATTGTTGTTGTTGTTGTTGTTTTAGTGTTTTTTGTCCATTGTTGTTGTTGTTTTGTGTTTTTGTCCATTGTTGTTGTTGTTTTGTGTTTTTGTCCATTGTTGTTGTTGTTTGTGTTTTTGTCCATTGTTGTTTGTTGTTGTTTGTTGTTTTTTGTCCATTGTTGTTGTTGCTTTGTGTTTTTGTCTATTGTTGTTGTTGTTTTGTGTTTTTGTCCATTGTTGTTGTTGTTTTTGTTTTTGTCCATTGTTGTTGTTGTTTGTTTTTTGTCCATTGTTGTTTTTGTTTGTTGTTTTGTGTTTTTGTCCATTGTTGTTGTTGTTTTATGTTTTTGTCCATTGTGTTGTTGTTGTTTTATGTTTTTGTCCATTGTTGTTGTTTTGTGTTTTGTCCATTGTTGTTGTTGTTTTGTGTTTTTGTATGCAGTTAAAAACTCACCGGTCGAAAGCGGTAGGTATTTCATTTATGTCAGTGGTAGTGTGAGCAGCTTTCCCATCTTTTAGGTGAACACGGTATGTTTCTCTTCCAGATCATTTTTGAAGGTCTAAAGAGCCAACTTCAGATTTCCAGGGTACTATGGCGGTTCTTGAAGTTGATACTTAAGACGATTTATGGTACAAGAGTTCTGTTCTGGTTCTAGGCCATCTGACGAATAGTAAAGACGATTATGATACAGGGGAACTGTTCCGTTGTAAGCTATCTTACTAAGGTACGATACACACATTATTGTAATTATGTTTTGCCTTAAGAGACTCACACGATTATGATACAGGGGAACTGTTTCGTTCTAAGCTATCTACTAAGGTACGATACACACATTATTGTAATTATGTCTTGTCTTAAGAGACACACACGATTATGATACAGGGGAACTGCTTCTGTTCTAGCTATCTTACTAAGGTACGATACACACATTATTGTAATTATGTCTTACCTTAAGAGACACACATGTTGCAGGCACCTTCAGTGTTGGCCAGGGCATTTGACCAGCACTCTGTGAGACGTCTGTATGGTTTAAGTGACTGTCGATGATGATCCCAACCTTTCCAGTTTAGCCAGCAGTATTGTGATTTGGAACTGGCTGGGGTGTTCAAATGTTCAAGACTATTACTTTTGACGATAGGGATACGAATCTTTTCTCTTTCCATTGTTTGGTCGATGTGGAACTATACGCCATAGTGACTATAGGCAATGCTGTTTGTTGTTATTGTACACAACACTTTTTACTTGTAAATTGCCATTTGTATTTGTGAATGACAATAATTATGGGCATTCGTGAATGATGCTATTTGCATTTGTGAATGAATCGGTTCCCTTTGTGAATTCAAGGATTTGCGTTCGTTGACAACACTCTTGTATTTCTCAATGAAACATTTGCATTTGTAAAGAACTATTTGTATATGTTAATTAACAAACCGTTTGTATTTGTCAATGAACTATTGAACTGACAGATGAACCATTGCATATGACAATGAACGATTTGCATTGATCGTAAGATCTTTGATAAATGAGAGACATGTACATAAAACTGAGCACCACAGATTTTGTGAATAAAGTTATTGGCATTTCAGTATGGACGTGTGATTGCTATTTGCAGATGAGCGATACTGACAAACGCGTATTGAATGAGATAACAACATTGTATGTATAAAACATGATCTAACAGGGTCATTGTTTATGTGTTATAACCACCGGATGTTTCTGTCTGTCTGTCTGTCTGTCTGTCTGTCACTGCCTGCTGCTGTCTGTCTGTCTGTCTGTCTGTCTCTCTGTCTGTCTATCTGTCTGTCTGTCTGCTGTCGTCTGTTAGTTGTTTGTTTGTTTTTTCATTATACACTTTGGACAGTGAGCGCTGCGTGGTTTTGGCTTACTTTTTACTTATGTATTTGATATAAAATGCCGCCCATCATGTTCGTAATGTTTGTTAATCTGGTGTGTGTGGGGGGGGTGGGGACTGATTGACTGGTTGATTTATGTCCGTTTGTTGTTTATCTGATATCTGTTTTTAATCACTGGTTAGTAATATGAAATACCACGTGTTTGTTAGCACAATGTTTTAGAGAGTTTGTGATTGGTTGGTTGGTCAGTTTGGTAACATTTGTGATTGGTTGGTTGGTCGGTCGTTTCGTTGGTATTGTAGTTTATTTGATATTCTATTTGTATCTGTTCAGTATGTTAAATGGAGAGTTTTGTTTGACTAGAACGTTATATCGAGGATTGACAGCCAGAACCCAGTTTCTCACTTTTTTGTCAAATTTCACTTTGTTTATACTGAACTGTTGCTTTTGACGTGATCTTTCGCTTGGTGGACTTTGTTTTTGCCATGATATTGATTTTTGATCGGTTATCGATAAAACCCAACAAAACCAGTATCTCAAAATGTAGATATAGCCTCTCCCCGAAAACCCAGTTAAAAATCGTCTTCTGTAAACATCAGAAAACAGAGATACCTGGTTCTGGTTGTCAACCCTCGATATCTCCCATGTTCACCTGAACAGATACACCTTGCTGGCAAGTGACTTATGCTGTGAGTGGTCAGAATGGAATGTGTCAGATTGGTGGCTTGGTTGGTCGTTTCACATCTGTGTGTTGTTCATTTGTTTTTTTTTTGTAGGGTTTTGGAGTTTGGTCAGTAGGGATTCCTGGCACTCGGGGTTTTGGAGTTTGGTCAGTAGGGATTCCTGGCACTCGGGGTTTTGGAGTTTGGTCAGTAGGGATTCCTGGCACTCGGGGTTTTGGAGTTTGGTCAGTAGGGATTCCTGGCACTCGGGGTTTTGGAGTTTGGTCAGTAGGGTTTCCTGGCACTCGGGGTTTTGGAGTTTGGTCAGTAGGGTTTCCTGGCACTCGGGGTTTTGGAGTTTGGTCAGTAGGGATTCCTGGCACTTGGGGTTTTGGAGTTTGGTCAGTAGGGTTTCCTGGCACTCGGGGTTTTGGAGTTTGGTCAGTAGGGATTCCTGGCACTCGGGGTTTTGGAGTTTGGTCAGTAGGGATTCCTGGCACTCGGGGTTTTGGAGTTTGGTCAGTAGGGATTCCTGGCACTCGGGGTTTTGGAGTTTGGTCAGTAGGGATTCCTGGCACTCGGGGTTTTGGAGTTTGGTCAGTAGGGATTCCTGGCACTCGGGGTTTTGGAGTTTGGTCAGTAGGGATTCCTGGCACTCGGGGTTTTGGAGTTTGGTCAGTAGGGATTCCTGGCACTCGGGTTTTGGAGTTTGGTCAGTAGGGATTCCTGGCACTCGGGGTTTTGGAGTTTGGTCAGTAGGGATTCCTGGCACTCGGGGTTTTGGAGTTTGGTCAGTAGGGATTCCTGGCACTCGGGGTTTTGGAGTTTGGTCAGTAGGGATTCCTGGCACTCGGGGTTTTGGAGTTTGGTCAGTAGGGATTCCTGGCACTCGGGGTTTTGGAGTTTGGTCAGTAGGGTTTCCTGGCACTCGGGGTTTTGGAGTTTGGTCAGTAGGGTTTCCTGGCACTCGGGGTTTTGGAGTTTGGTCAGTAGGGATTCCTGGCACTTGGGGTTTTGGAGTTTGGTCAGTAGGGTTTCCTGGCACTCGGGGTTTTGGAGTTTGGTCAGTAGGGATTCCTGGCACTCGGGGTTTTGGAGTTTGGTCAGTAGGGATTCCTGGCACTCGGGGTTTTGGAGTTTGGTCAGTAGGGATTCCTGGCACTCGGGGTTTTGGAGTTTGGTCAGTAGGGATTCCTGGCACTCGGGTTTTGGAGTTTGGTCAGTAGGGATTCCTGGCACTCGGGGTTTTGGAGTTTGGTCAGTAGGGATTCCTGGCACTCGGGGTTTTGGAGTTTGGTCAGTAGGGATTCCTGGCACTCGGGGTTTTGGAGTTTGGTCAGTAGGGATTCCTGGCACTCGGGTTTTGGAGTTTGGTCAGTAGGGATTCCTGCACTCGGGTTTTGGAGTTTGGTCAGTAGGATTCCTGGCACTCGGGTTTTGGA
>JAPXFY010000017.1:57664972-57709972 GCA_030674185.1 Monoplex corrugatus
TCATCATTTTTAGACACGCCTCACGATTTTAAACAAAAACCTTTGACTAGTTTTTAGGTCCTAATGAAATGTGATGATTGTTTAAACCTGCCTATATTTCAGGTGTATAGTTTACAGTGTCCTGTACAGCATGTAGTAAAGCTTTCCGGCAAATGTAGATTTTACGTTCCCATTTTCCAGGGGGGCTGCCCAGTTTGTCACAGGCCCAGTTTGTCACAGGCCCAGTTTGTCACAGTGGGTAGACTACTTGCTACCTCCATGCTACCCTACCCTATCTTCGGCCTGCACCAAGTGTAGGCTTGGGCGGGTTCGAAACCGGGTTCGAATTGGTGGTGTACAGATAGTCCCTCTAAAATGTCAGTTCAGCTTGTGTTGTTCAAAATTTCTTCCTTTTGTATGCAAATCAAAGCAAATTACTCTGTAAAAATTTCAACAATGAATGTTCTTTGGTTAAAAACAATTGAAAAATAAAATTCTATTCATACAATCAATCAATCATTCATTTACTGTTTTTGAGAGTGTCAGTGATAACTTCCATCATGCAGGGCACAGTCGAGGGTGGGCGCAAGCGAGGACGACAAAGAAAGAGCTGGTTCGACAACATCAAAGAGTGGACGGACATGACCCAGACCCTGCCAGACCTCTTGGTGCAGGCCGAAGATAGAGTGACAAACTGGGCCTGTGACAAACTGGGCCTGTGACAAACTGGCATGCTTCCTTTTCCAGTTGGCGTGCAGTACCCACGCTTCTGTTCGTGAGCGTTTTTACAGAAGGCCTAATCTAAGTAAATGTTCAAACGACGGTAAACGTGGAGTTTAGAAGCCTCTGTGGTCTTATTTTTGGCGTGGATTTTACACCATATACGGTCTAATTTTTGGCGTGGATTTTACACCATATGCAGTCCTAGTTTGGCGTGGATATTACACCATATACGGGCCTATTTTTGGTGTGGGTTTTACATCAAATGCGGTCTTATTTTTGGCGTGGATTTACACCATATGCAGTCTTAGTTTGGAGTGGATTTTACACCATATACGGTCTTATTTTTGGCGTGGATTTTACACCATACGCGGTCTTATTTTTGGCGTGGATTTTACACCTATAAGGTCTTATTTTTGGTGTGGATTTTACACCATATGCGGTCTTATTTCTGGCGTGGATTTCACGCCGCCTGTAGTCTTATTTTTGGTGTGGATATCACACCACCTGTAGTCTTATTTTTTGGCGTGGATTTTACACCATACGTGGTCTTATTTTTCGCGTGGATTTTATTCCATATGTGGTCTTGTTTTTGGCGTGGATTTCACCGCCGTGGTCTCATTTTTGGTGTGGATCTCACACCACCTGTAGTCTTATTTTTGACGTGTATATCAACCAAAAGTGGTATTCTTCTTGGCGTGGATTTCACATCACCTGTATTCTTATTTTTGACATGGATATCAACCAAAAGGGGTCTTCCTTTTGGCGTGGGTTTCACACCACCTGTATTCTTATTTTGGCATGGATTTAACACCAGCTGTGGTCTTATTTTTGGCTTGGATTTCACACCAGCTGTGGTCTTATTTTTGACGTGGATATCACACCACCTGTGGTTTTTATTTTTGGCGTGGATTTCACACCACCAGTGGTTTATTTTTGGCGTGGATATCACACCACCAGTGGTTTATTTTTTGGGTGGATATCACACCACAGTGGTTTTTTTTGGCATTGGATTTCACACCACTTGTGGTTTATTTTTGGCTGGATATCACACCACTGTGGTCTTATTTTTGGCATGGATATCACACCAGCTGTGGTCTTATTTTTGACGTGGATATCACACCACCTGTGGCTTTATTTTTGGCGTGGATTTCACACCACCAGTGGTTTATTTTTGGCGTGGATATCACACCACCAGTGGTTTATTTTTTGGTGTGGATATCACACCACCAGTGGTTTTTTTTGGCATGGATATCACACCACTGTGGTTTTATTTTTGGCTTGGATATCAACCACCTGTGGTTTTATTTTTGGCGTGGATATCACACCACCTGTGGTCTTATTTTTGGGGTGGATATCACACACCAGTGTGGTCTTATTTTTGCGTGGAATCACCACCTGTGGTTATATTTTTGGCGTGGACTTCACACCATACTGTGGTTTATTTTTGGCGTGGATATCACACCACTTGGTTTGTTTTTGGCGTGGAATCACACCACTTGTGGTTTATTTTTGGCTGGATATCACACACTTGGTTTTATTTTTGGCGTGGATATCAACCAGCAGTGGTCTTATTTTAGCGTGGATATCACATCACATATGGTCTTATTTTTGGCGTGGATTCACATCACATATGGTCTTATTTTTGGCGTTGTTATCACGCTACCTTTGGGCGAGGTGATCAAGTGGCTCAACATCGGACTTACAATAGGAAGATGCTGGGTTCCATCCTAACCTCGATACAGTTCCACCTGGTAGGTGAAAAGATTACTTTTCCCGTCTTCCAATGTGTGCAAACGACGTACTGCCTGAACGCCTCATCGTGTGCACTTATATGCACGCAGAGTAAAGATCCTAGTAAGTCATGTCAGTGTCTGATTGTATGCATGTAACAAAAAAAAAAAGAATTTAAAAAAACCTTCACAATGATATGTATATGATATGATATGTATGATATGTGATATGATATGATATGATATGAATGAGTATGATGATATTGATATGATATAGATATATATGATATGATACGTGTTCATGTTCATGTCTTTGGCTGAAAAGCACATAACGATTTTCTGAAATAACCCAAACCATTTTTACAAGGGCTGAATAGCAGGACCACCGTCGTATCCTCCCTCGTATCATGGCCAGCGGGAAGTGAAAAAACGTTCTTACCAACAAATTGCCTATCAGCTAACATCAGGAAGAGTTCTTTTGGTGTTATATGGAACCGATACTGTTGTACGGATATGAAGCGTGGACAGTCAGCACGCAAAGTCAGAACAGGAGTGAGGCAGCTGAAGTGTGTTTTCAAAGAACGTTGAGAGTTCCATGGACAGCAAAGAAAACAAACGAGATAGTCTTGAAAGAGGCAAACACGAGAAAGAACATAAATGAAGATTATGAAAAGACAAGCAACATATATTAGATATTTTATGAGGCAAGAAAAATCAGAGCACTAATTAAACAAGAAAGCTGGGGGGGGGGGGGGGGGAGGAGCATCAGGTAGATCCAGGGAAAAAAATATTGGACGGACTTGCACAGTGGATGAAGACAGGAAGGGTAGGAGAAGTACTTGCAGCAACAAAAGATAGATTCGCATGGAGGGCCATGATGGCCAACGCCATACGTCAGGGCACATGACTACATGTGAATGACAAATACGCAATCTGTCTTAAAGTATATAGTTTACTTGACTACTTCCTGGAGATGCTTTGGACTCTTTCTGTATGAATAGCATCCCCCTTCTTCAGTAGCTTTCTGTCATCATTTTTCGCATTGATGGTTCATTGACTTTTTTTTTCATAAAGCCCTACATTGAAAGAAAAATTGGAGCACCTGGTCACAACAGGAAAGCTGGAGGGAAAGAACACCACATAGACCCAAGGAGAAAATAGTGGACGGACTTGCAAGGTGACTGAGGACAGAGAGGGTGAGAATTGTACTTGCAGCGACAAGGGATAACATTCGTATGGAGAGCTATGAATGGCCATGATCACGAATGCTTTGCGGCAGGGCATATGATGATGATGATGATGAAAGCCCTATATACTTTTTCTATTGAATGTTTACGTAACTGCGTTCTTACTCTAAGAAAGTGTAATGATAACAACACAAATAATGATACTGATGAGAGCAAAATGTGCGGTCTTTCCAGTCCACCCAGCAAGGAATAGTTGTCTTATTTGCACAGGACAGGGGAATGTAGAATGGCCAAGACTTTTACAGGGTCAGCGACGTGTTGTGTATGCTTTTTCACCCTTCCTGTATCAGATTGATTGATTTGGTTGTTTTTTGCGTCAGCACCACCTCAGGTGATATGGCCGCCGGGGATAACCATCCCAGGGAAGTGGGAGAAAGGGGACTTGTCTAATCCTATACCGACACCACCAGAACAACAATGATGTTAGGATGGGACAGTAAGATGGCCAGTTTTAAGGCAGAGCACCCGGAGACTGGCCAGCTGACGGGTTTATATGCAGGCTTAAGGTGTGTGTCATGATCACCATCACATGGTGCCTGTGACGTCAGTGCAAATGGAATTTAGAAACTGAGGAGATTCTACTTTGGCTAGCTGTCAGCTTGGTCAGGCCGTTTCATTTGACGTAGATGACCGTGTGCTCATCTACATTACATTGCATTGCACCATGGTCTGCTAGAAGCCCTCCATGGGATGTAGGGGGTTCTTTCAATGTAAGTAATATCCCCTCCTGGACATTCTGTACTAGTAATTTCCTCTTTTCTGTCCTCAATATTTTTTTCTTTTTTGATCCTTTGCTTTGTATCGTCTCTATCGTTTTCTGCCTTGCTAGCTCAATCACCTGTGTTACAATAACAGACAAGAAGCTCTATGAAGGAATAAAGAGAAAAATATCAAGACAAACTACAAAGTTGAAACAAAAGCAAGAAAAATCACAACGAAAATAAACAAAATCACTCACACAGAATACAACAAAAAGTTACAACGAAGAAAACACCAAAAACATTAACAAGGAAAGCTTGGTAAAATCACAAAACAAAAATATAATCAAGAACTACATGGAAGAAAAAAACTCACAAAAAGAGAGGGAAAAAAACCGCAATCGGGAAGATACAAGACAATTTGCAGAAAAGAAGAAAAACAAATATAACCCACAGAGAAAAAGGATAAAAGAACGAAGAAATTTGCAAAAAAATAAAAGCAAATAAAAACAAAAACATACAACAAAACAAAACAACAACCAAAAAACTAACAACAACGAAGAAACAATAAAATACGGAAACGGACATTGAGGACGAAGAGAAACAAAGAAAACCCACAAGAAGTTGACAACTTGACAAGAAATTGCAGAGAGTGTCGGATGGCCCCAGAGCAACAATGCCTCACTGCTGTGTTGACAATTATCTCCCAATTCCCAGACGCCACACGATATCCATTTCTTCAAGCAAAGGGGCAGTCCATGCGCTGCATGATCATTAAGACCCGGTCATCAATAATCTTGCTTACAGAGCGACTGGCAGGGAGGGGAGATGACAAACCCCGGGACACAGCAACACAACGCACACCAATCAAATCCAGACAAGCTACCGGACCAAGAGAGAAAGTTTTTTTATACGATCGCAAATACAGCCAGGCATGTTTCAGAGTTTGCATTTCAGCTAGGTCTGACATGCCCCAAAGGAATCCCTTTGCCATCTTTCCTAGATGTCATCAGAAAGAAAAGTGAAGAAAACCCGCGATAAACAAAAACAAAACATACACTCATAAACTTACTCTGAAAACAAAACAATAATTAGAATGTACATTTATAGTGCGTCTAACAGAGTGGTAGACACGAACAATTCTACAATACATAAATAAATGAAACATGTAACTCATTCAATCACTTTCATCCATTAATACCAAGCACTCATTCTGTACAGCGTCCATATGCAACATTCTACACACACACAAAAACTCAACAGAGCAAGATGGGATAGGATAAGTATGACAGATAAGGTAAACAAGAATCAGGGGAAGGGCAGGCTTCAAGTCGGATCATAAAAGAGGAAAGGCCAGGTTAAGTTCTGTTACATTTTAAAAAAAAGGAGAGATTCATTGTGAGAATGCGATAAGAGAAGTGTGACGTCAAAGTGTGTCTGTCGATTCAGGTACTGTCCGATGTTCGTTCTTGAAGATTGTTTTGTGATTCACTCCACAATGAATCGAGAATATTTGTTTTGCTTTGTACTAACGCTGAAAATATATATTTAAGTTTGATTTTGTTGTATGGAAATATGTAGAATCCTTTGGAACAATATGGAAATATGTAGAATCCTTTGGAACAATCTAGAAATGACAAGAAAAACGTAGAATACCTTAGATCTTTCGAGAAGGTTCCGGAAATTGTAAACAAATTTAATCTGGACAGTGATTGGCTAGAACTACAGAATATTCTAGAAGGTTCGAGAATGTGACTATGATTGGCTGAAAATCTAGGGAAAAGCCGAGAATTCGGGAACTTTCCATGATGTTATAAATAAAGCGTGACTGAGAGAGAGAGAGAGAGCGATTGAAAGAGTTGAAGTGTAAGCCTGCTGTCAGAGATAGAGAAGTTGCTATAGATTCGTGGAGTTGATGTGTGTAGATTCGAGGACTGAAGAAGAATACTTCTGCAAACTAGGAGTGGTGCATTGGATGTGTGAAGTTTTTACCCAGTTCCTGTTGTGTTTCATTCGTTCTTCAAATAAAGGATCATTTTCGTTTAACCTGGACTGGTGTATCTTGTCTCTGAGAAGAACGATCGACTGCTAGATCTTCACGAACCTGCATAAACTGCAAGACACTGCCAATCACCTACATACATCTTTACGTGTGACAAGTTCTCACACCAAAGGGCAGGCCACTCAAAGAAAAAGTCCAAAATGGGCAAACAATCTGCAAGCATGCATTTCACGTCTGCACCGAGAAAGTCTGAATGGCCGAGCATCAGAAAAAGAGCTAAGAGCATAGTAAAGAGAACTGGTTTGTCTCAAACAAGAGACAACACTGCCACAGACACACAGACAGACTTGCATCCAACACACTTTAGAACGAACAGGGAGCCAGCGGAGCTCAGAAAGCAGAGGTGCTGAATTCTCAGTGAGGACCATCGAGAGTGAACCCTGCAGCAATATCACAAAACGTCTGGAGAGGCCCAACAACAGAAGGAAGCACCAACAAGAAGACTACCCCAGCAATGTAGACGAGAAAGCACACAACAGGTTATGAGAGCTCTGGCAGCAGAGTCAGGGAGAAGATGGCCAGTACAGCCATTGTGCCCAAATTAAAAACAAGCCACGTGAAAACCCACGAAAAACAAAAAGAAAAAAAACCCCCCCCCCCCAAGAAATCCCATGAAGAAAAGCAAACTAAGAAATCACACACATTCCCTCCACCCCTTCCCCTTCCCCCGCCCTCCGAAAAACAAGAAAAACCACAAAAGAAAATAGAAAAACAATTAAAAAACAAATAACGGGGTAAATTCATATGGAAGAGAAAAAGGAATAGTATAAAAACAACAACAAAAACACGAAGAAAATCAAAGAAAAAACGCAAGAACAGCAAACAAATGCAGAAAGGAAAAAAAAAGCAGTGTGACAACAAAGAAATTCCCGAAGAAGTTAAAAACAAAAGAAAAAGAAACACACAAAAAGCATAAAAGAAAATCCACAAAAAAGAAAAGGAAAACGACCAGGGAAGAAAAAGGCAGAGAATATCCACATAGAAGCAGACACCCAGAAAAATACAAAGACGTTTACCAGGAAAACTACGACAAACAGAAAACTCATAAAGAGGAAAAAGAAAACATAAAACAAAACAAAACAAAAACACACACACACAGAATTGACAACAGGAAAGCAGAAATGACAAACAAGAACTCACAAGAAATCAAAAATAGAAAAACGAAGAGAAGTCACAGAGTGGGAAAATTTAATATTCAAAACTAAAACAAAGAAAAACCAAAACAAAGAAAAAGAAATCGCGAAGAAAAAAAAGACAATTCTCAAAAGAAAATAAGAAACACCACATACGACAAAAAAATCAAAGACGAAGAATGAGAAAAGCCAACAAAATCAAAGAAAACTGCGAAACAGAAAACAAAAGACCAAGCACAAAGAGGCAAATGACCAAAAAGAACATGTACACATATATATATAAACACTAAAAAAAAAAAATAAATAAATAAAAACAGTACGGGGAGAGAAGCAAACAAAATCCACAGAGGAGAAGCCAAACAGAAAAAAACACAAGGGACAAAAATACAAAACAAAGAACAAAAGAATAATAAGAAAATGAGGAAGGAAATCAAGACATCACACACACACACACAAAACACACACACAATACACACAACATACAGATACACACACACACAACACACACACACACACACACATGCAACAACACGACACAACAAACACACATACAACACATACACACACACACACACATCACACAACACACACCACACACACACACACACACACACACACACACACACACACACACACACACACACACACACACACACAGAGGAAACCTCCAAGCACAAAGAACAACAAAGTAAACCCTCAATAAAACAAACCAAAATAATCCAAAAAGAAGAAGTCGACCAGGTAAAAGAGAAACAAAGAAAACCCACAAAAAAGTAAAATAATGAAAACTCGAGCATACAAAGAAAAATCAACAAAAGCACACAAAATAGGGGAAAAATGACAGTAAATATCAGGAAACACACAAAAACGAACACACAGTTCTGAAATAAAACCTACAATAAAACATCAGGCAACTACAAAAAACGAAAGCAAACAAAATCCACAAAGACGAACACAAAGAAAATAACAACAAGAATAAGAATGTTTACGTAGAAAAAACAAACAATAAAACACAATAATAAAAAAAACAGGGAAAAAAAAAAAAAAAAACACCAAAGAGCAAATGTGAAGAAAACTCACCAAGAAGGGATTACAATAAAATATACAAACAATGATACCAAGAACAACCACACCAATACAAAAAAAAACACCCACAAACATTCGCTAAAAGCAAACAAACAAACACAAATCACACACACACACACATCAATACAAAGTTCACAAGACAAAGAAAACGAAAACGAAAACCAAAGAGCTGTCAAACCAAGTATTCGAAGAAAAAAATGAAAATCACAAGAAAAATATTACCATATAATGAAAAGAATATAAACAGACGGGAGAAAAAGCAGAACAAACAAAAAAATACAAGATGGACCAAAGGAAAAGGCATGGAGAAAGAGAAAAAAAAAATAAAACAACCGAAAAATAAAAACCACAAAAAGAGTAAAAATCAAATGTACCACACACAACCAAAACTTGTAAAAGGAAGAACAAAAAGAAAACATCACCTTGAAAAAAATATAAAGAGAAACGCTCAAGAAAAAAGAAATAAGAAGAAAGGGGGGGGGGGGGGGGAAGCACAAAGAAAAATAACAAAGACGCAAATGATGACAAAGTTTACAGAGAAGAAAGAAAACATTTGTAAAAGAAAAGTAAAACCACAAAGAAGAAAAACAAGAAAAAAAAACTACAAAGACTAAAAGCACAGAAAATAAAAAGCAAATATCAAGAAGAAAAAAAACACAAATTGCTCAGAAAAGGCACTGACAAGAAAAAGAACAACCAGAAAAAAGAACACATCCACTACATAAAAAAAACAAGTAAAAATGAAAAAGAAGGAAAACAAAGAACATAATTATATAAAGAAACCTTACGCATAACAGCAGACAGACGCCTCTGTGTCCCCGCAGTACCTCACTGTACAAGTGGAAAGAAAAAAAAGAAAAAATAAGGACAAAGAAGCAAGTAACAAGACAAACACAGAGAAGAAGAGGGGCAAAGTTCTCAAGGAAGAATGAAGAAAAATCCAACCAACAAAAACAAACAAACAAAACAAAAAATGCCTGGAAGAAAAGTACAGTTACAAAGAGGCAAATAGCAAAAAGGATAAAAATTTACCTAGAAAAAAAAAAAAAAAACCCACTAAGAAAAGTAAAAACTAGGAAACCTCAAATAATAACAACAAAGAAAACCTACGAATAAAAAATATACAAACAAAAAACCAAAGAAAAATCACAAGAACACACACACACACACACACACACACACACACACACACACACACACACACACACACACACACATCACACACGAATCAAACCAGAACACTCACAGAAAAAGGAAAAATCGCAACAAAAACACAACTCAAGAAAGAAGAAAACGAGATCCACAAGAAGAAAATCCAAAGAAAAAACACCTAGACGGTAAAAGGTTATCATAGATCACAACGACGAAAAGGAACAGCATGATAAAAAAAAAGGCCAAGAAAATCTGCAAAGAAGATGAAAAATGGACAGACAACACACACACACACACACACACACACACACACACACACACACACACACACACACACACACACACACACACACACACACACACAGAGTTGCCAGTGATGTCACCCATGACGTAAAACGTAATGTATCACACGTGACGTAAAGTGTAAGGTAACAGACCGTCTTGAAAAGAGTTACATGAAATTTGTTTAATCGACTCCATTGTTTAAAACTTACTGAAGTCTTCACGGCACAGACCTTCTGTCACTCCGCACATCTGGGCGCGTCGTGACATCATTTGGGTGCCGTCGCAAGTTTTCGATTATTTATTTTTAGCAGCTTTCGGAGAAGGTAACTATTGGCAGAAAAATTATCGTCATTTATACAAGTCATGGATTGCTTCCCTTAGACTATGCTCCCTAGTCATTTAGATGTTATTTGACTAAATTATCGTCATTTATACAAGTCATGGATTGCTTCCCTTAGACTATGCTCACTAGTCATTTAGGTGTTATTTGACTAAGTTTTTAGCTCGTAACAACGCGGCGATGTTTACATATTGAATTCCCAGGATGATGGAAAAAACGGCGTGAAATCGAAGGAATTTCATATAGGAAGCAGCTTTCAAACCAATGCACGCAGAGGTTCTGACATGGAATCAGCCATTGAGTTCCGTGTTCCCAGTACAGCAGGGGGGAAATGTGGTACTGAACATGTGTAGGATGTTATAGAATTATGCCAAGAAAGTTTGTGTGCATACTTTTTTGGATTACTTGTAACAAATGAGCTGTCAGGAAAATACACTAAGATTATTTCAATCATTACGGTTATCTTACAGACGTGTTTCTTTTGTTTGTTTTTTCTTTCTTTCGTTTGTTGTTGTTGTTGTTTTTTTTGTTTGTTCGTTGGTTTTTTTTTTTGCACACAATGGTTAATTTGAGAGCAACTTCGTGTCCCTTTGACTGTGATTCCATTGAGTTTTTAAGGTTTACAAAAAGCAAATATGCTGTGAAGACGGGCCGGGATTTTTGCCCCACAATGAAGTAGACTCCACCATCGTCATAATTAGTGCATGTGTTTTTTTGTACATACATTGTGTGCTCTGTGTGTGTGTGTGTGTGTGTTGTCTGTCTGTGTCCCCCCCCCCTCTTCTCTCTCTCTCCCTCTCTCTCTCCCCTCCCTTTCTTCGAGATCACTAAGAAAGTAAGATCCCCCCCCCGGGAATGCCGGGACTCTTTCAGTATAAATAGTTCCCACCTTCTGGAAGTTATGTGCTAGAAATGTCTTCATTTCTGTCACTCTCTTCGTTTCTTCCTTGTTCCGTTGTTTTCTGTCATTTCATCCTGTCATATTCTGCCCAGATGGTCCATTCACCTGTACGTGTTTGATACAGTTTTACGTATTTTCGTTTAGGATTGATAAAGTGGGTGCACGTGTTAAATGCATTTTCGGCTCTAAGGAAATACGATGTGTGAAAGAAATGTTGTATAATAGGCCGGTTTTATATGTTTTAGTGTCCTTAGTTATGCTTACATTTGTTTTCGAGTGTGGATTTTGTTTTCGTTTGTTGTTTATTTTTATTTAATTGCCCGGTGATTAATTCGGAGCAGTCAACGCAAGGGGTATATCCTTGGATTTTGTGCACAAATGCATTGATATGTGTACTTGATTTTCTTTGAAATGTTTTCTTGTTTCTTTCTAATTTTTTTTCCCTGTGAGGTATGGTGTACTTTTTGATATGGCTCTACACAATCGTCTGGGCTTTAAACAACAACAATATTAACAATAAACAGAGCAAGGGCATGATAGATCACAGACTTGGATACAAATGCTCACAGTTCCATGGTGACTTTTTTCCACACTGCCCGATCTATTGTACCGCTTCTGTGTCACTATCGTCACGACGCTGTCTTTGGCTTCCCGACACGCCTCTAACCCCATGGACAGTGAGGTCGCTGTGAGAGCAAGGGCATGAAAGGTCACGGGATCTGGGACAGTTTTTCCACAATGTTTCTCTCTCCCTCAAACTCACTCACTCATTCACTCACTCACTCACTCACACGCCCCACACACATACACACACACACCACACACTACACATTCAAGCACACACACCACTCGCTCACACACACTCGCTCACACAGACACACACACACACACACACACACACACACACACACACACACACACACACACACACACACACACAACAACACAACACAATTCTGGACAGTGTAAACTTTATTGGTAAAAATGGAAGGGTCCAATCACACGCACAGACACACGGTAATCAACAGGGATAAACAGCACAAAATGACATGGTAGACATGCACAATTACTGTGAAACAAAATGACATGGTAGACATGCACAATTACTGTGAAAACAAATGACAGGTAGACACACAATTACGTGAAAACAAAATGACATGGTAGACATGCACAATTACTGTGAAACAAAATGACATGGTAGACATGCACAATTACTGTGAAACAAAATGACATGGTAGACATGCACAATTACTGTGAAAACAAAATGACACGGTAGACACACAATTACCGTGAAACAAAATGACATGGTAGACACACAATTACCGTGAAATAAAAACACACGGTAGACAACACAATTACCGTGAAACAAAATGACATGGTAGACACACAATTACCGTGAAATAAAATCACACGGTAGACAACACAATTACCGTGAAAAAAGACATGGTAGACACACAATTACCGTGAAATAAAATCACACGGTAGACACACACAATTACTGTGAAACAAAATGACATGGTAGACATACACAATTACTGTGAAACAAAATGACATGGTAGACATACACAATTACTGTGAAACAAAATGACATGGTAGACATACACAATTACTATGAAACACGACATGGTAGACACAATTACTGTGAAATAAAATTATAATAGATATACGCAATTACCGTGAAACAAAATTAATACTTTCTGCAGTTAGCGGTGTGTAGAATCAAAAACAACAACAGCAGCAGCAGCAGCAACAACAAGAACAATAAAATATCAATATACAGTAACAACAACAACAATAACAACAACACCGGTGACAGTGGCAAATACAATTGTCATACTACACGAAGTGTCTTCTTTTCCCTTTCAAACACACCCGTGTTGCCATACAGATGCCGACAAGGAACAGCCAGAATCGGCGGACCTTCGTTGCTGTTGTACACAATAATAGCATAAAAAGACAGCAGAGAGGCTAAAAAAAAAGTACCTAAGTCTTTACTTACCCATCGTATTCTTCGTAAATGTGACTTTGATAATACACAACTAATTTTGTGCTTCAATTTTTTTTTCACAGAGTTAAGGTTCTTTTACAGAGTTACGTTTCCTTTTTATTCTAACTCAAATGCGTGCAAGACATGCCTAAAGAGAAAATGAACGTCAGGTGATTTGACAACCATTGCTGTCTCATAACTTTTTCATTTCGTTTGTATGTATTGGGTTATGGTTCCTTTACAGATTGATCGTTCGTTTTGTGGAGTCATTCCTTTTATGCAGAGTTACTGTTCCTTGTCACAAGTACGGTAACTTCTAACATATCGGTGGCTTTACTCATCCTTGCTAACGAATTTTGTTGACTCATTTTCATTTCATTTATACGTAAGCCTAAGAGTTATGATTCCTTTTAAGGTTCCTTTCACATAAACTTCTCACATAATTCTGAATAAGATAAATCCAACGAGAGAGAGAGAGACAGAGACAGAGAGAGAGAGAGAGAGACAGACAGACAGACAGACAGACAGACAGAGACAGACACAGAAGAGAGAGACAGAGACATAGAGAGACAAAGAGAGAGAGACATAGAAAGAGAGAGGTGGGGGGGGGGGGAGATCGACACAGACAGCCAGAAAAGAATGTCAGTACAATAATCCTTGCTAATTTTGAGTTTGAAATCATGTTTACACTTGTCCTAATTCCATGTCTAACCTCAAAGTACACCCACATTTCGAAACATAAACAGCATTGGTTTAGACTGACGTACGCGTGTGTATGTCTCTGTGTGCGTGTGTGTGTGTGTTGTGTGTGTGTGTGTGTGTGTGTGTGTGTGTGTGTGTGTGTGTGTGTTGTGTGTGTGTGTTGTGTGTGTGTGTGTGTGTGTGTGTAAAATGTTGTGTTTGTCAGGTAATATCACAACACTGTTTCTAATTCACTTATGATCTTTTCATATTTTTTATTAACTCTGTTGTACTGCATGATGTATTAGTGTGTATATCGACTGTGTTTGTATTGCTTAATGTACGTACTGCACTGATGTATTAGTGTGTATATCTCACTGTGTTTGTATTGCATTAATGTACCGTACTGCACTGATGTATTAGTGTGTATATGCGACTGTGTTTGTATTGCTTAATGTACTGCACTGATGTATTAGTGTGTATATGCGACTGTGTTTGTATTGCATTAATGTGCTGCACTGATGTATTAGTGTGTATATGCGACTGTGTTTGTATTGCATTAATGTACTGCACTGATGTATTAGTGTGTATGTCCGACTGTGTTTGTATTGCATTAATGTACGTACTGCACTGATGTATTAGTGTGTATATCTGACTGTGTTTGTATTGCATTAATGTACTGCACTGATGTATTAGTGTGTATGTCCGACTGTGTTTGTATTGCATTAATGTACCGCACTGCATTGATGTATTAGTGTGTATATCTGACTGTGTTTGTATTGCATTAATGTACCGTACTGCACTGATGTATTAGTGTGTATGTCCGACTGTGTTTGTATTGCATTAATGTGCTGCACTGATGTATTAGTGTGTATATGCGACTGTGTTTGTATTGCATTAATGTACTGCACTGATGTATTAGTGTGTATATCCGACTGTGTTTGTATTGCATTAATGTACCGTATTGCACTGATGTATTAGTGTGTATATGCGACTGTGTTTGTATTGCATTAATGTACCGTACTGCATGATGTATTAGTGTGTATATGCGACTGTGTTTGTATTGCATTAATGTACAGCACTGATGTATTAGTGTGTATATGCGACTGTGTTTGTATTGCATTAATGTGCTGCACTGATGTATTAGTGTGTATATGCGACTGTGTTTGTATTGCATTAATGTACTGCACTGATGTATTAGTGTGTATGTCCGACTGTGTTTGTATTGCATTAATGTACTGCACTGATGTATTAGTGTGTATATCCGACTGTGTTTGTATTGCATTAATGTACTGACATGGAAACTGTTCCCCCTCCCTCCCCAATCATCTTTTTAAAAAGTGCAACAAGCATTATCTGATATTAACTTTTACTGTTGGTACTATATAAATGGAATTGTCACTATTATTATCATTATTATTATTATCATTATTGTTGTAGTTAATATTATTATTGCTAGTGATATTATCATTATCATTATTATATATAATAATTATAATAATTACAATATTTATATAGCGCAAAATCTTGATAAAATCAAATCTAAGCGCTATTACTATTATTATTATTATTATCGTCATCGTTTTATTATTATCATTATTATGATCATCATCATTATTACTATCTTTTCTACCTTTATGCACAGGAATACAGTGTACCATGTTCTTACTAAACTCCCCAGCCCTGAGGGTCTTCGTTCTGCGTGGCTTGACAGGTCATCAGAATTTAACATGAATTCTATCACATAATGACCTGGGCCTAACGTCAACAATAATTATCTGTAAGCTCTTTCATAACTGAAAACATATTTTTTTCGTTAAGTGAAAAGCCACACAGGAAAACGTTGACAAAAAAAAAAAAAAAAAAAAAAAAAAAGAATCAGCCAAGTTTCTTCCTCATCTTATTTCCCTAGAGAACTTAGCGATATTTTTCTCTACTCCCCCTCCCCTTCTTACACACACACACACTTCTCAGGCATACAAATACGTAGATACAACACACACACACACACACACACACACACACACACACACACACACACACACACACACTTCTCAGGCATACAAATACGTAGAACACACACACACACACACACACACACACACACACACACACACACACACACACACACACACACACACACACACACACCTCAGGCATACACATATGTAGAAACACACACACACACACACACACACATAAACACACACACGCACACACACACACACACACAACACACACACACACACACACACACTCTCTCTCTCTACACACACACAACACACACACACAAACAAACACACACTCAGTCACTCACTCATTCACTCACACACACACACACACAACACACACACACACCACCACACACACACACACACACACACACACACACACACACACACACACACACACACACACACACACACACACACACACATTACCACTCATACAATATCGACACAGATTCATTATCTTGGAATTTCCAAGTTTGGATTCTGCTTAATTAGGACTTCGTTGACAACTTCATAAAGTAGATCAGCACACGTCCACCCTGTGTCCATGATCATGCTAACAGGAATGAAAACAACAACAACAACAACAACAACAACAACAATAACAACAGCAACAACAGCAACAGCGAGATCTTTAGTGAGACACGTAGTCACAATAGTTGGGGGTTTTTTTGTTTAAAGTTTTTTTAGACTAAGTTTATTTATTCTTCAGAAGGCTTCTTTTTGTTTCTTTTTTTGTTTTTCGTATTTTACCCTGTTTCCTTTCTTTTTTTCTGATGATTACGAACTTTATTCATTAGCTGCAATTACAATCATCTTTTTCATTAAAATCAAATATGTTGACATCCAAAGCGAAAAATCACCGAACAATTGAAATGCTGTGAGCTTCTTAATGCTAATAGCTTAGCATCGTTTTCCAACCAAATCATGTTTGAATAATTAAGCGTGTGGACATAAACAAGCAACTCGACAAAAACAAACAAACAAACAAACAACAACGCTCTCACACACATCCACGCACTGACATTAAAATGGTTATTATGGGCAATAAAACAACAGGAAAGAAAACAAGGAAATCGTGAAACATGCAGACATTGCTAAAATACAGTATTCGTAAAGTAATACAGCACAATTGGACAAACAAAGTTCCGTAAAAAGGGTTCAACAAAGAATGAAGGAACACAACAGTGCAGAGGTCTGGAATACAAAACTGGGCAACAATTCATAGTCTTGAAATCCAATTTAAAAAAAAAAAAGAAAAGAAAAATACACAGGACAAAAGGGAAATCAAATATAAACACGTTAACAGAAGTCTGTGTGTACGTACATTGAAGGTCAAAGTTCAGTCCAGGCAACAAAACCAAAACACGTGACATCTACGCTTGAATGAAACAGACAAGTACCAAATATGATGAACATCAGCATACATGCGTGTTAATGGAAAAGAGTAACAAGCACATATGGACATTTACAATCATGAAATATTTTATTCTCATATGGACACAAAGTAGCAGGCCGCTCGCTTGGAACAGAAGCGGAAATCGAAGAAGGCACTTCTGCGAGTGAGAACTGGACAAGTTGACGTCTTTTTGATTTGAAGATAATCTCACATCGCCAATGTTGAAGGACACGTCACACCTCGAGCATAGTGTCACCACCTTCACATCACCACACTTACCAATTGCGAAATGTACAGTGTGTCCTCAGGCCAAATGTCACAAGAAGATTTGTTGCATGTGTCGGTATTGTCCTGTTACAGAATCATACTGTCCGTATTCACGTGCATGCCAGACTTGAAATCATATCCTGGTTTCAAGCACACACTCTGTCCCCACGGCGCCAAATGATGCATGCCCTCAGCGTATTCAAAAGATCATTGTCTCAAATTTGTACACAAGGTCTAACAAGAGGTATAGGGGGGTTGGGTAGTAGATAGTGTAGGCCACGTTGAAGTCACTGGTAAGTAGCCGTTACATAACATGCTACACAACCGTCAGTGGCCAGATCTGACTTGCACACTAATTAAGTAATGTTTTGTGCCAGTTAATAATAACATCATCAGGTTATGCCTCTCAAAGATGGGATGTTAATCAGTGATAATGAATTAAGCCTAACACAAAAACCCGGTGTGCATGTGAATTTCTATCCAAAAAGTTTAGTCTAAAAGACATACATACAACAAACACGTGCAAACATTTAAACGCGCGCACGGCTATAGCGGGTAGCTTCCAACCATCGGCTCTACGTAATAAGGACAGCAACCCAAACAGCAGCCACAGCTTTCATGGAATAGGGAAAAGAAATGAGACAAACTTTGAGCCCTCTGTCTGTCAGGGCTGGCAAGAAGCCATTGGCGACGACACCAACACACAAGTTAACAGCCTTGACAAATAACCAGCCCTCAGTATACAGGGCGATGACGCCAACTCTCACAGTTAACAGCCTTGACAAATAACCAGCCCTCCGTATACAGAGCAATGACGCCAACTCTCACAGTTAACAGTCATGACACAGCCATCAGTATACAGGGCGATGACGCCAACTCACAGTTAACAGCCTTGACACAGCCATCAGTATATAGGGCGATGACGCCAACTCACACATTAACAGCCTTGACACAGCCATCAGTATACAGGGCGATGACGCCAACTCACACATTAACAGCCTTGACACAGCCATCAGTATACAGGGCGATGACGCCAACTCACACATTAACAGCCTTGACACAGCCATCAGTATATAGGGCGATGACGCCAACTCACACATTAACAGCCTTGACACAGCCATCAGTATACAGGGCGATGACGCCAACTCACACAGTTAACAGCCTAGACGAATAACCAGCCCTCAGTCCACAGGGCGATGACGCCAACTCACACAGTTAACAGCCTCAAGAAATAATCAGCTATCAGTATCCACACAAGGCGATGACGCCAACTCACAGTTAACACCCTTGACAAATAACCAGCCCTCATCATACAGTCGACCAGAAACACGGTATGTTCATTCTACACAACACCAGCTGCTTTCACACAGACCAGTACCAGAAACACACAGATCATTTGTGTCATAACCAACAGCATGTCTCCAGTTTATAAATACCAGAAAACAAACGAACGAACGAACGAACGAACGAACGAACAAATCGCATCGGGCTCTTTCTCACTTCCAATTCCATCCATACTACAACAAACCATGTTTTTTTGTGTTTCTACACCTAATTCAGTGCTGCTACAAACTTAAAACGTCCACGGGAAAACCATTTACACTATAAATCATTCTTGTATAAGCGGTACTAGCAATTCTTCAAAATATTAATTTGGACTCGCAACGCATCACACGTAATCAGACTTTTGAGCGGAGCACAGAAAATACGAGCTGTGAAACGAGCTGACCACAGTGTGCTGTGTTGTTTGTACGGTCTGTATCTTTGGTGGGTATGCTTGCTGGGTGCTTTCATGTTTACATAATCTAGTCACTGACATGATATACAGGATTTTTTTTTTAATTGATTGGTTCAGTTTTTACGTTGGCACCCACCTGGGATGATATGGCCGACGAGAATAACCATCCCAGAAGTGGGGGTCAGAGGGACTTATCTAATCTTATACCGACACCACCAGAACAACAATGTTAAGATGGGGCAGTGAGAAGGCCAGTTTTAATGGGGGGACTTATCTAATCTTATAACAAACAATGATGTTAAGATGGGACAGTGAGAAGGCCAGTTTTAATGGGGAGACTTATCTAATCCTATACCGACACCACCAGAACAACAAATGATCTTAAGATGGGACAGTGAGAAGGCCAGTTTTAATGGGGAGACTTATCTAATCCTATACCGACACTATCAGAACAACAATGATGTTAAGATGGGACAGTGAGAAGGCCAGTTTTAATGTAGCGCACCCCGGGATTCGAACCCACGACCATTAGCATGTGAATCGGACACTCAACCAACAGAGCTATTGAGGCCCGCAACTTACAGGATCTTTAACGTGAATATTTGATATTCTCCGGGCGTATACAAAGAGGTTTAGGCACAGCCAGGTGTGTATGCATGTTGACGTGACACACGGGGTAAACCATCCTGTGACCAACAGGGGAGCTGTCTAAGAGGATGGGACCCAGGACCATTGGAATGAAAGTCCCATGTTATCCACTTGACACCATGCTCGTGCTAGTATTACAATGCAGCAAGTACAATGGTGTCAAGCAAAATTTGCCCTCTCCTAAAAAAGCAAAAAAAAAAGACAAACCAATAAAGAATCAGGCTTCTAACAAACGTATAAATCATACTTTTAACACACGTGCAAAACCAACTCCTAATAAAGAAAACTAATTTGAAACAAGCAAAACCTACTCTGAAAAAAAACAGCAAAAAGTAAAACACGCAAACAAAATGTTTAATAGGCACAAAGCTCACTGTAAAAACTTACTGTAAAAAACAAAAAAGAACCTACTTTTAAACATTTTGAACAAACGGGTGCACCATATGAGTCGTCAGACAGCGATGTTGTTGACATTACACGTCCTCAGGGCGTGATCAGTTCACAGTCACAGAACAAAGTCTGGCTGACCAACTCGGCAGGATGACTGTCTTTGTTGACACCGCAGTGGACTCCAAACCTGATGTCTCAAGTTCAGTCCCAGGCTACAACATAACACTGTCCCCTTTGCTGCCCTTTACTGTGTTCCAATCATTCTAATATCAGCCTGGAGTTTTACAAGTGTCCTTACAACACAGCCCCTCTGTTCTCAATTCAAGATCTTGCCAACGTATAGGACTTTGTGCAGGTTCAAGGAGTATGCCATATAGTTTACTGGTGGATTTGGGTGGAGCGTATATGGAAAGGTCCCAGTGCCATGAATTCCTTTTGAACAGATTGCAAACTCCAAGGTCAGTAATCTCACAGCTGGTCTGTTTCAGCTCTGTGCTCATAAGTCCAATTCCAAATGTGACAAAATCATATCCTCGCGGCACAAAATGTGATAACATTGTCATACTTTTGTGGCACACAATAGCAATATAACTATACTATTGCGGCACAGAATGTAACAACAATGCCATACTTCTGAAGCACAAAAAGTGACAATAATGTCATAAGCTTACTTTTGCGACACAGAATTTGACATTATGTCACACTTTTGCGGCAGAAAATGTGACAATATTATCATATTCTGCGACAGACGACGCAGCATTATTATCAGATTTTCGCGACAGAAAATAATGACAATGTTATCATGTTTTGCTAAAGCCAGTGTGACCAAACCATACACGTAAGTATGTCCAGCTTTACACACACAGCATCAGGCGCAAGAGGCAATGGCGATGGTTTGGGCTTTCTGTGGAATGGAGGTGAGGGTGAGGATGAGGGTAGAGATAAATGGAAGTGTTTACTGCCACAAGAAGTGTTTCCGGTTCTGGAAAAGTGTTGACCAACACCCGTCATGTTTGGCTTGATGTTTCATGTTTCTACATCTGGCAATGTGTTGATCAACATCCGTTATGTTTGATGTGTCATGTCTGGTGTGTCATGTCTGATGTGTCATGTGTTTCCACATCTGGCAATGTGTTGATCAACATCCGTTATGTTTGATGTGTCATGTCTGATGTGTCATGTGTTTCCACATCTGGCAATGTGTTGATCAACATCCATTATGTCTGATGTGTCATGTCTGGTGTGTCATGTCTGATGACACATCTGGCAATGTGTTGATCAACATCCGTTATGTTTGATGTGTCATGTCTGGTGTGTCATGTCTGATGTGTCATGTGTTTCCACATCTGGCAATGTGTTGATCAACATCCATCATGTATGATGTGTCATGTCTGATGATTCATGTGTTTCCACATCTGGCAATGTGTTGATCAACATCCATTATGTCTGATGTGTCATGTCTGGTGTGTCATGTCTGATGTGTCATGTGTTTCCACATCTGGCAATGTGTTGATCAACATCCATCATGTCTGATGTGTCATGTCTGATGTGTCATGTGTTTCCACATCTGGCAATGTGTTGATCAACATCCATTATGTCTGATGTGTCATGTCTGGTGTGTCATGTCTGATGTGTCATGTCTGATGTGTCATGTGTTTCCACATCTGGCAATGTGTTGATCAACATCCGTTATGTTTGATGTGTCATGTCTGATGTGTCATGTGTTTCCACATCTGGCAATGTGTCGGCCAACAACCATTATGTCTGGCATCGTGTGTCAGCAGAACGTGAGTTAACGGAGCTGCAGTCAGAGGTTGACATTCAGCACCTGTTACGGTTACCTGGCGTTCTTGCCTTTCTCACCTTTGTATTATTTTCTTCGTCAACAAAACCAGGAAAACAACCCCAGGAACCAGAAAACACCTTCCTCTTTCGCATGTACCTGTTCATTGTCAGTATTCAAACAGCAACGTGGACATTCCGTCAGCCATGTACACCATATCTGTTGCTCAATACATTGCATATTCCTGGTAACACTAACTAAAACCACAGAACAAGGTCCCCACTGACAATCTTGGCGTCAACACACGTTGACATTTTCACAAATTACAAGTGTTTACGCACTCTGAACTGTTAAGTCACTGCGCTTCAATACCACATCGGCCGTTAGGATTATCTCTTGGTGAAGACAATGCCGCTAAGAGGGCGGGAAAAAAATAAAACACTCTTACAAAAAAGGGGGAAAATGCAATCTATCATGTAACCAGTTCACAAACGACCAAATTGTGTCATTCAGCAGGTCGATGTAGTTCAGTGTATTGCTATTTATGTCGGTAATCTGACTGGAATCAGAATGTTCCGTATTTTGATGTCTTCTTCTGCAGTTCAGTGTTATCACACCATCAGTATGCCAATACACTACTTTTCCAATATGCACATAAACTGCTAAGTACTTGAACACAGCGCTCAACACTTCACCACAATTATGTATAATCTTAACAAACTGGCCAACAATTGAATGAGATATTCCTTCAAACTGCTCAGCGCTTAACTAAATTCTTCGTTCCAGCACAAAAGTCTGCATTTAAGTACACTGCTCTGTCTCCTGATTAAGTGCTTGTCGAACAGTTCATCCAAATGTTCAGGAATTGGACACATGATTCATTGTTTTACCCAAGTCGTCAACTTTAAAATCAAACACTTGCTCGTGGTTGCTGCTTTACCATGCACTGCTTTTTTACATGTCAGTACATGGCTTCCTTATGTCTATCTCCGTCAACAACACACCACTCGTCATCAATATCAGCAAACCTGTCAACATACCAAAACTGTCCATTAGTTCAACGTCCTGCATTGCTTTTCAAAATGTCTACAAAGTGCTCTGCAGTTGAACATTCTTCTTCAACAGTGGAACAAATCGCTGAGATGCTTGGTGTACACTAGTTCTGTCTCCGTGTGGTATCGAGTCAGCAGTATGAACAAGACAAGGCCTTTGTCGGACCTTTTCACTCCTTCACCTTATCCACCAACTTGGTCTTTACCTAACTCTTTCACTCCCTCACGCTATGCCTAACCCTTTCATTCCCTAACCCTATCCACCAGATTTCTGTCGGAAGCTGGTGGATAGCGTGAAGAAATGAAGGGGTTAGACAAAAACCTCTCAGACGCTTACTATCCATGGTCAAAAGACAATGGACCTGTCAAAGACAATTCCAGGTTTAATTTAAGCGAAGATGTTCCTGTCATCCACAATGTGAAGTCTAAGCGAAGACCTCCTTGCCCCCCACCGAGTTCTGCACGCCATACACCCCAGTCAGGGGCATGAACTGCAGGCCATTGTCAGTTATCTCCTCCTCCCTCTTCTTCACCGGTTTCTTGGATCCAAAGCAGCGCACCGCGAACCGGAACTCTTCCGCCATTTCTGAACACAGCGTTTGCTGAAACAGAAACACACATCATGTCATCACGATGGAGAGGGTGAACACGTTGGAATAGTAAAGTAGCAATACTATGGCTACCCCATAACCCTGAGGCTGAATGGGGAGTGAGGTGGTACAGATCTCAACTTTTTCTCGAGGGGCCAGCATTATGAAGGCGATGTCCATCGCCGCTCTCTCGTTACTTTACCTTTCTCCTAACTTTGAAAAAAGTCAGGTACCCATTGACAGCGGGGTAGACTGGAAGCCGCACATAGATATAAAATTCCACGAGCGTGATTCGCACCCGCGCAAACTCATGCCAGCAGACTGGGAGCTGGAGGTCAGTGCTCTACCTCTGCACCAAGAAAACCTGACAATGAAGTAGAAATCCTAAACCAACAAACAGGAATAAGAAAAAGGGGGAGTCACTCCTTTCATGAGGCTCCCTCTCTCTCTCAAACTACAGCCAATGTTGTTTACTCGTGGATTTCCTTGCGTACTCTCCAGCTCGCGGGTTTATGTGCAGGCTAAAGGCTTGTGCCATGATCATTCTGACCTTCTCCATCACATGGCACCTGTGACGTTAGTGCATGTAGAATTTATTCCGAGCGCGAGACGTCATCTTGAGAAACTGAAACTGAAACCTTGTGTACTCCGTCTTTTATGATATAGTTCTTGATGTCTTTGTTTCTAAGATCTAGACTGATGTGTAGATTGGTAGCGGCAAGTCTGTAGAATGTTTGTGTGTGTGTGTGTGTGTGTGTGTGTGTGTGTGTGTAAGTGTGTGTGTTGTGTGTGTGTGTGTGTGTGTGTGTGTGTGTGTGTGTGTGTGGTGTGTGTGTGTGTGTGTGTGTGTTGTGTGTGTGTGTGTGTTCGTTCGTTCTTTGATTTAACGTCTTTTCACTATGAGTGTGTGTAGATTGGTAGCGGCAAGTCTGTAGAATGTTTGTGTGTGTGTGTGTGTGTGTGTGTGTGTGTGTGTGTGTGTGTGGTGTGTGTGTGTGTGTGTGTGTGTGTGTGTGTTGGTGTGTGTGTGTAAGTGTGTGTTTTAATTTAACGTGTGTGTGTGTGTGTGTGTGTATGTGTGTGTGTGTGTGTGTGTGTGTTGTGTGTGTGTGTGTTGTGTGTGTGTGTGTGTGTGTGTGTGTGTGTGTGTGTGTGTGTGTGTGTGTGTGTGTGTGTGTTGTGCTTTAGCTAATAACTTCTGTCGTAAAATGTCAGTCATTGTCATTGTCATTGCCATTGTCACTGGCTCCACAAACTGAACGATTACTGTCGTGACTAATCAAGCAGTGCCCTAATCATGTCAGATCATAAAAGAAGTGGTGACCTCCATCAGTGACCCTGAAACAGTGCAGAGTCTCCTGTGAGGGGTGACCCTGTGTTGGCGTGACATCGCTGACTTCCATGGACTTCTGCCATTGAGACTGGCACTGAATCAACTTGGGGTTGAGGTCGAGGTGCCGGAATGAGCGGTGTGGAATCAATGATTGAGTAGAACACACACACACACACACAACACACACACACACACACACACACACACACACACCACACAACACAACACACTCATACACACACACGCACACACACTCATTCTTTCTCTCTCTCCTCTCTCTCTCTCTCTCTCTCTCTCTCTGTTTCTCTCTGATAAGAATTAGAATAAAAAAAAGCAGAATCCATTACTGAAATTCCTCTCGTGAGATAAAAAGGTCGTCAACTATTTTATACGTAGGAGAATAGAGCCATACGTATTATAATATAATAATAATCATCGTGTCATCATCACAGCAATAATAATGATTTCACTCAAAATGCCTTGGTACAGACGCACGATTATTTTTTTTCTGGGCTTTTGCCCAGTTTTGGATTTTTTCTTGGTATAATGTGCCCATTCGTGTAAGAAAGATTTGCCTAACCTTTCCACTTTTCAGACCCAACTTGAAGCCCATCTTTTCTCAAATTCTTCTGCTTAGGTTAGCTTTGTTATATTGATCCTGTCCCACTCTGTGTTAGTGTGTTCTTGTTGTGTGTTGTTTAGGTTAACTTTGTTATATTGATCCTTCCCATCTGTTTAAATGTGTTTTTGTTGTGTGTTGTTTAGGTTAACTTTGTTATACTGATCCTGTCCACTCTGTTTAAGTGTGTTCTTGTTGTGTGTTGTTTAGGTTAACTTTGTTATATTGATCCTGTCCCACTCTGTTTAGTGTGTTTTGTTGTGTGTTGTTTAGGTTAACTTTGTTATATTGATCTTTTTCACTCTGTTTAAGTGTGTTTTTGTTGTGTGTTGTTTAGGTTAACTTTGTTATATTGATCCTGTCCCACTCTGTGTTAGTGTGTTCTTGTTGTGTGTTGTTTAGGTTAACTTTGTTATATTAATCCTGTCCCACTCTGTGTTAGTGTGTTCTTGTTGTGTATTGTTTAGGTTAGCTTTGTTATATTGATCCTGTCCCACTCTGTTTAAGTGTGTTTTGTTGTGTGTTGTTTAGGTTAGCTTTGTTATATTGATCCTGTCCACTCTTTTTTAAGTGTGTTTTTGTTGTGTGTTGTTTAGGTTAACTTTGTTATATTGATCCTATCCCTTCTGTTTAGTGTGTTCTTGTTGTGTGTTGTTTAGGTTAACTTTGTTATATTGATCCTGTCCCTCTGTTTAGTGTGTTCTTGTTGTGTGTTGTTTAGGTTAACTTTGTTATATGATCCTGTCCCACTCTGTGTTAGTGTGTTCTTGTTGTGTGTTGTTTAGGGTTGTTATTGAGCGTATGCGCATGATGTTGATCAGTAAAAGTTGTGAATGTGTGTTACACGTCTAATTCATTTAAAAAAAAATTGTATTGTAGAATTGTAAGCGCTAGAACACCATTAGGCGCAATTTAAGTGTGTAATCATGATCATCATCATCATCATCCATAATAATAGTAACAGTGCCCCACATACACTTTCTCTACGTTGAATACGATACCTTTTTTTACATTTTTTTTATTACGTTCTTTTTTTCATTTTCGGCTGTTTTCCTTGTCCTACCCCCCTCCCCCCTCCCTCACAGTGCAGGCAGTATATTGCTACACAGTATGCATATTCTGTCTACGGCGGGGCGTGCATTTTTGGGTGTTTTTATGTTTCTGTAAAGCAGACCACAGCTGCAATGACCAAGCTAAAAGTCATCTGGAACGACAAGAATATCGCTATCGGCTCCAAGATCAGACTGATGCGTTCCCTGGTCATGTCAATATTTTGTATGCATGCGAAACATGGACCCTAACAGCAGACATTGAAAGAAGGATACAGGAAAGGAGATGAGATGCTTCCGCAAACTCCTTGGTATCTCGTACAAAGATCATATAACCAATAAGGAAGTGAAAACCCGAATCGAAAACGCCATCGGGCCGTATGAAGACCTCCTGACTTCAGTGATAAAACGCAAACAGAGGTGGTACGGGCACGTCACACGATCATCTGGACTGGCCAAGACCCGTCTTGCAGGGAACAGTACAGGAGGGAGACGAAGAGGCAGACAGAGAAAACGATGGGAAGACAATATCAGAGAGTGGACTGGCCTTGAATGGAACATCATTCTGCGGAAAGCTGAGGACCGTGAGGAGTGGAGGAAGTTGGTTGCAAAATCTTCAGTGGTGCCCTAACGGTCAACCAGACTACGGGACTGATGATAATGATGATGAAAGCAGCCACTGACACTTCTTATAACTGTTTTATGTGCATGTTTCATATTCTGCATGTGTGTACACAGGAAGCAGGTATAGACGCTGGCAGGTCTGCACACATGTTGACCTGAGAGATGGGGTAAATCTCCATCCTTTACCACCAGGAACAGGTGTGTAGGAGGATTGAACCCAGGACCTTCTGATGGTAGACCAACGTTTACCCACTCGATCAACGCGCCATGAGAATAACGGCCAGCCATGGTACATACAGTCTGTTTTCCCCGTCAGGACAAAAAGAGGGAAAAGGAAGATGATATGAGATGATATGATGATGATGTGATGATGATGATGATGATGATGATGATGATGATGGCCAGCCATGGAACATAACACACCTACTGTCTGTTTCCAGTTCAGGAAAGAGAACGGGAAAAGGGAATTCAGTAATATTAATAATAATAATAATAATAATAATAATAATAATAATAATATATAATAATAATAATAATGGTGATAGATGCGCAGTTCTGAAATTTCTCTCGCTGAGAGAAAATAAATCCTTAAAATATAACTACTACTTCTACTACTACTATGACTAAGAAGAAGACAAATTATCATTATGATCCCCACCCCCACCCCCATTTATCATCGTTGTTATCATACAATTAACTATTATAATAATAATGATAATAACAATTATGATTATGGAGTTACAGACATACACACACTGCCTCTATGATCAACGTGGCTTCCATTTCTGACTACGGACAATACCAACCACACGACACAAGGGAAGTAACCATGGAACTTCTTGACGCTGAGAACGAGTTGCTTCCCTTTAAAGCGCGAGTTCTTTCCCCTCAAAGTCAGTGGTATCTTAAAAGTTGAGACATCTTTAGCCAGTGTGCTCCAAAATGCAAATTGTATCGGTTCAAACTGATACATGCACAATATCTCTTTCATCATCATCACCACATTAGTGTTATTATCATTAATTTTATTATGACTGTGATGACCAACTGTGATGACGATGGTGATGATGATGATAGTAGCAGTAAGAAACTGGGGACAGCCAACCACAGGTCATCAGAGGAGAATCCCCCGTCAAGCAACAGTTTCGACCCTTAACTCCTGACACTCTAAGCAGACTGGGCCGCATTCAGGTCATGACATCTGGATGCCCCTCTGCTGTCACCACTTTTTGTTTTAATAGAAATTTGTCCCCCACCGGGAATCGAACCCACGCATTCTGGGAGGTCAGGTTTCTCAAGGCAAAATCACCCTTGTGACGGATGTCTTAACCACTTGGCTATCTGTCACTAGCAACATTTATGAAGAACACTTTTGTTCCTCCTGGTCCAGATCCAGCTGGAGCTTTTGAACCATGACCATAATCATCATCATCATCATCATCAGGTGCCCTGCCGCATGGCGTTGGAGACTATGATGGACTTCCATCTGTCTCTATCTCTCGTTGCCCCTAGCATCTCCCCCACCCTCCTCGTCCCCAGCCACTCTGCAAGTCCGTCCAGCATTCTCTCCCTGGGTCTACCTGGTGCTCTCTTTCCCTCCAGCTTTCCCGTTGTGACCAGGTGCTCCAAATCCCCCTTCCTCATAAAATGGCCTATAAATGTTGCCTGTCTTTTCCTAATCTTCCTTATGAGTGATCTATTTGTCTCTGCTTCCATCAAGACTGTCTCGTTTGTTTTCTTTGCTGTCCATGGAACTCTCAACATTTTTCTTAGAAACCACATCTCGGCTGCCTCAATCTTGTTCTGGCTTTGTTTGTTGACTGTCCACGCCTCACATCCGTACAACAGTATTGGTTCTATATAACATTCAAGAACTCTCTTCCTGATGTTAATTGACAGGCATTTGTTGGTAAGAATGCTTATCTTCTTAAATGCTGTTTTGGCTTAGCCGATTCTGCCGGCTATTTCTGATGTGCATCTGCCGTCTGATGAAATGATCGTTCCCAGGTATTTGAATTTATCAACCTGTGTCAAGGTTGTGCCATTTGTTGTTATTTTGCATGAGGGGATTTCATGTTTTTTACTGATCACCATGACTTCAGTCTTCCTGCTGTTTAGTTCCAGCCCCTTCCCTTTGCTTTCTATTTCTAGTACATTCACAAGGTTTTGTAGGTCTCTTTCACTTTCTGCAATTAGCACGGTGTCATCTGCGTATCGAATGTTGTTTATCATTTTCCCTCCAACCTTTAATCCAGGGTCTTCTTCTAGGTTTCTCATGTGTTTTCGCTGTAAAGTGAAAACAGATCTGGTGACAAAACACAACCCTGTCCGATTCCTCTTTTGATATTTTGGAAAGAGCTTACATTGTTTTCTATTCTCATTGCAGCTGTTTGTTCCCAGTACATATTTCTGATTATTCGTAGATCTTTTCCATCAACACTGAGTCTCTCCAGTTGGTTGATCAATTCATCATGTCTTACCCGAATCGAAAGCCTTGGTGCAATCAACAAAGCATAAATACAAATTCTTATTCATCTCATTGACCTCTCTATGATAGTTCTTAGGATGTATATGGCATTAATAGTTCCTTTCCCTTCCACAAATCCACACTGTTCTTCTGCTATTTCTCTTTTGATTCTATTCCTTGTCCTCATCATGGTTATTCTTAACAGGATTTTTGTTACATGACTCATCAAACTGATTGTGCGATGGAGTTCGCATTCTATAGCCCCTGTCTTCTTTGGAAGTGCAATGAAAATTGATTTTGACATATCTTTGGGGATTTTTCCAGTGTCGTAAATTTCATTTAGGAGGACTGTTATTTTTTCTATGCCAAATTCCTCCAGGGCTTCAATCATCTCTGTAGTAATGTTGTCTGGTCCTGGGGCTTTTCCCGGTTTCATCTTTTTCAGTGCCGCTCTAACTTCATCTTTCATTATTGGTGGTCCTTCAAAGTTCTTTTTTATAATGTGTTCTTCGTTTCTGTCATCCTCAAAAAAGGTCTTTAATGTACTCTCCCCATCTGTCTAATATTTTGTCCTTTTCCATGATAAGCGTGCCATCTTTCGATTTCAAGCAACCAGTTGATGTGCATGTATTTTTTCTGTGGACAATTTCTTCAATTCGTCTGTACATACCCTGAGGATCCGTTTTGTGTCGGTCTTCTATTTCTTTGCACTTTGTTTTCAGCCAAGCTTCCTTAGCTTCATTGCACCTATTCCTGATCTCCTTGTTTATCTTCCTGTAGATCTCCTCATTTCTCTTTGCCTTCCTCCTTTCCTCCATCAAGCCCAAGATTTCATTAGTCATCCAGTTCTTTTTTGCTTTTCTATCTGCCTAGGGATTTCCTCACAAGCTTCATTTATCGAATTCCTCAACTTTGTCCATTGTTCCTCACTGTCACCAGCGTCTTCCAGAGCACTGAATTTGTTTTGAACATGTACATTAATTTTTTTACGTATCACTTCATCTGTCTTTAAGAGTCCAAGGTTTAATTTGATGTTGTTTTTGGTCTGTTTCCTTTTCCTCAATTTCAGTCTAAATCTTCCCACTACAGGATTGTGGTCACTGTTGCAGTCTGCGCCTGGTAGTGTTTTTGCTGACAGTAAAGAATTTCTAAATCTTTTGTTGATCAGGATGTAGTCAATCTGATTTTCGGTATTATCTCCTGGACTTATCCAAGTCCATTTTCTTCTGTTAGGTTGCTCAAACCAGGTGTTTCCTATTATAAACTCATTCATCTGTGCCCATTCTACAAGTTTCTCACCCCTTTCATTTTGCGTACCAAGGCCATGAGGTCCAACTATATCCTCCACCCTATCCTGTCCCACTTTAGCATTAAAATCTCCCATTATTACAGTAACTTCTTGTGATTTACATTGGACTTTGGCCATCTCTAATACTTCGTAGAAGTTGTCGACGTCTTCCTGAGTACTTGTTGATGTTGGTGCATACACCTGTATGATGTTGATATCATATGGTTTGCCTCCCAACTTGACCAGCAAAACTCTGTCTGACACAGCCCGGTATCCCTTAACTGCTTTTGACTTGTCTTTGTCCATCATGATACCTACTCCTCTTTCATGTGAGTTACAACCAGAGTATATCATTGTGTATTCTCCTAATGTTATCATGCCTGCCCCCTTCCATCTCACTTCCCCTAGTCCTAAAATACCAATGTTAAGTCTTTCCATCTCTGTCTTGGTATTTTCTAATTTACCCTTTTGCAACAGTGTTCTTATATTCCATGTTGCAACTTTGATGTTTTAAATCTGAGTTTAGGATTCGCAGTAACTTGCTGACGGTCTGGTGTCACCTGCGCTGCATGACGGTCCCTACCAAACGAAGCTGCTCCATAGGAGCACCTATTTACGTCGTTGTCTTTGATTTCTTTGTTTCTGTCCATGAAAACCTGGGAAAAATTACGATGGTGGCTTCCCATTGCCTTCCATCGATTTGTGTACGGTCTCTCCGCTAGCCTTACTCTCTCCCGAGATATCCACAAGGCAGTGGAGCTATTCACCCATAGCATGGGGGTCTAGTTCGTGGGCACCGGGCGTATCCACACACGGTGGGCCTGCATGCCTCACGTCTGGGGGCCAGACCTCCTCCGAGTCCTACGAGATTCAGCCTGAGTCCGTGAGGTGCTCAGTTACCGCCTGTCGCCACGAGGAGGCACAGCGTAGGGCTTGCTGATGGACAGGCTATGTACTGACAGGAAGAGACTTACGCCTTCTGCTCTTCTTTTCACACAGCAGTGCTAACCAGCGGTGCAGGCTAAAGCCGACACACTTGACGCATCACATCTGCCAATATGATAATCATAATCATAAAATATTTCCCTATGGCTCTTCTCCTGCATATTTGGAGTAAAGCAGGAAACATGGCCAGCAGTGTGGTTCTAAACTGGACTTTTACAGTGAGGCACTTTACAGAAGCCAGTATGTACATCATTTGCAATAGTTCAAACAACAAAGGCGCTAAGAAAAATCCTTGTGGTGTTTATTGTAAGGAGATTAGCTAAGTTACAGGACAGTTATATCGTTTTTGTTGTTGTATTTCATCTGTATGTCTGTCTACCTGTTTGGCTGTCTGTCTGCCTGCCTGCTTGTTTATCTGCTGGTCTGTTTATCTCCCTTTCTCTGTCTGTCTGCCAGCTGGTCTGTCTCCTTCTGTCCGTCCATCTATCTGTCCGTGTGCCTGCCTGTCTGCCCAACTGTTTCTGTGCCTGCCTGCCTGCTCTTCTGTCTGCCTGTCTCTCTATCTGTCTGCCTATACTTGTGCCTAGTGGTCTGCTTGTCTGCCTGTTTGTCTATTTGTCTGCCAACACTTTCTACCATTGGAAAACAACAGTAAAGTATCATACTCTCTCTCTCTCTCTCTCTCTTTCCTTCTCTCTCTCTCTGTGCCTCTTTCTCTCTCATAATAACGAAATTAATAACATAACAATGATAGTAGTGATAGTTTCTACATGTTATAAATGTCTGTCTGTGTCTGTCTGTTTGTCTGTCTCTCACTCTCATTCTCTCTCTTACTATCTCGTAATAACGGAATCAATACTATAACAATGATATTAATGATAGTTTCTACAAGTTATAACTCTCTGTCTGTCTGTCTCTCTGTCTGTCTGTCTGTCTGTCTCTGTCTCTCAATGTTTCTCACACACACTCTCTCTCTGTCTGTCTGTCTCTCTTTCTCTCTCTCGTCTCTGTCTCTCAATGTTTCTCACACACACTCTCTCTCTGTCTGTCTGTCTCTCTTTCTCTCTCTTCTCTCTCTTCTCTCTCTCTTTCTCTCTCTCTCTCTGTCTGCCTCCCCCCTCCCCCAACAGAACCACACACACACACACACACACACACACACACACACACACACACACACACACACACACACACACACACACACACACACACACAAACGTTTTTCCATTTCGTCTTCTGTACCTGGTCCTTGCGGGCGTTCTTGCGAGCCTTCCAGATGAACTCACACATGGCCACAAAGAAGCCAGCCACCACGCCGCCCATCAGAACCACGAAGACGCCTCCCACGTTCTTCACACTGAGCTCAGAGGCCGAGCCTTTGGTGCCCTCCTCCACAGCACAGTCCTTGGCACCCAGCTCCCTGTTCCACCACTTGGTCTTCCATTCGTGGATCTTCTGGGCTTCCTTCAGGCGTAGGATCTCCGTGGTGAAGATCTCTCTGTTTACAGAGTCTGTGGAAATGGCATAGGATGGGCAGTTACACAGTGGACAAGTGACAGTTACGTATGACATATATAGTAGACACGTATTCAGTTACGTATGACAGTTATACAGTAGACACGTATTGAGTTATGTATGACAGTTATACAGTGGACATATATTATGTATGACAGTTATACAGTGGACATGTATTATGTATGACAGTTATACAGTGGACATATATTATGTATGACAGTTATACAGTGGACATATATTATGTATGACAGTTATACAGTGGACATGTATTATGTATGACAGTTATACAGTGGACACTATTATGTATGACAGTTATACAGTGGACATATATATGTATGACAGTTATACAGTGGACATGTATTATGTATGACAGTTATACAGTGGACATTATTATGTATGACAGTTATACAGTGGACATATATTATGTATGACAGTTATACAGTGGACAGTATTATGTATGACAGTTATACAGTGGACATATATTATGTATGACAGTTATACAGTGGACATGTATTATGTATGACAGTTATACAGTGGACATATATTATGTATGACAGTTATACAGTGGACATATATTATGTATGACAGTTATACAGTGGACATGTATTATGTATGACAGTTATACAGTGGACATGTATTATGTATGACAGTTATACAGTGGACATGTATTATGTATGACAGTTATACAGTGGACATGTATTATGTATGACAGTTATACAGTGGACACGTATTATGTATGACAGTTATACAGTGGACATGTATTATGTATGACAGTTATACAGTGGACACGTATTATGTATGACAGTTATACAGTGGACATGTATTATGTAATGACAGTTATACAGTGGACATTATTATGTATGACAGTTATACAGTGGACAAGTATTATGTATGACAGTTATACAGTGGACACGTAATTATGTATGACAATTATACAGTGGACACGTATTATGTATGACAGTTATACAGTGGAGAAGTATTATGTATGACAGTTATACAGTGGAAATATTATGTATGACAGTTATACAGTGGACATGTATTATGTATGACAGTTATACAGTGGAGAATATTATGTATGACAGTTATACAGTGGACATGTATTATGTATGACAGTTATACAGTGGACACGTATTATGTATGACAGTTATACAGTGGAAATGTATTATGTATGACAGTTATACAGTGGACATGTATTATGTATGACAGTTATACAGTGGACACGTATTATGTATGACAGTTATACAGTGGACATGTATTATGTATGACAGTTATACAGTGGACATATATTATGTATGACAGTTATACAGTGGACATGTATTATGTATGACAGTTATACAATGGACAAGTATTCATTACGTATGACAGTTATACAGTGAACAAGTATTCAGTTATGTGTGACAAACAATTATACAGTGGACAAGTATCCATTTATGTAAGACATATCTCTCTGTGTGCTTTCATTAGAATTGGAAAACAACAACGTCCCTAACGAAACCTAGCGCAGATTTGTTGTACAAAAATCAATCTGTCCTACGTTTTCTTTTCTACATGTTCCAGCAGTATCTTATCTATATCTATGTCTCTATTGATGTGTGTTCTATATAATCTATATTTCTTTATCTATAGATCAACAAAGAGAGAAACAGGCAGAGAGACAGAAGAAAAGAGGGAGAGAGAGAGGGACAGAGATACAGTCTGTAACTCTTCGGTGAAAAATGACTTTACAAAGTTTAATTTGATCGTGAAAAAAAAAAAAAAAAAACGAATAAAACGTAGTGCCTCAGCTGACTTAAATTCCTTACAAAAATATGCACGCTCCCAAAAACAGTGCGAAGGAAGGAAAGAATTAAAACTTAAAAACAGTATAAAACACATACGTATAAATCCAAAACACACACACACACAACACACACACACACACACACACACACACACACACACACACACACACACACAACACACACACACAACACATACACACACACACACACACACACACACACACACACACACGTATGCAAGCTCTCTTTCCGTCTGTCTGTCTGTCTCTCTGTATCTGTCTGTCTGTCTCTCTCTCTCCTCTCTCTCTTCCCCCTCTCTCTCCTCTCTCTCTTCCCCTCTTTCTCTCTCTCTCTCTCTCTCTCACCACACCACACACACACACACACACACATACACACACACACACACACACACACACACACACACATACACACACAAACTCACGTGTTTCACAATTTCGTTGAGTGGTGTAATTTTCCACTGACTTTCAACTGACTGAAATGGCGTGCTCTCTCTCTCTCTTCTCTCTCTCTCTGTCTGTCTGTCTGTCTGTCTGTCTGTCTCTCTGTCTGCCTGTCTCTCTCTTTCTCCACATCTCTCCCGCATCTCTCTCTGTCCCTCTCTCTCTCCCTTCCTCTCTTTTCCTCTCCCTCTCTCTCCCTCTCTCATCCCTCTCTCTCTCTCCCTTCCTGTCTCTCCCTCTCTGTCTCTCTTCCTCTCTGTTCGGCTCTTTCTCTTCCTCTCTCTCTTTCTCTCTGCCCTCTCTCCCTTTCTCTCCTCTCCCTCTCTCGATCTCTCTCTCTGTCTCTGTTTCTCCCTCTCTCTCCCTCCCTTTCTCTCCCTCTCTGTGCCCCCTTTCTCTCTCCTCTCTCTCCCTCTCTCTCTTTTCTCCCCTCTTCCTCTTTCTCCCTCCCCTTCTCTCTCCCTCTCTGTCTGTCTGTCTGTCCGTCGATCTGTCTGTATGTCTGTCCGTCTGTCTGTCTCTCTCTCTCACATACACACAAACACACACACACAACCACACCTACACACACACACACACACACAAACACACAACATAGAAAGACACACGCATGCACGTAAGCAGACACACAAAGAACACACACACAGACACACACACACAAAGAACACACACACAGACACAGACACACACAGACACACACAGACACACACACACACACACACACACAACACACACACACACACACATACACACACACACACCACACTGACCTGTGGGTGTGGCAATACCGTAACCCTTAGAGTCCAAGTTGCCCCCAATATTGGTCAGGTCGCAGTCTCTGGCCACAGCGTACTCCACAGCAGTGGACTCGCCCAGGTAAGCATACCCCCCATCCTTGACGCGGGCCACCCCTTCTTCGGACGTCGTGACGAACACCTCCTCCCGTGTGGACATGTAGTTCCACATGCGCTTGAATGTTTCGATCTTTGAACGCTGTAAGACAACGTCCAATGGAAGAGCTAGTTCATATTCAAAACCTCTGTAGATTGGATTTGTGGATCTCTGTCTCTCAGTTTCTGTCTCTCTCTCTCTTTTCCTCTGTCTCTCTCTGTCTCTGTCTCTCTCTATCAGTCTGTCTGTCTGTCTGCCTGTCTGTCTGTCAGCCTGCCTTTCTGTCAAAACCATTGTAAACTGGATTTTGTGGCTGTCTGTCTCTCTGTCTCTCTCTCTCTCATTCTGTCTGTCTGTCTGTCGGTCTGTCTCTCTCTCTCTCTCTCTCTCTCTCTCTCTCTCTCTGTCTCCCTCCCTCTCTCTCTCTGTCTGTCTGTCTGTCAATCTGTCTGCCTTTCTCTCTCTCTCTCTCACTCACCTCTCCCACCACCACCACACACACACACACACACACACACACAGAGATATTATTTCCCCACGCACTTCTTCTGTGTAAATAAAGATATTAAAAAGGAGAAGAGTGACAACAACAAAAAATAACAACAGAATAAGAACACGCAGAAGAAGGAGAAGAAGGACGTGACAGAGAGAGAGAGAGAGAGGAGACATAATGAGATAGAGAGAGAGTGAGACAGAAAGAGAGAGAAGGAGGGAAAGAGAGGAAAGGGAGAGAGAGAGAGGAAAAAAGGCACAGAGAGAGAGAGAGAGAAAGGCAGAGAGAAGGAGGGAAAGAGAGAGAAAGGGAGAGAGAGAGAGAGAGAGAAAAGGCAGAGAGAGAGAGAGGGGGGAGGGAGAGAGAGAGAGAGAGCGAGAGAGCGAGACAGCGACACAGAAATCGAGGGAGAGTTTCTGTAATCTAGAATATTCAGCCCTGAGTGGCTTCCCCAACTCCATTCTGATCCAGGTAATTTCAAACTCATCCATTAAAACCCTCACGCTCGTGTGCTACTGTTTCCATCTGTGAAATTCCATCACTACCACCTCACACACTACACCCCTGCCCTCCCTTGTATTGCATACAATTTGCCCCCATCCCCAGTGCTACCCCTCTCAATTTTAATCTAGAGCATTCCACACACACAAACACACTCACACACACACACTCACACACACAGAAACACACACACACACGCACAGAAAACACACACACATACACACACACACCACCACACACACACACACACACACACACACACACACACACACACACATGCACATACACACCCTCTCTCTCTTGCTCACTCTCTCCCCTCCTCCTCCTCCTCTCCTCTCTCTCTCTCCCCCCTCTCTCTCTCTCCATCTCTCTCTCGTCGTCTCTCTGTGTCTCTCTCTTTCTCCTCCTCCTCCTCTTCCTCCTCCTTCTCCTCCTCCTCTCCCTCTCTCTCTCTCTTTCTGCCTCTCTCCCTCTCCCTCTCCTCGGTCTCTATCCCTGCCTCTCTCCCTCTTCTCTCTTTCTCCCTTTTTTCTCTCCCTATCTCCCTCCCTCTATCTCTCGTGTCCTCTCCTGTGTCATGGTTATTTCATCACTGCTCCATACTTCAATCAGTTTGAAGAATCACTCAGCAACACGCACACACTGTCTCCTGTGTAGTTTTTGCCATCTGGTTTATGTGGCACGGCTGCCTCTGCTCACTGAGCCCTCAAGTCAAGATTCCATGTCTGACGTTCAATCCCAGCTTCAGTTTCAATTTCAGTTTCAGTTTCAGTTGCTCAAGATGACGTTTCCGCGCTCGGAATGAATTCCATATGCACCAACGTCACAGGTGCCATGTGATGGGAGAAAACCCAGAATGATCTCGGCACAAGCCTTAATTAAGCCTGCACATAAACCCACGAGCTGGCCAGGTCCTGAGGTCCTACCTAGATAGTTCCATAATCCTGAGGCCGTAGGGGAGTGAGGTGTCAGAGACCTCAATTTTTCACAGGGTCAGTACCAGGAGGGCGGCGCCCATCCCCTCTTCCTCGCTTCAAATTCATATTCATATCTACATTTTTTAAACAAGATTTCAGAAAAGCAAGAAGCCCCGCAACATTAATCCCTTGCCGCTCATCTTCATGCTCTAATCATGCTGGTGTCAGCTTAGTGCTGGGACTTAAGAGATCTGGTATCTTCGTTTCAATGCCGACCGCAACTTTAAAAACTGGTCTGCTCACAATCCGCCTCGACAGTTTCCATCATCCTGGTGGCGTCAGTGTAGTGTTTCACAGGTCCCTCCCACTCCCTCTCCCCCCATCTCAAAACCTTGAGCGTATATGGTTTTCCGCACGCCCTGGGAGTCTGCTTGATAACTGCTGGCAGATTTGGATGGAGCGCGTATGGAACTGTCCAAGTGCGATGAATCAATTTTGATGACGCTCCACATTCTAAACTCCAGGAACAATCCCCCTCGCTCTGTTTCAACACCTTGCCAGCGTAACGTGTTTTTGCGAGAAATCTTCCGTATCGTTTCTAGATAATCATGGAAGAGCGAATATGGGATTGTCCAAGTGCAGTGAATCCTTCTCTGAACAAAACTCCAACTTCCTCGGCCCCTATATTTTACAGGGTTTGAAGAATCACCCCGCCTCACGCACACTTTTTCCCGTGTCATGTGTTTTTTAGTCAGCCAAGTCTCTGTTCTTATAGCGTTATAAACGATTTCCCTGGCGGGGTTAAAAACAGTTGTAAGGATTCACAAAGGTTTATGTCTCAAGGAGGAATTTGGTGTCTTTTCCGCATGCAAACACGCACATAGACAGACAGAGGAACAAGTATGAACTCTCCAACAGACTCGCGCGCGCGCGCGCACACACACACACAAACACACACACACACACACACACACACACAAACACACATACACATACACAGACACGCACGACACACACACACACACACACACACACACACACACACACACACACACACACACACACACACACACACAACAACACAAACACAAACACAAACACACATACACAGACACGCACACACACACACAAACACACACACACAAATACATACACACATACAAAACACACACACACACACACACGCACGCACGCACGCATGCACGCACACACATGAGGGCATACAATTAAAAAATAAACAAGATTTTGCACAGAGAGATGGAGACAGAGGCCAGAACCAGAGAGAGAGAGAGAGAGGGGGGGGGGATATACAGACAAACAGAAAGACAAAGATACAGACACAGAGACAGACAGAGACAGAGAAAAGGACAAAGAGACAGCCAGAGAGAGACACACAGACAGACATACAGACATACAGACAGAGAACGAGAGATAGAGGGAGGGAGAGAAAGAAATAAAAATGAGAGACAGGGAGAGATAGAAATAAAAAGAGAAAGTGAGAGAGAACAGAGAGAGAGGAGAGAGAGAGAGAGGGAGAGAGAGGAGAGGGAGAGACAAAGAGAGGGAGACAGACAGACACAGACAGACAGAAAGACAAGCAGACAGAGAGAAACAGTCACAATCCTGGGAGGGAGACAGACAGACAGACAGACACAGACAGACAGAAAGACAAGCAGACAGAGAGAAACAGTCACAATCCTGGGTTCTATCTTAGCCTCAATTCAGACAACAGAACACTGACAGAAGTCAGCAAAACCCACCTCAAAGAACCTGGCCGTGGAACCGCCCTTGAAGGTGCCGTACTTGATCTTGGTCTGCTTCACCAGGTCCTCAGCTGACGTGATCTCCGCCTCCATCCTCTCCACCGTGAGGAAGGCCGCCAGGTTGGCCGTGTAGGAGCTGATCATGATGAGGGTGAAGAACCACCACGAGCAGGCCACCAGGCGAGTGGACAGGGCCCTTGGGGCTATCTCACAACCTGTAAGGATTCAATACAAAATGTATTTATGGGCTATGCACTGGTTAGGGAATTGATAAGTTGTAATATGTAGGGGCCACAACTCTTGGTGTTGTACAACCTTCCGGGTTTGAAACATAATATGGATTATATATTAGTTAGGGGATTGATTATTTGTAAACTGTAGAAGCCATCAGACGAGTGGACAAGACCCCTGGGGCTATCTCACAACCTGCCACCACTGAACATATAATACACTTATGGACTATACAGTGGTTAGGGAACTGACTCTCTGTGATCTGTAGAAACGGCGGCATGGGTAAGAGGAAAAACGAAGGTCCAAGACACAATAGGCACAGTTTGTGAACTAAAGTGGAACTGGGCTGGTCATGTCATTAGGAGATCTGACAACAGATCGACCACCAAAGTGACGCACTGGATCCCTCGTAACAACAAAAGGAACAGAGGTCGCCAGAGAACCAGATGGCGAGACGATCTAGAAAAGTTCGACAAACAGTGGACCAGAACAACAATGAACCGGCAACTGTGGCGTGCGATGAGGAAGGCTTATGTCCACCAACGGACCCAAACAAGCTGACGTGATCTGTAGGAGCCACAACACTTATGGTTGTACAACCTGCGCAAGAAAAATATTAAACATACATTTGTAAACTGTAGAAGCCACCGCCTGGTCACAACAGAAAAGCTGGAGGAATGGAGAACACCAGGTAGACCAAGGGACAAAATATTGGGTTGCTGAGGACAGAGAGGGTTGAAGATATACCTGCGGCGACAAGGGATAGATACATATGGAGGGCCATGATCGCCAACGCCATGTGGCCGGGCACATGATGATGATGAGAAGCCACAAGGCCAGTGAACACAGCTAAGGGTGAAGAGTGGCAGAATGGCTCAGACGTTCTCCTGCCAGTAACCAAACTCCAGGTTCCAAGGTTCGTTCCCCGTTGAGGCCTCGACGTTTCTCTTCAGTTTGACCAGAAAATAGAACTGAACATCTAGTCCTTTGGAAGGGGACGAAAAACGAGTTGGACCTGTGTGACTTCTGGCCTGCGTACGGTAAAAAACCCCACGGCAGTTAAAATCGTGAAGAGCATGCTATTTTCTCGGCTACCTTGATATAAGATATTGGAGAGTTAGGTTGATGTCCCAGGTCCCTCCCTATGAACGCCAATTAGCCATCTTGCCTTTTTGAAGACCTGGTAAAAAAAATGGGTGGCGCTGCACTGCGGCGACGCACTCTCAAATAGGAGAGCAGCTCAAGTTGTACATGGCAAATCCACTGTAACAAATAAAAATGAATATGGACACACACACACACACACATAACACACACACACACACACACACACACACACACACACACACACACACCACACACACACACACACACACACACAACACACACAACACACCTAACACACACACAAACACACAACTAACACCTAACACACACACACACACCACACACACACACCTAACACACACACACACCAACACACAACACCAACACACAACACACACAACAAAACACACAACTACACACACAACACACACACACACACACACACACACACACACCACACACACACACACACACACACACACACACACTCACAACACACACACACACACACACACACACACACACACACACACACACACCTTGCTGCATGAGGGAACCCACTGTAAACCAGAGACTGTTCATGATGGTGAACTGGTTTTCCACCTCATCAGTGTCGGGGTTACAGGGGTGGGGGTTACACCACTCGTAAGGACTGAAGCGAGCAATGACGAACAGCATGAAGCTGACGCACAGGTAGGCTGCTATCATGTACACCCACACCTGTAACACACCATGATACAAGGTGTAACTGACAGACAGACAGACAGACATACAGGTAGGCTGCTATCATGTACACCCACACCTGTAACACACCATGATACAAGGTGTAACTGACAGACAGACAGACAGACAGGTAGGCTGTTATCATGTAAAACCCACACCTGTAACACACCAAAAGACAAGATGTAACTGACAGACTGACAGACAAACAGGTAGACTGCTATCATGTACACCCACACCTGTAACACACCATGATACAAGATGTAACTGACAGACAGACAGACAGACAGACAGGTAGGTAGACTGCTATCATGTACACCCATACCTGTAACACACCATGATACAAGGTGTAACTGACAGACAGATAGACAGACATGTAGGCTGCTATCATGTACACCCACACCTGTAACACACCATGATACAAGGTGTAACTGACAGACAGACAGACAGACAGCTGCTATCATGTATACCCACACCTGTAACACCATGATACAAGATGTAACAGACAGACAGACAGATAGACAGGTAGGCTGCTATCATGTACACCTACACCTGTAACACACCATGATACAAGATGTAACAGACAGACAGACAGATAGACAGATAGGCTGCTATCATGTACACCCACACCTGTAACACACCAACAGACAAGATGTAACTGACAGACAGACAGACAGACAGACAGACAGACAGATAGACTGCTATCATGTACACCCACACCTGTAACACACCATGATACAAGGTATAACAGACAGACAGACAGACAGGTAGGCTGCTATCATGTACACCCACACATGTAACACACCATGATACAAGATGTAACAGACAGACAGACAGACAGGTAGGCTGCTATCATGTACACCCACACCTGTAACACACCAAGGGACATGTTGTAACTGACAGACAGACACACAGACAGACAAACAGACACACAGACAGACAAACAGACAGGTAGGCTGAGATCATGTACACCCACACCTGTAACACACCAAGGGACAAGTTGTAACTGACAGACAGACACACAGACAGACAAACAGACACACAGACAGACATACAGACAGGTAGGCTGCTATCATGTACACCCACACCTGTAACACACAAGGGACAAGTTGTAACTGACAGACAGACACACAGACAGACAGGGAGACAGACACACAGACACACAGACAGACATACAGACAGGTAGGCTGCTATCATGTACACCCACACCTGTAACACACCAAGGGACAAGTTGTAACTGACAAACAGACACACAGACAGACAGGTAGGCTGCTATCACACGTACACCCACACCTGTAACACACCAAGGGACAAGTTGTAACTGACAGACAGACACACAGACAGACACACAGACAGACACACAGACACACTGACAGACAGGGAGACAGACACACAGGTATGCTGCGATCAGATCACGTACACCCACACCTGTAAATAGCTAAAGGACAAGTTGTAACTGACAGACAGACAGACAGACAGACAGGGAGACAGGTAAGCTGCAATCATGTACACCAACATCTGTAAACACCAAGACATATGTTGTAAGAGACAGTGCGATCATACATGCCCACACATGCAAACACCAAGGTGCAATGTGTAAGTAACAGACAGAAACACAGACAGACAGACAAACAGACAGACAGACAGACAGACAGACAGACAGGTGTGCTGTGTGCTGGAGATGATCCAAAATGATCATAGCATAAATCTTAAAGCGGCAACATAAGCGATAGGCGCAGGGGTAAGGTATTGCTGTCCGATTAAACATATGGAATTTGTATCGTATATTTGCATCAGTCTGTCACTGGAACGATCTGAGTTACATTGTTATGACATGTGTGTCTACTACATTTGTAGTGTACAATATAACCCTGACATGTGTGTCTACATTTGTAGTGTAAAATATAACCCTGACATGTGTGTCTACATTTGTAGTGTAAAATATAACCCTGACATGTGTGTCTACATTTGTAGTGAAAAAAATATAACCTTGACATGTATGTCTACATTTGTAGTGTAAAATTTAACCCTGACATGTGTGTCTACATTTGTAGTGTAAAATATAACCCTGACATGCGTATCTACATGTACATTTGTAGTGTAAAATGTAAACCTGACACATGTGTCTACATTTGTAGTGTAAAATATAACCCTGACATGTGTGTCTACATTTGTAGTGTAAAATATAACCCTGACATGAGTGTCTACATTTGTAGTGTAAAATGTAAACCTGACATATCTATCTACATTTGTAGTGTAAAATATAACCCTGACATATGTATCTACATTTGTAGTGTAAAATATAACCCTGACATGTGTATCTACATTTGTAGTGTAAAATTTAACCCTGATATGTGTGATTACATTTCTGGTATAAAATATAACCTTGACATATATATCTACATTTGT
>JAPXFY010000017.1:57717472-57719972 GCA_030674185.1 Monoplex corrugatus
AGCCAACACCAACACTGTTCATTATGTGTTGATATGTCCACAGACAGGTTTGTATAAAGCCAACACCAACACTGTTCATTATGTGTTGATATGTCCACAGACAGGTTTATATAAAGCCAACACCAACACTGTTCATTATGTGTTGATATGTCCACAGACAGGTTTGTATAAAGCCAACACCAACACTGTTCATTATGTGTTGATATGTCCACAGACAGGTTTGTATAAAGCCAACACCAACACTGTTCATTATGTGTTGATATGTCTCTAGACAGGTTTGTATAAAGCCAACACCAACACTGTTCATTATGTGTAGATATGTCTCTAGACAGGTTTGTATAAAGCCAACACCAACACTGTTCATTATGTGTTGATATGTCTCTAGACAGGTTTGTATAAAGCCAACACCAACACTGTTCATTATGTGTTGATATGTCTCTAGACAGGTTTGTATAAAGCCAACACCAACACTGTTCATTATGTGTTGATATGTCCACAGACAGGTTTGTATAAAGCCAACACCCAACACATTCATTATGTGTTGATATGTCCCACAGACAGGTTTGTATAAGCCAAACACCAACACTGTTCATTATGTGTATATGTCCACCACAGACAGGTTGTAATAAAGCCAACACCAAACACGTTCATTATGTGTTGATATTCCACAGACAGGTTTGTATAAAGCCAACACCAAACACTGTATAACACATTATGTGTTGATATAGTCTCTACAGGTTTGTATAAAGCCTACACAACACTGTTCATTATGTGTGATATGTCTCTGACAGGTTGTATAAAGCCAACACCAACACTGTTCATTATGTGTTGATATGTCCACAGACAGGTTTGTATAAAGCCAACACCAACACTGTTCTTATGTGTTGATATGTCTCTAACATTTGTATAAAGCAACACAACACTGTTCATTATGTGTTGATATGTCTCTAGACAGGTTTGTATAAAGCCAACACCAACACTGTTCATTATGTGTTGATATGTCTCTAGACAGGTTTGTATAAAGCCAACACCAACACTGTTCATTATGTGTTGATATGTCTCTAGACAGTTTTGTATAAAGCCAACACCAACACTGTTCATTATGTGTTGATATGTCTCTAGACAGGTTTGTATAAAGCCAACACCAACACTGTTCATTATGTGTTGATATGTCTCTAGACAGTTTTGTATAAAGCCAACACCAACACTGTTCATTATGTGTTGATATTGTCTCTAGACAGGTTTTGTATAAAGCCAACACCAACACTGTTCATTATGTGTTGATATGTCCATAGACAGTTTTGTATAAAGCCAACACCAACACTGTTCATTATGTGTTGATATGTCCAAGACAGGTTTGTATAAAGCCAACACCAACACTGTTCATTATGTGTTGATTGTCCACAGACAGTTTTGTATAAAGCCAACACCAACACTGTTCATTATGTGTTGATATGTCCATAGACAGTTTGTATAAAGCCAACACCAACACTGTTCATTTAATGTATGTTGATATGTCTCTAGACAGGTTTGTATAAAGCCAACACCAACACTGTTCATTATGTGTTGATATGTCTCTAGACAGTTTTGTTATAAAGCTAACAACAACACTGTTCATTATGTGTTGATATGTCCCTAGACAGGTTTGTATAAAGCCATACAACACTGTTCATTATGTGTTGATATGTCCCTAGACAGGTTTGTATAAAGCCTACAACACTGTTCATTATGTGTTGATATGTCCCTAGACATTTTGTATAAAGCTAACAACAACACTGTTCATTATGTGTTGATATGTCCCTAGACATTTTTGTATAAAGCTAACAACAACACTGTTCATTATGTGCTGATATATCCCAACCCTGTTCATTATGCGTTGATATGTCACCGCACTGTTCACTGAGTGTTGATATGTCCCTAGACAGGTTTGTATAAATCCTACAACAGTTCATTATGCGTTGATATGTCTCAACGGTATTCATTATGTGTCGATATGTCCCAACACAGTTCATTATGTGTTGATATGTCCCAACACTGTTCATTACGTGTTGATATGTCCCTAGACAGTTTTGTATAAAGCCTACAACACTGTTCATTATGTGTTGATATGTCCCTAGACAGTTTTGTATAAACCCTACAACACTGTTCATTATGTGTTGATATGTCCCTAGACAGTTTTGTATAAACCCTACGACACTGTTCATTACGTGTTGATATGTCCCTAGACAGTTTTGTATAAAGCCTACGACACTGTTCATTACGTGTTGATATGTCCCTAACAGTTTTTGTATAATAGCCTACGACACTGTTCATTACGTGTTGATATGTCCCTAGACAGTTTTGTATAAAGCCTACGACACTGTTCATTACGTGTTGATATGTCCCTAGACAGTTTTGTATATAAGCCCTACGACACTGTTCATTATGTGTTGATATGTCCCTAGACAGTTTTGTATAAACCTACAACACTGTCATTATGTGTTGATATGTCCCTCGACAG
>JAPXFY010000017.1:57724972-57772472 GCA_030674185.1 Monoplex corrugatus
GTAGTGGTAGTAGTGGTGGTGATAGTGGTATTTGAGGTAGTGGTGATAGAGGTGGTGGTGGTGGTGGTGGTAATAATGATGGTAGTAGGAGCCAACATATATTATCAAAGTTAGCGGAAATGATACTCCGTCATCATCATCGTCATTGTCATCATCATTGACGTCGTCGTCGTCACCACCATCATCATCATCTTCATCGTCATCATCTCATCATCATCATCATCATCACCTTCATCTTCACCGTCATCATAATCAGCAGCACCACCACCACCATCATCATCATTATTATTATCATCTTCCCCCTTATCATCCCACTCATCCTCCCACTCATTCATCCTAATCCTAATCATCATCCTCATCATCATCCTCATCATCATCCTCACCCTCCTCATCTTCTTCTTCTTTTCTTCTCCTTCTTCTCCTCCTCCTTCTTCTTCTCGTTTTCTTCTTCTTCTTCTTCAGTGAAACGAAAATACACGAAGAAGGAAACGGAGGCACACAACAACAGAATGAAAACACGTGTTATACAAATACAAGACAGACAAAACTTTCGGCCAACTGGCCTTTGTCAGAGACGTATACAAACAAGACAGACACAAACTTTCGGCCAACTGGCCTTTGTCAGAGACGTATACAAAAGACAACAAAGGACAAATGCACAATACTTAGTGGCAAAAACAGCAGTAGGACTTCACTGATGACTTTTATCGCAGGAAACAATGGCGGATGTGGAAACATACAAACAAACACACAAACCATAAGAGAGAAGAAAGATGAAAGAAAGAAAGAAAGAAAGAAAGAAAGAAAGAAAGAAAGAAAGAATAAAAGAATGACACGAACAACAAAATCAACAACACAATGTTAATACCACTAACACCACCAGCAACAACAACGACAACACAAAAGATCAATAAAAAAAAACACAAAGCGACATAAACAGAACCACGCCACACAAAAGAACACTTAAAAGTGACATTTTCTAGAGCTGTAGAACTGCAAAACAAACTTCGTAGACAAATTAATGACAGAAGAAAAGAAAGCACGGCAGAAAGAAGAAATACAGAGACAAAGAAAGAAATAGAGAGACAAAGAAAGAAAGAGCAGAGGAAAACAAAAAAGAGAATGACTAGAAAAGGAGATATAAAAAAAGAAAGAACAAAAGATTAAAAGGAGTACAAAGATTAAACCCAGACACTCTGAAGAAATGTACCAGACGAAAGAGAATGGCTTTGATGTTGGTTACCAGGCCAGTTGTCAGAGACACGGCGCAGTCTGCAACTTTTCTTTGACATCGGGAGAAAAAAAAAAACTGTCTTCATCAAAGTGCAAGATTTATGAGCGTAGTTCCCATCTCTCCCACCCTGCTATAAAGTTAAAAGTTGTCCAATAACCCTCAGGTCCTAGGGGGGTGAGGTGGTAGAGATTTCAACTTTACTCGGGACCAGCATTATGAGGCGGTGCCCATCTCTCTCCCTCGCTGCTTCACCTTTCCCTAACTTAAAAAGAGAGCCAGGTACACATTCACAGCTGGGTAGGCCGGAAGCCAGGTCGCACATACAAAACGTTCCACAGGCGTGATTCGCACCCGTACAATATCATGCAGACAGATCCGACGGCGAGCGTTTTACCTCTGCGCCCACCTGGCCTCATTGTTTCACCATCCCTAAATCTTGAAAAGGGTCAGGTACTCACATACACCTGACTGGACTGGAGTCTAGATACACAAAGTTTATCCCAAGCCAGATTCAAACCCGTGTAGCCGGACTGGAAGGCGTGTGTTCTACCACTGTACCAACTTGACCCGCTCATATCAAAGATATTCACTGTTCAAAACAAAAACACGAACACACATACAATTCCGCAGATCTTAAAACCGCACACATAAAATTCCGCAGATCTTAAAACCCCAAACATAAAAATTCCGCAGATCTTAAAACCCCAAACATGAAAATTCTGCAGATCTTAAAAACCAGAGGAAAAACTTCACATTCAAGAGCATAGCTGATGACGACGACGACGACGACAACAACAACAATAATAACAACACGACAACAACAACAACAACAGCAGCAGCAGCAACAACAACGACACCAACAACAACAACAACAACAACACGACGACGACCACGACCACTACCACCACTACAACAACAGCAACTCCTACAGACGAAAACAAAGGAGATGACAATAACAAACAAAAGAAAAAAAGGAAGAGAACAACAACATCATCAACAACAACAACAAGGACAAGGCCACCGCCATTACCACCAATATCTCCAAAGACAAAAACACAGATGACAATAAAAAAATAAATAAAATGACGACGAGGACAACAACATCAACAACAACAACAATAACGCCACCACCATTACCACCAATATGTCCACAGACAAACACACAGAAGACGATGACGATGACAACATAAACAGCAAAACCTCCATAGGCAAAAATATAGAAAATGAAGACGATAACAACAACGACAACAACAACAAATTAAACCTTCAAATCCCAGCAACAACAAAGAAGGAGGAAAATTCAGAACAGACATCAAAGACAACCACTGTAGACACAAGGACACACATAACACGCAGAATGTTTACACAGACACTAAACCAACAGAATAAGCACGCAATAAAAGACAGAAGAGAAGAAGAATGAAGCACAAGAAGAGATTAAAAGAAAATATAACAGGAAAACAGATAGCCCCAAACCAAGAAGTATCCCCGAGACTTTCGGCACCAGGCAAAATTGGAGAATCAAACCCAGACACTCTCAGCACTAGAAGAAACCAAAGCATTAACCCAGACGTTCTGTGCACCAGACACAAACCAAAACTTTAAACCCATGCATCCCGAGTACTACAAGAAATCAAGAATATAATCTCTTACAATTTGCGCACCAGACAAAACAAAATTTCAAACCCACACAGCCCTGGCATCAGACAAAACCAAACATATCAACTAACATATCTCTAGCAGTAGACAAAACCAACATTCAAACCCATTTATATTTGGTACCAGACGAAACAAAAAACTTAAACATAGACATCTGGGCACAAGACACAAACCACACAAACACAGACACTCAGGACACCAGACACAAACCAAAACACTCACAGCACCAGACACAAATCACACAAACACAGACACTCAGGGCACCAGACACAAACACACTCGGAGCACCAGACACAAACCACACAAACACACACTCAGGGCACCAGACACAAACCACACAAACACAGACACTCAGGGCACCAGACACAAACCACACAAACACAGACACTCAGGGCACCAGACACAAACCACACAAACACAGACACTCAGGGCACCAGACACAAATCACACAAACACAGACACTCAGGACACCAGACACAAACCACAAAAACACAGACACTCAGGGCACCAGACACAAACACAGACACTCAGGGTACCAGACACAAACCACACAAACACACACAGACATTCAGGGCACCAGATACAAACCACACAAACCCACACACTCAGGGCACCAGACACAAACCTAACGAACCCACACACTCAGGGTACCAGACACACACAAACCCACACACTCAGGGTACCAGACACAAACAAACCCACACACTCAGGGCACACACAAACCCACACACTCAGAGCACCAGATACACACAAACCCACACACTTAGGGCACCAGGCACACACAAACCCACACACTCAGGGCACACACAAACCCACACACTCAGAGCACCAGATACACACAAACCCACACACTCAGGGCACCACGCACACACAAACCCACTCAGGGCACCAATCACACACAAACCCACACACTCAGGGCACCAGACACAAACCACACAAACCCAGACACTCAGGGCACCAGACACACACAAACCCACACACTCAGGGCACCGGACACACAAACCCACATACTCAGGGCACCAGACACAAACCACACAAAGACAAATCAGGGCACCAGACACAAAACACACATACACAGACACTCAGGGCACCAGACACAAACCATACATACACAGACACTCAGGGCACCAGACACAAACCACACAAACACAGACACTCAGGGCACCAGACACAAACCATGCATACACAGACACTCAGGGCACCAGACACAAACCACACAAACACAGACAATCAGGGCACCAGACACAAAACACTCAAACACAGACATTCAGGGCACCAGACACAACCCACACAAACACAGACACTCAGGGCACCAGACACAAACCACACAAACACAGACACTCAGGGCACCAGACACAAACAAACCCAAACATTCAGGGCACCAGACACAAAACACACAAACACAAACATTCAGGGCACCAGATACAAAACACACAAACACAGACACTCAGGGCACCAGATACAAAACACACACTGACATTCAGGGCACCACACACAAACAGCACAAACACAGACATTCAGGGCACAGACACAAACCATACAAACACAGACACTCAGGGCACCAGGCACAAATCATACAAACACAGGCACTCAGGACACCAGACACAAACCAAACAAACCCACACACTTAGGGCACCAGACACACACAAACCCACACACTCAGGGCACCATACACAAACCATACAAACACAGACACTTAGGGCACCATACACAAACCACACAAACACAGACACTCAGGGCACCAGACACAAACCACACAAACACAGACACTCAGGGCACCAGACACAAACACAGACACTCAGGGCACCAGACACAAAACACAAACACAGACACTCAGAGCACCATATACAAACCACACAAACACAGACACTCAGGGCACCAGACACAAACCACACAAACACAGACACACAAAAACAGACACTCAGGGCATCAGACACAAAACACAAACATAGACACTCAGAGCACCATACACAAACCACACAAACACAGATACTCAGGGCACCAGACACAAACACAGACACTCAGGGCACCAGACACAAAACACAGACAAACACAGACACTCAGGACACCAGACACAAACACAGACACTCAGGGCACAAGACACAAAACAAACAAACACAGACACTCAGGGCACCAGACACAAAACACACAGACACCCAGGACACCCGACACAAACCAAACAACCACAGACACTTAGGGCACCAGACACAAAATACAGACAAACACAGACACTCAGAGCACCATACACAAACCACACAAACACAGACACTCAGGCCACCAGACACAAAACACACAAACACAGACACTCAGGGCACCAGACACAAACACAGACACTCAGGGCACCAGACACAAAACAAACAAATACAGACACTCAGGGCACCAGACACAAAACAAACAAACACAGACACTCAGGGCACCAGACACAAAAAAACAAACACAGACACTCAGGGCACCAGACACAAAACAAACAAACACAGACACTCAGGGCACCAGACACAAAACAAACAAACACAGACACTCAGGACACCAGACACAAACACAGACACTCATGGCACCAGACACAAACACAGACACTCAGGGCACCAGACACAAACACAGACACTCAGGGCACCAGACACAAACACAGACACTCAGGGCACCAGACACAAACACAGACACTCAGGACACCAGACACAAACACAGACACTCAGGGCACCAGACACAAACACATACACTCAGGGCACCAGACACAAACACAGACACTCAGGGCACCAGACACAAATAAACACAGACACTCAGGACACCAGACACAAACACAGACACTCAGAGCACCAGACACAAACACAGACACTCATGGCACCAGACACAAACACAGACACTCAGGGCACCAGACACAAACACAGACACTCAGGGCACCAGACACAAACACAGACACTCAGGGCACCAGACACAAACACAGACACTCAGGGCACCAGACACAAACACAGACACTCAGGGCACCAGACACAAACACAGACACTCAGGGAACCAGACACAAACACAGACACTCAGAGCACCAGACACAAACACAGACATTCAGGGCACCAGACACAAACACAGACATTCAGTGTACCAGATACAAAACATACAAACACAGACATTCAGGGCACCAGACACAAACAAACACAGACATTCAAGACACCAGACACAAACACAGACACTCAGGGCACCGAGCACAAAACACACACATTCAGGACACCAGACACAAAACACACAAACACAGACATTCAGGGCACCAGACATAAAACACACAAACACAGACACTCAGGGCACCAGACACAAACCACACAAACACAGACACTCAGGGCACCAGACACAAAACACAGACACTCAGGGCACCACACACAAACCACACAAACACCCAGGGCACCAGACACAAACCAAACAACCAGACACTCAGGACACCTGACACAAACCACACAGACACTCAGGGCACCAGACACAAACCACACAAACACAGATACTTAGGGCACCACACACAAACCACAACACACACACCCAGGGCACCAGACACATGCCAAACAACCACAGACACTCAGGACACCTGACACAAACCACACAGACTCTCAGGGCACAAGACACAAAACACACAGACACTCAGGACACCCGACACAAACCAAACAACCACAGACACTCAGGGCACCAGACACAAAACACAGACAAACACAGACACTCAGAGCACCATACACAAACCACACAAACACAGACATTCAGGGCACCAGACACAAAACACACAAACACAGACATTCAGGGCACCAGACACAAACACAGACACTCAGGGCACCAGGCACAAAACAAACAAACACAGACACACAAAAACAGACACTCAGGGCATCAGACACAAAACACAAACATAGACACTCAGAGCACCATATACAAACCACACAAACACAGACACTCAGGGCACCAGACACAAACCACACAAACACAGACACACAAAAACAGACACTCAGGGCATCAGACACAAAACACAAACATAGACACTCAGAGCACCATACACAAACCACACAAACACAGATACTCAGGGCACCAGACACAAACACAGACACTCAGGGCACCAGACACAAAACACAGACAAACACAGACACTCAGGACACCAGACACAAACACAGACACTCAGGGCACAAGACACAAAACAAACAAACACAGACACTCAGGGCACCAGACACAAAACACACAGACACTCAGGACACCCGACACAAACCAAACAACCACAGACACTTAGGGCACCAGACACAAAATACAGACAAACACAGACACTCAGAGCACCATACACAAACCACACAAACACAGACACTCAGGCCACCAGACACAAAACACACAAACACAGACACTCAGGGCACCAGACACAAACACAGACACTCAGGGCACCAGACACAAAACAAACAAACACAGACACTCAGGGCACCAGACACAAACACAGACACTCAGGGCACCAGACACAAAACAAACAAACACAGACACTCAGGGCACCAGACACAAAACAAACAAACACAGACACTCAGGGCACCAGACACAAAACAAACAAACACAGACACTCAGGGCACCAGACACAAAACAAACAAACACAGACACTCAGGGCACCAGACACAAAACAAACAAACACAGACACTCAGGACACCAGACACAAACACAGACACTCATGGCACCAGACACAAACACAGACACTCAGGGCACCAGACACAAACACAGACACTCAGGGCACCAGACACAAACACAGACACTCAGGACACCAGACACAAACACAGACACTCAGGGCACCAGACACAAACACATACACTCAGGGCACCAGACACAAACACAGACACTCAGGGCACCAGACACAAATAAACACAGACACTCAGGACACCAGACACAAACACAGACACTCAGAGCACCAGACACAAACACAGACACTCATGGCACCAGACACAAACACAGACACTCAGGGCACCAGACACAAACACAGACACTCAGGGCACCAGACACAAACACAGACACTCAGGGCACCAGACACAAACACAGACACTCAGGGCACCAGACACAAACACAGACACTCAGGGCACCAGACACAAACACAGACACTCAGGGAACCAGACACAAACACAGACACTCAGAGCACCAGACACAAACACAGACATTCAGGGCACCAGACACAAACACAGACATTCAGTGTACCAGATACAAAACATACAACACACGACATTCAGGGCACCAGACACAAACAAACACAGACATTCAAGACACCAGACACAAACACAGACACTCAGGGCACCGAGCACAAAACACACACATTCAGGACACCAGACACAAACACACAAAACACAGACATTCAGGGCACCAGACATAAAACAAAAACAACACAGACATTCAGGGCACCAGACACAAACCACACAAACACAGACACTCAGGGCACCAGACACAAAACACAGACACTCAGGGCACCACACACAAACCACACAAACACCCAGGCACCAGACACAAACCAAACAACCAGACACTCAGGACACCTGACACAAACCACACAGACACTCAGGGCACCAGACACAAACCACACAAACACAGATACTTAGGGCACCACACACAAACCACACAAACACACACACACACACCCAGGGCACCAGACACATGCCAAACAACCACAGACACTCAGGACACCTGACACAAACCACACAGACTCTCAGGGCACAAGACACAAAACACACAGACACTCAGGACACCCGACACAAACCAAACAACCACAGACACTCAGGGCACCAGACACAAAACACAGACAAACACAGACACTCAGAGCACCATACACAAACCACACAAACACAGACATTCAGGGCACCAGACACAAAACACACAAACACAGACATTCAGGGCACCAGACACAAACACAGACACTCAGGGCACCAGGCACAAAACAAACAAACACAGACACTCAGGACACCAGACACAAACACAGACACTCAGGGCACCAGACACAAACAAACACAGACACTCAGGGCACCAGACACAGACACAGACACTCAGGGCACCAGACATAACACATACACTCAGGGCACCAGACACAAACACAACACTCAGGGCACCAGACACAAACACAGACAGTCAGGGTACCAGACACAAACACAGACACTCAGGGCACCAGACACAAAACAAACAAACACAGACACTCAGGGCACCAGACACAAACAAACAAACACAGACACTCAGGGCACCAGACACAAACACAGACACTCAGAGCACCAGACACAAACAAACACAGACACTCAGGACACCAGACACAAACACAGACACTCATAGCACCAGACACAAACACAGACACTCAGGCACCAGACACAAACACAGACACTCATGGCACCAGACACAAACACAGACACTCAGGACACCATACACAAATACAGACACTCATGGCACCAGACACAAACACAGACACTCAGGACACCAGACACAAACACAGACACTCAGGGCACCAGACACAAACACAGACACTCAGGGCACCAGACACAAACACAGACACTCAGGACACCAGACCAAACACAGACACTCATGGCACCAGACACAAACACAGACACTCAGGGCACCAGACACAAACACAGACACTCAGGACACCAGACACAAACACAGACACTCATGGCACCAGACACAAACACAGACACTCAGGGCACCAGACACAAACCACACAAACACAGACACTCAGGGCACCACACACCAAACCACACAAACACCCAGGGCACCAGACACAAACCAAACAACCAGACACTCAAGACACCTGACACAAACCACACAGACACTCAGGGCACCAGACACAAACCACACAAACACAGACACTTAGGGCACCCACACACAACCACACAAACACACACACACACACACCCAGGGCACCAGACACATGCCAAACAACCACAGACACTCAGGACACCTGACACAAACCACACAGACACTCAGGGCACAAGACACAAAACACACAGACACTCAGGACACCCGACACAACCAAAACAACCACAGACACTCAGGGCACCAGACACAAAACACAGACCAAACACAGACACTCAGAGCACCATACACAAACCACACAAACACAGACATTCAGGGCACCAGACACAAACAAACAAACACAGACACTCAGGGCACCAGACACAAACACAGACACTCAGGGCACCAGACATAAAACAAACAAACACACTCAGGACACCAGACACAAACACAGACACTCAGGGCACCAGACACAAACACAGACACTCAGGGCACCAGACACAAACAAACACAGACACTCAGGACACCAGACACGACACAGACACTCATGGCACCAGACATAAACACATACACTCAGGGCACCAGACACAAACACAGACACTCAGGGCACCAGACACAAACACAGACACTCAGGGCACCAGACACAAACACAGACACTCAGGGCACCAGACACAAAAACAAACAAACACAGACACTCAGGGCACCAGACACAAACAAACAAACAAACACAGACACTTAGGGCACCAGACACAAAACACGACACTCAGGGCACCAGACACAAACAAACAAACACAGACACTCAGGGCACCAGACACAATACAAACAAACACAGACACTCAGGGCACCAGACACAAACACAGACACTCAGGGCACCAGACACAAACACAGACACTCAGGACACCAGACACAATCACAGACACTCAGAGCACCAGACACAAACACAGACACTCATGGCACAGACACAAACACAGACACTCAGGGCACCAGACACAAACACAGACACTCAGGGCACCAGACACAAACACAGACACTCAGGGCACCAGACACAAACACAGACACTCAGGGCACCAGACACAAACACAGACACTCAGGCACCAGACACAAACACAGACACTCAGGGCACCAGACACAAACACAGACACTCAGGGCACCAGACACAAACACAGACACTCAGGGCACCAGACACAAACACAGACACTCAGGGCACCAGACACAAACACAGACACTCAGGGCACCAGACACAAAACACACACAGACATCAGGGCACCAGACACAAACACACACAAACAAACACAGACATTCAGGGCACCAGACATAAAACACACAAACACAGACACTCAGGGCACCAGACACAAACACAGACACTCATGGCACCAGACACAAACAAACACAGACACTCAGGGCACCAGACACAAACCAAACAATCAAACTCAGAAACTGTGAACACCAGAGACAAGAGCATGGTTTTGATGTGCTGTACCAGAACAATCGATAACGAAAACACAGCTCAGCCCACTGTTGTCTTTCATGTCCCAGAAACTCTTTACTCATCAAAGTGCAAAGTTTCAAAATGCAGCAGTGTTGTCCAACATTTGGTCCCGTTTTCTGCACGCTTTAGCTAACATTTGCTAGCATGTGGCTACACATACGCATGGACATATGTGCATGCACGTGTATGTGTTTGTGTGTGCGCGCGCGTGCGTGTGTGTGCGTATGTGTGTGCGGTGAGTGTGTGTGTGTGTATGTGTGCGTGTGTGTATGTGTGCGTGTGTGTGTGTGTGTGTGTGTGTGTGTGTGTGTGTGTGTGTGTGTGTGTGTGTGTGTGTGTGTGAATATGAGTGTGTGTATTTGTGTATGTGTGCGCGTGCACGCGGGTGTGTCCGTATGTGTGTGTGCGTGTGTGTGTGTGTGTTGTGTGTGTGTGTGTGAATGTGTCTGCATGTGTGTGTATGAGTGTGTGTTTGTGTGTGTGTGTGTGCTTGTAAGTGTGTATGTGTGTGTATGAGTGTGTGTGTGCATGAGTGTGTGTGTGTGTGTGTGTGTGTGTGTGTGTGTCTGAATGTGTATACGTGTGTTTGTATGAATGTGTGTGAGTGTGTATGTGTATTTGCACGTATGTGTGTGTGTGTGTGTTGTGTGTGTGTGTGTGTGTGTGTGTGAGAGAGAGAGAGAGAGAGAGAGAGAGAGAGAGAGAGAGAGAGAGAGAGAGAGAGAGAGAGAGAGAGAGTTACTTTCTGTAACGGAGTCTGTCCTTTGATCTAGCTAATAAACGGCTGGAAACGATTTCTGTTGCCGCTGTTGTCTGGGTGTCCGGACATTTACTATTAGATTGCATGCCCTTTACACACACACTCACACACACACACACACACACACCACACACACACACACACACACACACACACACACACATACACTACACATACACACACACACACACACACACACACACACACACCACACACACACACACACCACAACACACACACACACACACACACACACACACAACACACACACGCACACACACACACACATACATATACACCTACATACACGCACATACATACACACATACTCACACACACATACACGCAAATTCACACACACACACACTCTCTCTCCCCTTTGTCTGTCTCTGTCTGTCTGTCTGTCTGACTGTCTTTCTCTCTCTCCCTCTCTCTCTCTCTCTGTCTCTCTCTTCACACGTTCTCTAAAAGTATATACCACGTTAAGGTTACATACAATATAAAAAAAAATCCATGGCTATTTTCGTGTCAGTAAACTTATGGCAAATCAATGATAAAGAATGACAAATCTCATGAGGCACCGTAAAAGGCTTTGAATTTACGAGCCATTATGCTGAGCTAATGGAACTACTGACAGTGATCATGTTTAGTTAGTATTATGTTTGTCTCTGTGGTTTCGTGTGTGTGTTATACTATTATAATAGCTATGCTTTTTTGTTAGTCGACATTCTGAGTTTCTTGAGAAAGACATTAAAGTCGAAAATTTGACCCCTCTACAACAAGGTGTTCGGCTGTTGTGCACAGTAAGAAATATGTTCGATTTGTATTATGCTTCTCTCTGTGGTGTTCGTGTGTGTGTGTGGTATTGATGTATGTAATACTCCTTACAATTGTACTATATGTTCGATTTTTATTATGTTTGTCTGTATGATGTTCATGTGTGTGTGTGTGATATCAATGTAAAGCTCCTTACAATTTTACTATATCATAGTATATCTTCGATTTGTATTATGCTTCTCTCTGTGGTGTTCATGTGTGTGTTATATTAATGTAACACTCCTTACAATTTTACAATATGTTCGATTTGTATTATGCTTCTCTCTGTGGTGTTCGTGTGTGTGTTATATTAATGTAACGCTCCTTACAATTTTACTATATGTTCGATTTGTATTATGCTTCTCTCTGTGGTGTTCGTGTGTGTGTTATATTAATGTAACGCTCCTTACAATTTTACTATATGTTCGATTTGTATTATGCTTCTCTCTGTGGTGTTCATGTGTGTGTTATATTAATGTAACGCTCCTTACAATTTTACTATATGTTCGATTTGTAATTTGTATTATGCTTCTCTCTGTGGTATTCGTGAGTGTGTGGTATTAATGTAACGCTCCTTATAATATTACTATATGTTCGATTTGTATTATGCTTCTCTCTGTGGTGTTCATATGTGTGGTATTAATGTCATACTCCTTACAATTTTACTATATGTTCGATTTGTATTATGCTTCTCTCTGTGGTGTTCGTATGTGTGTGTGGTATTAATGTAACGCTCCTTACAATTAAACTATATGTTTGATTTGTATTATGCTTCTCTCTGTGGTGTTCGTGTGCGTGTTATATTAATTTAACACTCCTTACAATTTTACAATATGTTCGATTTGTATTATGCTTCTCTCTGTGGTTCATGTGTGTGTGGTATTAATGTAACGCTCTTTACAATTGTACTATATGTTTGATTTGTATTATGCTTCTCTCTGTGGTGTTCATGTGTGTGTGGTATTAATGTAACGCTCCTTACAATTTTGCTACATGTTCGATTTGTAATTTGTATTATGCTTCTCTCTGTAGTGTTCGTGTGCGTGTTATATGAATGTAACGCTCCTTACAATTTTACTATATGTTCGATTTGTATTATGCTTCTCTCTGTGGTGTTCATGTGTGAGTTATATTAACGTAACACTCCTTACAATTATACTATATGTTCTATTTTTGTTACATGTATGTTTGTCTCTGTGGTGTTCATGTGTGTGTGGTATTGATGTAAAGCTTCTTAAAATTTTACTATATGTTCAATTTATATTCTTTGTCTCTGTGGTGTTCATGTGTGTGCGATATTAATGTAAAGCTTCTTAAAATTTTACAATAATTATGTTCAATTTATACTGTTTGTCTCTGTGGTGTTCATGTGCGTGTGATATTAATGTAAAGCTTCTTAATTTTTTACTATATGTTGAATTTATGTTGTGTTTGTCTCTGTGGTGTTCATGTGTGTGTGGTATTAATGTAAAGCTTCTTAAATATTTACTATATGTTGAATTTATGTTGTGTTTGTCTCTGTGGTGTACATGTGTGTGTGGTATTAATGTAAAGCTTCTTAAATATTTACTATATGTTGAATTTATGTTGTGTTTGTCTCTGTGGTGTACATGTGTGTGTGGTATTAATGTAAAGCTTCTTAAATATTTACTATATGTTGAATTTATGTTGTGTTTGTCTCTGTGGTGTTCATGTGCGTGTGATATTAATGTAAAGCTTCTTAAATTTTTACTCTATGTTGAATTTATATTGTGTTTGTCTCTGTGGTGTTCATGTGTGTGTGTGTGATATCAATATAACGCTCCTTACAATTTACTACATTCAGTGCTGTATAGTGACTTCATTCACAAGGGTCTGTGGTCTAATCTGAATAACTTCCGTTTCCGTTTTTCTCACTTCCCATTGTCTGTTGGCCAATCAAAACATAATTTATGTCGTCATAGCTGATATACAAGACATAAGCACAAAAACCAACCCTGCTCTTCATTTCTGGCAGGATATGTCACACACTTTCTTTTAAAGTGGTTTCTTTATCTATCAATCGTTTACCATCACATGCATGATCGACTGGTTTAAGGAAGTAAACATTTGAATATAATTATCGTTTGTGTGTGTGTATTGTGTGTGTGTGTGTGTGTGTGTGTGTGTGTGTGTGTGTGTGTGTGTGTGTGTGTGTGTGTGTGTGTGTGTGTGTGTGTGTGTGTGTGTATGTGTGTGTGTGTGTGTGGTTCATCTGTTTCACTACGGCGTTAAGGGCTGACGTGTGTTTGGCTTACGTATGTCCAAGTAAGACAGAGAGAGATGGGGTAAGAGACGCAGGGTGGGAGGGAGAAAGGGAGGGAGGGGGAGGAAGAGAGTGAGTGAGTGTGTGTGAGAGAGAGAGAGAGAGAAAGAGACAGACAGACAGACACACACACACACACACACACACAGAAAGACAGACACACACACACACAGACAGGCAGGCAACAAACAGGCCCAATACTGACTCCCTCACCCTATCCACCAGCTTCCCGCAGGAAGCTGGTGGATAGGGTGAGAGAGTCGAAAGATTTAAGTTTTTTCTTTGCTAGCATGGTTGACAATGCAGGATACTGGTGGACAGGGTGTGGGAGTCAGAGAGTTGAATAGCGTTGTTCTTTATTTTCGTGTATTCCAGATGTTCTCTTTGTCTGAATGCTGGCAGTTCCTTTCATTCATAAATTCCTCCCTCCCTTCTTTTTCTTTTATTTAGCTTTTATTCAAGGGAGATTTTCTTTTAAAAAAAATCACAAGCACTGTGCTGATCTATCACCGTTAAAAAGAAAGGTGTTTTTGTTTTGTTTTGTTTTTTTGTTCTCCTTCCAGATATAACCTATATTATACACACCATGTTATACAACAGGCAATTCCCTCATTAATCACCATTGCCCCCTCCACCTTTGTCTGCTTGCTTTTTTTGTTTGCTTTTCTCAAATCCAAAACAAGTGTGACTAACCGCGTTCACGCAAACAGGAACCAAAAAAACGCAAAAATAGAATCGGAAATCAGAAACACCACAACGTTCTGGTTCCGATGAAAGCTACGCAGTAAGTAGCTTTTTTGTCACTGAGAGACAGGTTCAGCCAGGTAGCCATTATGTTCTGATTCTATTTTCGTGTTTTTATGGTTCCTGTTTGCTTTTCTTCTTTATTCCGTTTTTATATGTACGCCTTTATTGCACTTATTATCATTTATTTCTGTTTGTTTTTCAACTCATGAATTTTTTTTAAACTTTTTTTTTAAAGCATATTTATACTGTATGTGTAGATTAGCAAAGATTACCTCTAGTAAGGCAGACCCACCAGGAACTAATGCCACTGTTTTCAAATTTCGTCTGTCTGTCTGTCTGTCTGTCTCTCTCTCTTCTCATCCTCTCTCTCCATCCAACACACACACACACACACACACATAAAGTGTCTATCTGTCTGTCTATCTGTTTGTCTATCTGTTTGTCTATCTATCTGTTGTCTTTCTCTGTCTGTCTCTGTGTCTCTCTGTGTCTCTGTGTGTCTCTCTCTCTCTCCTCTTTCTCTCTTTCAGTGTGCTGAATACCGTAGAGATTTATGAGATGTTGATAAGACCACCCTGGCCGTTAACGCGGACGTCAACACATGTGGCATTGTTTCCCCTTATCACTGTTGTTGTTAAGAACCAATCCCCCCCCCCCCTCTCTCTCTCTCTCTCCCCAAGACCTTGCCAATGCTTCAGTTTATGTGCAGGCTGAGGACATATGCCATGACCGTTTTGGATCTTCTCCATCACACGGTATGTATGGTGTTAATGCACAGCAATTCAGTCATTCCCAGTCCACATAGGGCCATTACTAACGTGAACACGGCATCTTAAACCCGTTGACTCCCGCAACCTAACCACCAACAGCAAAAATTTCACCCTTTGATTCCCTCATCCTATCCACCAGTTTCCTGTAAGAAAACTGGTAGATAGGGTGAGGGATTCAAAGTATTACGTTTTTGCTTTGCTAGCATGGTTGGCAATGCAGGATGCTGGTGGACAGGGTGCGGGAGTCAAAGGGTTAAGAAAACAAACTCCAACTCCAACTTATGTCAAACCTTACAAGTTTAACCCTTTGATTCCTGCATTGTCAACCATGCTACAAAAGCAAAAACTTAACCTTTGACTCCGCCACGCTATCTACCAGACAGACAGACAGACAGACGAGAGAGAATGAGAAGAGAGAGGGAGAGAGAGAGAGAGAGAGAGAGAGAGACGACAGGAAGAGAGGGAGAGCAGACAGGACAGACAGACAGACAGAAAAAACAGAGAAACAGAGAATCACAGACAGAAAGAAAAAGAAGACAAGAGCAGAGCGAAGAGAGAGAGAAAGACAGAAGAGAAGACGAGAGAAAGAGAGACAGAGATAGAGCAGAAGAAGAGAGACAGAAGACAGAAGACGAGAGAGAGACAAGAGAGACGACAAAGAGACACAAAGAGACAGATAAAGGGACGAGAGAGATCAGACGGAGAGATCAGACACAGAAGGCGATGAGAGAGGGGAGAGGGGTGGGGCGAGAGAAGGAACAGAGAGACAGAAGAGACAGACAGACAGACAGAAGAGGGACAGAGTAGAGAAATGATGAGGAAAGGATAGCAAGACAGAAGAGAAGAGACAAGGAGACAGAGAGACAGAGAGGAGAGACAGACAGACAGAAGAGACATAGAGAGAGAGAAGAGAGACAGGACAGAGAGAGAAGAGCAGAGAGACAAGACGAAGAGAGACAGAGAGAGAGAGAGAAGATGAGACGAGAGAGAGAAGAGAGAGAGGGAGACGAGAAGAGAAGAGAGAGAGAGAGAGAGCAGAAGAGAGAGTGGGATAACAGAGCATGGTTAATGAAGCAAAAAACATGAAACATTCGTTAACGCTGTAGTCGGGATAGTGAGATGAGTCGGCACGTCCCAAACACCTGAAACCATCGTAACCGTCCATACAAACGCCACCACACACAACACACACACACACACACACACACACACACACACCACACACACACACACACACAACACACACACAACCCATTCAAAGTTGGCTGCTATTAAACCAGAGTATTGTCCATCAACCCAGATGGCTGTGAAGAGGGTGACCAGACAACGACATGTGTGACCAGCAGTTTTAGTGTTATCCATGGTTTTTACAATGTGTTTGGTACTATTGTCCTCGAGTGTGTTGTTAATATTGTTGTTGACTAAAGCCCAGCCGACTGCGCGACTGCAGTTTAGGATGATACATGACTTTTAATGATGTATGGCTTTTACAATGTCTTTGGTACAATTGTCCTCATGTGTGACTTGCAGTTTAGAACGATACATGGCTTTTAATGATGTGTGGCTTTTAATGACCCATGTCTTTTAATGATCCATGGTTTTACGATGTTTTTTGGTACAACTGTCCTGTGGAAAACTCTTCAGCCTGCTAAGATTCTAAGCCTAGACCAAATGTGCTTAAAGCTGTCCTGCGGGAATTTGTCTTCTCAGATGACTGCCCACTGGATGTACATTCGCATGAGGACAACCAGCGGTTACTGACCAGTTTGAAATATATAAACAAACGTCTGGAACTGAACGACAAGCCTCAACAAAGACAGTGGCTATGTTTCTGCCAACATGATTTCAGGCTTCTGGCGCCTCACCAGTTCTGATTGTCAGTACCCATCAGACGAATAAAACTGAAGGTAAAGTCTGTTACTTAAGCAGTACGGTGAGTAGAACAGCAATGGATTTCTTGATGCTGAGGTGGCTCTGCCTATCTCCAAGGCAAGAAGTTGAAAGTTGACCAAGACGCTGTGGCAAGACCATGGCATCAGACTGGCCACAATGATTGCTGTGTACACAGCAGTAGTCTTCAGCACCTGGTGCACTGCTGCCAGACCAGGACTATCTACTGACGGCATGTCCACATTTCGTGTAATGATGTTTGTAAAAATAAATGATTGTTAGAATGGCTTGATCTTTTGTTTGTTCTGTTTGCTTGCTTGCTTTTTTAATTTTTGCTTTTTTTTGTTTTGTTTTGGTTGGTTGTTCCAATGAGAAATAGATTTATTGCTAAGTGGACACGTAAAGGTGGCGGTCAATGTTCCCAGTTGATCACAAACGAAAACCAGTCTACATCGCCCTTCTGTCAGTTACCGTTATCAATACCAAATGTGTTGCGGCGTTTTAAACATTGCATAAAAAACACTCAGTTTCATAGGGTAACTGCTAAAGAGTGTCACAAAACTGGACACAGAAAAACAGTATAACTAAACAAGACAGACAGGTGACAACTAAACAAGACAGACATGTGACAACTAAACAAGACAGACAGTTGACAACTAAACAAGACAGACAGGTGACAACTAAACATGACAGACAGGGGACAACTAAACAAGACAGACAGGTGACAACTAAACATGACAAACAGGTGACAACTAAACAAGACAGACAGGTGACAACTTAACAAGACAGGTGACAACTAAACATGACAAACAGGTGACAACTAAACATGACAGACAGGTGACAACTAAACAAGACAGGAGGACAACTAAACATGACAAACAGGTGACAACTAAACAAGACAGACAGGTGACAACTAAACAAGACAGACAGGTGACAACTAAACAAGACAGACAGGTGACAACTAAACATGACAAAGACAGGTGACAACTAAACAAGACAGACAGGTGACAACTAAACAAGACAGACAGGTGACAACTAAACAAGACAGACAGGTGACAACTAAACAAGACAGACAGGTGACAACTAAACAAGACAGACAGGTGACAACTAAACAAGACAGACAGGTGACAACTAAAAACAAGACAGGGAACTAAGACGAATGACAACTAAACAAGACAGACAGGTGACAACTAAACAAGACAGACAGGTGACAACTAAACAAGACAGACAGTGACAACTAAACAAGACAGACAGGTGACAACTAAACAAGACAGACAGGTGACAACTAAACAAGACAGACAGGTGACAACTAAACAAGACAGACAGGTGACAACTAAACATGACAGACAGGTGACAACTAAACAAGACAGACAGGTGACAACTAAACATGACAGACAGGTGACAACTAAACAAGACAGACAGGTGACAACTAAACAAGACAGACAGGTGACAACTAAACAAGACAGACAGGTGACAACTAAACAAGACAGACAGGTGACAACTAAACAAGACAGACAGGTGACAACTAAACAAGACAGACAGGTGACAACTAAACAGACAGACAGGTGACAACTAAACAAGACAGACAGGTGACAACTAAACAGACAGACAGGTGACAACTAAACAAGACAGACAGGTGACAACTAAACAAGACAGACAGGTGACAACTAAACAAGACAGACAGGTGACAACTAAACAAGACAGACAGGTGACAACTAAACAAGACAGACAGGTGACAACTAAACAAGACAGACAGGTGACAACTAAACAAGACAGACAGGTGACTACAGACATAAACAAGACAGACAGGTGACAGCTAAACAAGACAGACAGGTGACAACTAAACAGACAGACAGGTGACAACTAAACAAGACAGACCAGGTGACAACTAAACAAGACAGACAGGTGACAGCTAAATAACAGACAGGTGACAACTAAAACAGACAGGTGACAACTAAACAGACGACAGGTGACAACTAAACAAGACAGACAGGTGAACTAAAGCATAAACAAACAGAACAGGTGACAACTAAACAAGACAGAAGGTGACAACTAAACAAGACAGACAGGTGACTAACAAGACAGTGACAACTAAGACAGACAGGTGACAACTAAAAAGACAGACAGGTGACTAGACAACTAAACAAAGACAGACAGGTGACAACTAAAAAAGAACATGCTAGACAGAGGTGACAACTAAACAAGACAGACAGGTGACAAGCTAAACAAGACAGACAGGTGACAACTAAATGACAAACAGACAGTGACACTAAAGACGACAGGTGACAACTAAACAAACAGACAGGTGACAACTAAAGACAAAGTGACAGACAGGTGACAACAAGACTAAACAAGACAGACAGGTGACAACTAAATAAGAACAGACAGGTGAAACTAAACAAGACAGACAGGTGACAACTAAACATGAAACTAAACATGACAGCATACAAACAGACACAGGTGAACAAACTAAACAAGACAGGTGACAACTAAACAAGACAGACAGGTGACAACTAAACAAGACAGACAGGTGACAACTAACAGACAAACTAAACAGACAGACAGGTGACAACTAAACAAACAGACAGGTGACAACTAAACAAGACAGACAGGTGACAACTAAAAAGACAGACAGGTGACAACTAAAACAAGACAGACAGGTGACAACTAAACAAGACAGACAGGTGACAACTAAACAAGACAGACAGGTGACAACTAAACAAGACGACAGTGCAACTAAACAGACAGACAGGTGACAACTAAACAAGACAGACAGGTGACAACTAAACAAAGACAGGTGACAACTAAACAAGACAGACAGTGACAAACGTAAACAAGACAGACAGGTGACAACTAAAACAAGACAGACAGTGAAAACTAAAAAACAGACAGGTGACAACTAAACAAGACAGACAGGTGACAACTAAACAAGACAGACAGGTGACAACTAAACAAGACAGACAGGTGACAACTAAAAAGACAGACAGGTGACAACTAAACAAGACAGACAGGTGACAACTAAACAAGACAGACAGGTGACAACTAACAACATAAACACAGACAGACAGGTGACAACTAAACAAGACAGACAAGGTGACAACTAAACAAGACAGACAGGTGACAACTAAACAAGACGACAGGTGACAACTAAACAAGACAGACAGGTGACAACTAAAGAAGACGTGACAACTAAACAAGACAGACAGGTGACAACTAAACAAGACAGACAGGTGACAACTAAACAAGAACAGGTGACAACTAAACATGACAGACAGGTGACAACTAAACAAGACAGACAGGTGACAACTAAACAAGACAGACAGGTGACAACTAAACAAGACAGACAGGTGACAACTAAATGAGACAGACAGGTGACAACTACATAAGACAGATGACAACTAAACAAGACAGACAGGTGACAACTAAACACAAGACAGACAGGTGACAACTAAACAAGACAGACAGGTGACAACTAAACAAGACAGACAGGTGACAACTAAACAAGACAGACAGATGACAACTAAACATGACAGACTGGTGACAACTAAACATGACAGACAGATGACAACTAAACAAGACAGGTGACAACTAAACAAGACAGACAGGTGACAACTAAACAAGACAGACAGGTGACAACTAAACAAGACAGACAGGTGACAGCTAACAGCAGGACACAAGCAGTGACAACTAAACAAGACAGACAGGTGACAAGCTAAAGACAGACAGGTGACAACTAAACAAGACAGACAGGTGACAACTAAACAAGACAGACAGGTGACAACTAAACAAGACAGACAGGTGACAAACTAAACAAGACAGACAGTGACAACTAAACAAGACAGGTGACAACCAAACAAGACAGACAGGTGGACAACTAAATAAGACAGACAGGTGACAACTAAACAAGACAGACAGGTGACAACTAAATAAGACAGACAGGTGACAACTAAACATGACAGACAGGTGACAACTAAAAAGACAGACAGGTGAAACTAAACAAGACAGACAGGTGACAACTAAACACGACAGACAGGTGACAACTAAACAAGACAGACAGGTGACAACTAAACAAGACAGACAGGTACAACAAACAGACAGGTGACAACTAAACAAGACAGACAGGTGACAACTAAACAAGACAGACAGGTGACAACTAAACAAGACAGACAGGTGACACTAAAAACAGACAGGTGACAACTAACAACAGACAGTGACAACTAACAGACAGACAGGTGACAACTAAACAAGACAGACAGGTGAAACTAAACAAGACAGACAGGTGACAACTAAAAACAGACAGGTGACAACTAAACAAGACAGACAGTGACAACTAAACAAGACAGGTGACAACTAAACAAGACAGACAGGTGAAACTAAAAAGACAGACAGGTGAAACTAAACAAGACAGACAGGTGACAACTAACAAGACAGACAGGTGACAACTAAACAAGACAGACAGGTGACAACTAAACAAGACAGACAGGTGACAACTAAACAAGACAGACAGGTGACAACTAAACAGACAGACAGGTGAAACTAAACAAGACAGACAGGTGACAACTAAACAAGCAGACAGGTGACAACTAAACAAACAGACAGGTGACAACTAAACAAGACAGACAGGTGACAACTAAAAAGACAGAATGACAACTAAACAAGACAGACAGGTGACAACTAAACAAACAGACAGGTGACACTAAACAAGACAGACAGGTGACAACTAAACAAGACAGACAGGTTAAACAAGACAGACAGGTGACAACTAAACATGACAGAAGGTGACAACTAAACAAGACAGACAGGTGACAACTAAACAAGACAGACAGTGACAACTAAACAAAACAGACAGGTGACAACTAAATAAGACAGACAGGTGACAACTAAATAAGACAGACAGGTGACAACTAAAAAACAGACAGGTGACACTAAACAAGACAGACAGGTGACAACTAAAAAAACAGACAGGGACATACCTTCATCAGTCCATTCTGTGTCAGGTGTAAGAGGTCCAGTTTGAAGTCCAGTCTCCTGCCGTTCTCATAACGTATTCTGCCCGACAGACCTTCAAAGTCCATCTGAAATGAACGGTAGTCACACCGTTTGATGAATTAATAATGAAATTTTATATTTAATAAACTAATGTGAATTAATTGTGAGAATATGATATTTTATCAACTTCATAATGAATTAATAGTGAGAATATGACATTTCATAAACTTGATGATGAATTAATAATGAGAATATATATCTTAAAAATTAAGTGATGAATTAATTGTGAGAACATAATTTTATCAACTGAATGATGACTTAATTGTGAGAATATATTTTATAAACTTAATGATGAATTAGTTGTGAGAATATGATACTGTATAAACTTAATGATGAATTAATAATGAGAATATATTTCATAAACTTACTGATGAATCAATAGTGAGAATACAATATCTTATCAACTTAATAATGAATTAATAATGAGAATATATATTTAAACGTAATAGATGAATTAAAGTGAGAATATAATATCTTATCAACTTCATGATGAATCAATAATGAGATATAATATCTTATCAACTTCATGATGAATTAACAGTGAGAATAAATACCTTATAAACTTAATGATGAACTAATTATGAAAATATACTGTTTTGTAAACTTAATGATGATTAACAGTAGAAAATAATACTAATAACTAATATAATTAATTAATGAAAATATACTTTAAAACTTATGTAATCAAAGAACAAACAATAACTAACAACAACAACAATATAACAAACAACACAAATTCATGTAGTTCAAGCAAACAAACATTTCACATATCCACCAGGGTAGACTTCATGTAGTTCACAGACAGGGTGGTTCCTGACTCCATGTGGCCTTGTGTTCATTCTTCGTTCGGCAGTGCACGTGCAAACAGGAAAAAGGCGTCATACGCCAAGGCTGTCTCCGTCTTTGAGGAAAAAAAAAGAAACATAAATAAATAAAAGAATACATTATTTAAATATTTTGTTTTAATTATTTAGTTACCTAGTGATTCCATAGATGCATAAATGATCGAGAACATGATTGCAAGAGAATAAGAAGACGATTGCCTGAGTCACTTCATCATGTACTGTATCGTATATAAAACTCAAAAAAGTATCCCACTGGATAAATGATTGATTAAATCACTTTGGATATGATTGATTGAATCATATTATTATAACTAACTAACAAACTTACCAACCAAGTAACCAACAAGGAATATATATTCAAGTTATACTTCTTTGTACGAGTTTTATCAACAAAGACACTTTTCTGTAACACACACACACACACACACACACACACACACACACAACACACCACCACGCACCACCACACACACACACACACAAACAAACAAACAAAACAAAACAAACACACAAACAAACAAAAAACCACACACACATTCCGCACTCACACATACGCGAACACTGATATTATAAACACTGATATTATTACGAATACCTGAACTGCTGAATCTGTTGTTACGAGTACTTCTACTGCTGCAACTATAACCAATATTACTACTACAACAGCGTCTTCAGCTTCCTTTCACACTGTTTTCATCTGTAATGTTCTTATTCTAGTCTTGTAAAACATCCGCATGCACATTTCAGCATACACACATTTAAAAAGTAAAGATCTACTTCGGTTTTTCTTTTTTTTTTTTTTCTTTTTTTTTAATATTCTTTCTGTCTGCTTGTCCCATCATGGTGTCACGGGGAGAAAGAGGTGACAGACAGCAGCGAGCTACAAAGCCTTAAGTGGTCAAAGACCGTGTGGGTAAAGGTCTCCTTCATGCCATCGATACAGATCGTCCTTGTCTGCCGCTTGTTTAACATCCTGATAACTTACCATGCTTGTTGCGCTGGTTGTTGTAATTGTATTTTTGGTCAGATGATAAAACACTTCATTTTCGTTGATGACTATGATGGTGGGCTGATGTTGCTGCCTCCATTTCTCTGATCTTGTGTTTTATCACGTCTAGTTCTGCTGACAGTCCTTCTCAAGCAACGAATCTCACAGGTGATAATGTCACTCTGTCCTACAGGAATCTGGGGAAGCTAAGGGCAGATCAGGCAAGTACGGTAGTGGATTACACAGACACTCATAAAAGTAACAGAAGAAAGAAAAAAAGTCAATTCTCAACTTTCCCCCACTTTGAACACCCCAAGGATCCTACTGAAACAAAAAGTCAAGTTTATCGGTTTCATATTCATCCCCACCCTGACATACCAGTGGCCAGACTTGGACCTTGACCCGAGCACAAAGTCACTGTCTGTGAAATGTGTTGTTTGAGAAAAGTCAACAAAAGCGGACGTGACATGATCAGATACATCAAAATCAGAGAAATGACGGGACCAACTCTAGTCCACTGTCATATTCATCGACAGACAACTAAGTGGATATCTGACCAGAATGAACCCAACGAGTTGGCTTAACAAACATGTAATAAAAAGATGTGTAAATGGGATATGCATGGATATATATATTATAATATAGTAACGAAGATTCGGATCGTTGTCATGAAAGAGATACTACGTCAAACGACATTTCTCCACTTCAGAACGTCCAGCTCACTAATGACCGTGAAGTCTGTCTCCCTGTGACTCACAGGATAATACAAGTCATAGAGAAAACAAACAACAACAAAAAATAAAAAAAAGGAGACAGTGACGATTTTTGTACAGTAATACTTTCAAGTATATAACGTAAACAGTGCATGTCAGTAGCATGCTTGTAGTGCATTACAGGAATACAACATAATTAAACTTTCAATCAAATATCAATAAACACTGACAAAAATGAAGAGAAAATATGTATTTGGAACCATAGGTATATACAGCATTTGGAACCATAGTGACAAAAGTAATAAGAACCACATAACATAGGTATAGGAACCATACTAACATTAGTATTACAAACCATATCAAGATAACTATTAAGAACCATAGGAACATAGATATGAGGAACCATAATAACATAAGTATCAGGAACTATAATAACATTAGTATTGGGAACCATAGTGGAAGAAAAGATTCGTACAGACACAAATACAGGGAGATATGTTTTATAAATCACTACTTACTTCTGAAAAGTTGTCCTGATCATACAACAAGACAAAGAAAGAAGGAAAGGGAAATCATGCACACAAGCAGGAGTGTGTGTGTGTGTGTGTGTGTGTGTGTGGTGTGTGTGTGTGCTGTGTGTGTGTGTGTGTGCGTGTGTAGTGTAGTGTGTAGTGTGGTGTTGTGTGTGTTGTTGATGTGTGTGTGTGTGTGTGGTGTGTGTGTTGTGTGTGTGTGTGTGTGTGTGTGTGTGGTGAACGATGGTGACAGTGAGGGGTGGTGATGGTACATACTACTGGAGCTGCTTAAAGGTGGGGAAAGGGATGCATGCAACAAGCAACACCACTATTATCACAACAACAAACAATGACAACAAATACTAGCACTATTACCACAACAACAAACAATGACAACAAATACTAGCACTATTATCACAACAACAAACAATAACAAATACTAGCACTATTATCACATAAACAAACAATGACAACAAATAATAATAAACACTATTATCACAAAACGATAACACTATTATCACAACAACAAACAATGACAACAAATAATAACACTATTATCACAAAAACACACACTGACAACCACTTATCAATGTAAATATTTAAACAAGAGAATGATGCACACATAAAGCCCCCACTCAAAGCCAACATCCTGTTCCTGAAGAATCCGCTGCAAACTGGTGGGTAGGGTGAGGAAATGAAAGGGTTAATGCTGGCAGCTGATAGAAAACTGGCGGGTAGGTTTAAGGGAACAGAAGGGTTAAATGCAAAAAACTGGGGAGAATAATGGGCAGTGTTGGAGAATAAAAGGTTAAACGCACGAAGCCGGTGGAAAGTGGCTGGTAGGGTAACAGATCAAAAAGGTTAAATGTTAAATGCAGGAAGCTGGGGAACCCGATGGGTACGGTAACAGAATGAAAGAATCATTGCCCCCACTGAGATTAAAAAAAAAAAAAAAAAAAAAAAAAAAGCCGGGTTTGAATTTTCAAGAAGAATATCTGTCATCCCACTTAAGAGGTCTGACGATTATGTGCAGAACAAACTGACCGTCATCTGCTTTAGGATCATACAGGATCTTCCTTGTGGACGACCTACGGACGAGAGGGACGCTCTGTGGAGTCACCTGGGACCTTCCTCCCCAGCTCCCCCCCCCCCCACCCCTTTTTGTTTTTGTTTTCTTTTGTTTTTGTTTAGCACCATCTGCCTCAAGGGTTTCAGTTTCCTTCCTGTTGTTAAAGACAAGACAGTTAATTCTATCTAAAAAAATCTTTGTCTTTGTCTGTTTTTTTTTTTCCCTTATCATTGCAAGACAGCCAACCCTGATGTCATTCTCACAGAGTTGAGGACTACCATCTGCGATTATGATTAGAGAAATTAGCAATGTGGGTCATGTGAGCAAGGCGCTTGGAAGCGAAGTGACAGAATCGAGGTCTGCAGCGTTAGGGGTAAGGCAGTTTGTTCTCCCTCGCTTCTAAAAAGGGACAGGTTTCGGTATTAGAGCTGGTTTGACAGTGACAGTGTTTCAAGACGTGCAGGGTTATATTTTTGACTTTTTTTTCAAGAGGAATTCACGGCGCTCTGACAATTCCGTATGCACTCCACGCAAATCTGAAAGTAATTATCTGAGAGACTCCTTGAGCCTGCGCAAAAGGATGAGTGAACAAGAAGTCAAGGTTGTCCCGTAATCTCCAGATTGTAATGGAGTGAGTTGGTAGAGATCTCAACTTTTCTCTGGACCAATATTACGAGGGAGGTACCCATGTTTTCGCCCTCGCTAAGTTTTACTTTCACTGCTCCACAGCATGAGCAGGATTGCACGATGTTTAAAAAGGGTCAGGCATGAATAACATCTGGTCGACTGGGTGATGTGCTTCTTTGCCTCTATTCTTGTGTTTAGCGTGCGTGCGTGTGTGTGTGTGTGTGTGTGTGCGTGCGGGTGGTGTGTGTGTGTGTGTGTGTGTGTGCGTGCGTGCGTGTGTGTGTGTGTGTGTGTGGTGTGGTGTGTGTGTGTGTGTGTGGTGTGTGTGTGTGTGCGTGTGTGTGATTATTCGCTTGGTTTTGTTTGTTGATTTTTTGTTTTTGTTTTGTTTTTCGAACCAATTTTGTCTCGGATGCGTGTATACTGGTTGTTTTCTCTGCACTGTGGAGGTGGTTCGTCGCTGCACGATCTGCATACTATGTCTTCAGTGGGCTTCCATGCTGACTGTTTTTATGTTTCCAAATGCCAGCTACTGTCATGTGTCACATGATATTCACCGTGTGTGTTTGATACCCTGCATGCGTATACATACAGAAAGAAGGGGGTGAGGATGGGGAAGTTCGGTATTGACAGATCTGCACATATGTTGACCGGAAGGTCACAAAAATCTCCAGCCTTCACCAGTAGGCAGAGGTAGTGTTTAGGCTGGTTGAAGCCTGAAAGTCCGTCATTTACCCATTTGGTTACCTTGATTGTTGTCTTCAGAATGACACGATATCATCATCATCATCATCATCATCATCATCTCATCATCATCATCATCATCATCATCATCATCATCGTCGTCGCGTCGTCGTCGTCGTCATCATCATCATCTCTCTGTCTCTCTGTTTCTCTGTCTCTCTCTCTGTTTTGCAAAATAAGCGTACAACACTAATAAGGCAAGAAATGGAACAGGATAAGAAAAGCCCAGAAAAATGCAAAATATTCTCATCATCATCATCATCATCATCATCATCATCATCATCATCATCATCTCCTGTCTCTCTGTTTTGCAAAATAAGCGGACAACACTAATAAGGCAAGAAATGGAACAGGATAAGAAAAGCCCAGAAAAATGCAAAGTAAAACAAGATAAGCCCAACGATACAGAGCACCTACCATCAACGTGTCTGTTTCGTTTGTACCTCCCTGTTGCACCATTCCACAGTAAGCACCAAGGACACAGAAATATTGGGTCATGTCTATGTCTGACCTGTCCTATACACCATTCCTATATCTTCCTATATCACCATTCCACAGTAAGCACCAAGGAACAGAAATACTGGGTCATGTCTATGTCTGACCTGTCCTATACACCATTCCTATATCTTCCTATATCACCATTCCACAGTAAGCACCAAGGACACAGAAATACTGGGTCATGTCTTTGTCTGACCTGCCTATACACCATTCCTATATCTTCCTAAATCACCATTCCACAGTAAGCACCAGGACACAGAAATACTGGTCATGTCTGTCTGACCCGTCTATACACCATTCCTATATCTTCCTATACCACCATTCCACAGTAAGCACCAAGGACACAGAAATACTGGGTCATGTCTTTGTCTGACTAGCCCTATATCCCGTTCATTCTATCTTTCTATATTAAATTCTACAGTAAGCACCAAGGACATAGAATTATTGGGTCATTTTGCTGACTTAGTCTTTACACCCTTCCTATATCTCCACCCCACGCCGCTCATTTCAGTTTCAAACACACCTCCAATCCACGGAAACTGAGATCACAATGGAAGCATGGCATGATGAGCCAAAGAACCTGAGACTGTTTTCACAACTGTATGATGATAACAATGGGGATGAGAGTGACGATGCTGTGGTGTTCCATTTTTATTTTATTTTTTTTTACTGAGACTGCATAACAGGGCTGTCATCTTTTCATAAAACACACTGGCGTAAACCAGGCCCGAGAGATACTGACACCTCTGGCACTGGTCAGAAAATCTGGGGAACGTCCTCAATGACGTCATCCCGTAAAGTGGATGAATATCGAATGTGTGGTCCCAGTCATCCCAACACGCCTAGCTGTGGGTAGAAACTAGTGAAGGGGTAATGAAATCCCGCAATAATAATTTGAACTGATGAAGATTAGACCCCCACAACCTTCCACTCCAGACAATGGTCTGTTGCATTAACCACTTCACCAAATGATCAGGTGACGTTGGTGTTTTCAGTCTAAAAACCGTAAGACTCCTTTCACAACCACTCCTCCTTGCAAACAGTATTCATACACTATATTCATATGCAGCACCAACAAAACAACACATTCCAGGCTGTGCTGCTAAATAAACACACAAAATAAAATAAATAAACGAATAAATAAACAAATAATTAAATACTTTATACAGAGTTATCACGAAATAAATGAGTACATACATAAAAACATAAAAAATATATAATGAAATGGATCAATAAAACAGCATTTCATAAAATTTCCTGTTTAGTTTACCATAAAGTAAATAAATAGATATATAGATAAAAATAAATAAATAAATGAATAAATGAATAATAAATTAATAAATAAATAAAAACTGGATTCCAGTAATAAGACAAACTCATTTCAACTTCCAGTTTTCAAACAGACAGATTTAAGAAATGAGTAAATATATTAATCAATCAATCAACCATGAAATAAAACCAGGTCTCCATTCAAATCTTCAAAGTTATCTTCAAAGTTCGTTATAAATTGAAATTTCTTTAATTTCGAAAAACAAGTTGACTTTATAAAACAAACAAAAATAAAAAATTTAAAAAAAGAACGAAAACATCGGAAGACGATCTTAACTTGTATATGTTAGATTACAATCTGGACACAAAGAAACAAAACGTCCATTAAATAATGAAGGTTGTAACATATTCATAAAGCCAGAATTCTGAAAGATAAAATATATTCACATTTTAGACTTAGTAAGTTCATACACCTGATTAGACAATGCTGTATGTGAAACATGCACTTCACTGACACCACGCAATGGTCTATTCACTAACAGAAAGGATACATTTGGAACAAAGTGTACATAATGACACGTGTCATGATTTCCATATGAACACATTACAGATTGCCCCCCTTAAGGTTCTTTTATCTTTTTTTTTCTGCAATGGACAGTTTCATGTTCAATATAACTTCAAAAACATTTCAGTCCAGGGGATGCATCACAACCTGCAAAAGAAGGAACAGAGACATTCCAAAAGAAACAGACCAAGGGACAAAACAGAGAGCCACTGGTCAATCTCAAACAACATGTTGTAGTGGGACAGTACTAACACCGATCGTGCAGTGTTGGGTACTGGGTACACATGTGTGTGATTACATGACGGAGAGTATGTGTGTGTGAGTGTGCTATTTCAATAGAGTGTGACACGGCCTGGCACTCAGTGTCGCAATACAGCGACATGGCAGGCAAGACTTGGCGACAGACTGTGACAGCCATGTTTGTGACAAACTTGTGGCACGTGACTACACATGCGACATGCTATGTGGGATGTACGATAGGTATGTAGTATGTATCCAGCTCTGCTGTGACCCGATATGGACATTCGCAGACATTGTCGGAATTATATCATTAGGTAATCTTTGTTTTAGGTTTTACGTCATCGCAGTTAGGAACTTTAATCTGTGCTCATCCTCTCTCTCTCTCTCTCTCTCTCTCTCTCTCTCTCTCTCTCTCTCTCTCTCTCTCTCTCTCTCTCTCTCTCTCTTCCCCATTTTCTACGCCACATTAATGGCCACAGAAGCTGGGACAGTTTCTACAATGCCGTGATCATGATATGATGAAGGATGATTGTCCTGATGCAGTTCCACCTAGGACAGAGACTGCGTTACAGGGCTGTACTCTATCTATTCTTACTGTATGATAAAGCCTGGTATCAACCAGGCCCGAGAGATACAGACATCTGCGGTGCTGATCGGGTGATTTGAGCAACACTTCAGAGACACATCAGTGAAACGGATGGGACTCGACTATGTGGTCCCTGTCTTCTGAATGAAGTCTGTAATACACTCAGCTCAAAGAAGAAGCCAGTTGAGGCCAAAAACTACCACAATGGTTTTGGACACAGCTGAAGGGGATTTGAACCCACAACCATCCAGTCAATAGTCCGTGGCGTTAACTACTGGACCCCAGTGACTGGTCTTCCAGCTCAAACCTCAGTCCTGTACTGACACTTTGTTTAAAAGTACATGGACACAATATGAAAAAACCCGGAACATGTAAAGATTACATACCTGATTGACTGATCAATTTGATAATCAGTTCACTGATCAGCTATCAATCTGACTTGATGATCAATTTGACAATCAGTTCTTTGATCAACTATCAATCTGATAATGAGTTTATTGATCAATTACACGTCCACGCCATATTTTTGCTTTTTATGTCTGATTCTTTACGCCACGTTTTCACGTTTTCCCCAAAGTTTGAACTGATAAAACATATTCCACATCAGGCTGACCGGCAGCCCACCTGCAAGGTCGGACAAACTGGGCAGAAAAGAAAAAGTTCAGCCAATTTAACAATCTGACAGATCTAAAATAAAAGACAAAATTTGAAGCCAGTTTAACAATTGACAGATTTAAACTAAAAGACAAAATTTGAAGCCATTTCAACAATCTGACAATTTAAAGTAAAAGACAAAATTTGAAGCCATTTTAACAATCTAACAGATTTAAACTCAAAGACTAAATTTGAAGCCATTTTAACAATCTGACAGATTTAAACTCAAAGACAAAATTTGAAGCCAGTTTAACGATCTGACAGATTTAAAATAAAAGACAAAATTTGAAGCCAGTTTAACAATCTGACAGATTTAAAATAAAAGACAAAATTTGAAGCCATTTTAACAATCTGACAGATTTAAAATAAAAAACAAAATTTGAAGCCATTTTAACAATCTGACAGATTTAAACTCAAAGACTAAATTTCAAGCCATTTTAACAATCTGACAATTTAAATCAAAGACTAAATTTCAAGCCATTTTAACAATCTGACAGATTTAAACTCAAAGACTAAATTTGAAGCCATTTTAACAATTGACAGATTTAAGATAAAAGACAAAATTTGAAGCCAGTTTAACAATCTGACAGATTTAAAATAAAAGACACAATTTGAAGCCATTTTAACAATCTCTTTTTTACGCATGATTTTTTTTTTTTTGCTTTGCAGAGGAAAATCTGGACTTTGTCATTGTCAAGCTTTGTCATTGTCAAGGTCACTGTGGAGTTGAAGAAGCATCAGATGAAACAAAACATGATAAAAAATGAGGACATTGATAGACTGTCATTACTGTGAAGATAATAACAATATTTTTTTTTCTCAGAAGTTCCTGAGTAAATGTTGTTCACTTACAAATCTGCTTTCAAGAGTGCTCATTTACACAGGTGTTTTTTTTCTTTCTTTCTCTTCCTTTCTTACTTGTTGTCCTTTTGTTTTTGTGTTGTTTTTTTTTTTATGAGTGTGACCTTAACCTTGCATCCATGACTTCTCTAAACTTACTCTCTCACGACTCCTTAACGGTCCGCATCTATGACCCACATGTGGTAAAGATCCTTTCAGACGCAGCTGAGAAAATATTGATAATATGATACATTTTTTTTAATACTAATTGACATTTTCGTTGGCACAGATGAATTTAGAAACTTTGTTTTGTTTATTTCTGTTTTCCCACAATAAACGTGAAGCACAGAGAAAATATGATAAAACACAGGAGACAAAATAGTTACTACTGCATAAACAACACAGCGCTGACACAATTCTGTTACACACACACACACACACACACACAACACACACACACACACACACACACACACACACACACACACACACACACACACACACACACACACACACACACACACACAGGCAGACAGACAGACAGGCAGGCAAAACACGCATCTCTCTGATCGATTTTAAGCATTCCCAATTACATCGCAACTCCATTTTCCGTTTTTGTTTGCTTGTGTGTGGGGGAGGGGTGGGGTGGAGTTGTGTGTGCGCGCGCGCGCGCGCGCGGTGTGTGTGTGTGTGTGTTTCTTTTACAGGGTTAGAAAAAGTGTAACAAATGTCCACATGTCTAGTACTGGCTGATTAAAATCATGTTCTTTTAGAACACCTAATTGATATCTCAAATCGAGGTTAACATCACAAATCGATACTGACGTCACAAACCAATGACGTCACAGCAGTGTCAGCAGGGGGTAACAATGGGTGACACACCACAACGCTACAAGACCAAAACAAGAAGAAGAAAAAAAACCAAAATGACGCTAACAATTCAAACCGAAATCAGATGTGATTATCTAAAACCAGTAACACGTATCACTATCGGGTTACATGTTCGTGCCCAGCAGGGTTACAGCAGTTCGCCAAAAGCTTGATGAGGCGATACAACGAAAACCGTGATCCCCTATTGTCAAATTGTCCATTAGCATTGCGTCCAGCTAAAAATGGCTGACGTTTCAAAAGATGGATCGAAAAAGATTCGATCGGCATTGTGACACATTAAGTTGGCAGGCGCTCACGGAGAGTGGGAGGTATGGAAGATAGGGGGGCATAATAGTTCTGATTTTAATAGGGCAATCCTTCAACTCTCTGGAATTATGTAGAACAAAATAGCACTGAAAAAAACTAATAAAATAAAAAAGAAACAAAAACGAAAACCCAATCAATATGAATGCACAGCAGCGATGCCAAGCATTTCTCGATTTATTTATGAGTTGCTTTTTTTTTTTTTTACTTATGTGTTGTTGTTTTTTTATTTATTTATTTATTTAGGCCTATCTATTTATTTATCTGTTTATCTATTATGTATGTATGTATGTTGTATGTATGTATTCATTTATTTGTTCGTTTATTCATTTATTTTACGACACAACAGGTATCTACATTTTGCGACAAATCGCGACAGCTGTCAAACAATTTTGATCTAAATACTTGCCCCCACCTTTTCTCTCTCTCTCTCTCTCTCTCTCTCTCTCTCTCTCTCTCTCTCTCACACACACACACACACACACACACACACACACACCAGCAGGAAGCTGGTGGATAGGGTCAGGGAGTAAAAAGGTTAAGTTTTTGTTTGCGAACATGGTTGACAATGCAAGATTCTGGTGAACAGGGTTCGGGAGTCAAGGGGTTAATGTAGCGCACACTCCGATTTGAATCGGATTTAGAAAAGAATCAGACGATCAGTTAGAGCTAATGTCTTAGTGGTAGATCTATTATCAAACCATTTAGACGGTGTTATCCTAAATAGCCAGACAACAATCAGTTACTGAATTAGATCTTATTAGATCTACTACCAAATTATTAAGACGATGTTATCCATAGTAGCATATGGATCAGACGATGAGTTAGATCAATTGTCCTAGTGTTAGATCTATTGTCGAATTAATAAGACGATGTTAGAATTCGGACCAGTGTCAGTACAATATCAACCAGTACCAAAACATGCTTTTCAGTCATTGGAAACTGATAGTGACGAAAAACATACCAGACAAACATTTCTCCATCAGACCAGTAGGCCTAACGTTGTCGTCTGCCACACACGACCGCCCCAAAGACCATTCTTACCTCAATTTCAGAATACTCCATCAAAGGGGAGCTCACTCCCTCTGTGACAGGAGGAGCCACTCTGTACGGATGCTGACCACTGTGGGGTTGTTAGGGTCAATCAATCTGTAGGCCGTGATGTTGGGACCACCATGCCGAAAATCATCCAAGTCCACTAAACCCAGATCCTGTTAACATAATACACTAATAAGGCAGGGACAGAGACAGACAGACAGACAGAGAGCGAGAGAGAGACAGAGACAGAGACAGACATAGAGACAGAGACAGACAGCAATTAGACAGATAATTAGTTAACAGACAGAGACATAGAGACAGACAGACAGACAATTAGACAGACAGATAATTAGTCATACAGACAGAGACAGAGACAGACAGACAATTAGACAGAGAGATCATTAGTCATACGACAGAGACATAGAGACAGAGACAGACAGACAATTAGACAGATAATTAGTCATACAGACAGAGACATACAGACAGAGACAGACAATTAGACAGATAATTAGTCATACAGACAGAGACAGAGACAAGAGCAGAGGCAGACAGACAATTAGACAGACAGATAATTAGTCATACAGAGACAAGACATAGAGACAGAGGCAGAGACAGACGATAATTAACAGATAGTTAGTCATACAAACAGAGCCAGAGACAGACAGACAATTAGACAGACAGATAATTAGTCATACAGACAAGACAGAGACATAGAGACAGAGGCAGAGACAGACAATTAAAGACAGATAATTAGTCATACAGACAGAGACAGAAACATAGAGACAGAGACAGAGACAGACAGACAATTAGACAGACAGACAATTAGTCATAGAGACAGAGACAGACAGGACAATTAGACAGACAGATAATTAGTCATACAGACAGAGACATAGAGACAGAGGCAGAGACAGACAGACAATTAGACAGATAATTAGTCATACAGACAGAGACAGAGACAGACAGACAATTAGACAGAGAGATAATTAGAAAATACATGCAAAGACAGAGACATAGAGACAGAGACAGACAATTAGACAACAGATAATTAGTCATACAGACAAAGACAGAGACAGACATACAATTAGACAGACAGATAATTAGTCATACAGACAGAGATAGAGACAGACAGACAATTAGACAGACATATAATTAGTCATGCAGAGACAGACAGACAATTAGACAGACAGATAATTAGTCATACAGACAGAGACAGACAGACAATTAGACAGACAGATAATTAGTCATACAGAGACAGAGACAGACAGACAGAGACAGACAGACAATCAGACAGACAGATAATTAGTCATACAGACAGAGAGAAACGGGAGAGAGGGAAAGGAGACGGAGAGAGAGGAAGAGATGGTGGGAGGGAGACAGCGACCGAGACAGACAGAGACAGAAAGAAAGGGGGAAGACGAGGAAAGAGAGGAAGAATGGGGACAGAGTACGGGGGAGAGACAGAGACAGAGGGAGAGGGGGGAGGGAAGGAGCGAGAGAAACAGAGAGAAATACGGATGCAGGAAGACACAGAGGAGAGAGGTAGACAGACGCACAGAGAGAAAGGCAGAGAGAATCAGAGAAAGAGAGGGGGGCAGAGAAAGAGAGAAGGAGAGAGAGAGAGGAAGGAGGGAAGAGAGGAAGGAGGGAGAGAGTGATGGAGAGAGGGAGCCAGAGAAACAGAAAGAGGAGGGGGAGAGAGACAGACAGACACAGACACAAACACAGATACACAGACAGAGAGAGACAGAGAGAGAAGAGAGAGAGAGAGAGAGAGAGAGAGAGAGAGAGAGAGAGAGAGAGAGAGAACACAAAAAGAACATAAAAAAACAGCAATAATAACACTCACCAAGGTTGTAAAAAAGTAATGAAAGAGCTCCGATATCATTCGAACTTTCAGTGCCTGCAAGACAAGAAAAAAATAAAATTAAAAAAAAAAAAAAAATTAATTAAAAAAATTAAAAAATAACAAGACGGCAGGAACAAAATTATTATAATCGATGGTCGATTAAAAACTAACATTTTACAGGAAAATCGTTGTTATAAAATTGAGATAACTTTTTGCTACAGTAATGGTGGTTTCTTGTTTTTCTTGTTTCTTTGCAAAGTGGAAGCCGATTTTATAGGATTACATGACGGAGGTGAAACAAACCATTCTCTCTCTGCCTCTGTCTCTCTGTGTCTCTCTCAGTCTGTCTGTCTCTCTGCTGTCTCTCTGTCCTCTGTCTGTCTCTCTCTCGTTTCTCTCTCTCTGCTTCTCTCCCTCTCTCTCTTTGTCTCTGTCTTCTGTTTGTCTGTCTGTCTTCTGTCTGTCTCTGTCTGTATTATGTTCTTTCTCTCTCTTCTCTCTCTCTCTCTTCTTCTGTTTCTCTTCCTCTCTCTCTCTCTCTCTCTGTCTCTGTTTCTCTCTCTCTCTCTCTCTCTCTCTCTCTCTCTCTCTCTCTCTCTTCTGTCTGTATTCTCTTTCTCTGCCTCTCTTTCTCTCTTGTCTGTCTCGTCTCTGTCTCTCTCTCTCTCTCTCTCTCTCTCTCTTTTTCTCTCTCGCTGTCTCTCTGTATGTCTCTCTGTCTCTCTCTCTCTGTCTTTGTCGTCTGTCCTGCTCTGTCTGTCTGTCTCTGTCTGTCTCTCTCTGTCTCTCTGCTCTCTCTGTCTCTCGTCTCTGTCTCTGTCTCTCTCTCTCTGTCTCTCTCTCTCTTCAGTCTTATTGATTCTCTCTCTTCGGTCTCTTTCTTTTTTTCTTTCTTTCTCTCTCTCGCTCTGTCTCTCTGTTTCTGTTCGCTTCTGTCTCTTTCTCTTTGTCCCTCTCTGTTCTGTCTCTGTGTGTATTCTGTCTCTCTCTGACTTCTGTCTCTGTCTGTCTGTCTGTCTGTCTATCTATCTGTCTGTCTGTCTGTCTGTATAAACTACATCATGGACAATACGCAAAAACTACTGCCCTTTCATCCGACGATGAAGTGATAGTGATTATTGTCTTTTATATATATATATATATATCCATTGATTTGTATTTCTTTTTAAGTCTTAAAAAAGACACAAAGGGGGTGAGTGGGGTGGGACAAGGCGGAGATTATTCTATATCAGAGGTGTGTAAGTGTGTGCGCGCATGCGTGTGTGTGTGGGTGTGTGGGTGTATGTCTGTGTGTGTGTGTTGGTGTAAGTGTGTGTGTGTTGGGGTGTGTATGTATATATTGTGTGTGTGTGTGTGTGTGTGTGTGTGTGTGACTGTGTGTGTGTGTGTGTGTGTTATGTAGGTGTGAGTTGTGTGAGTGCAAATGTATGTGCGCCCACGCGCGTGTATGTGTGTATGTGTGTGTGTATTTGTGTGTGCGTACGCATGAGTCTGTGTTTGTGTGTTGTGTGTGTGTGTATGAGAGAGAAAGAGGGAGAGAGAGAGCCAGAGAGCCAGAGAGACAGAGACAGAGAGACAGAGAGAGAGTTTGTATATCAACACTCACAGCATAGAGGATTTTCCTGACTTTGTCCACCTTACAGTCAATGATAAAACGATACTGACGGTTGTCCTTGAGTTCCTTCAGCAGGTTGACATAGTCATTGTCCACTGCCTGTAGCTTCCGGACAGTGATCTGGGCTGGCGTGCCCTCGGCTGCCTTCAACACTTCTTGTATACGTACCAAACCTGGAGAACCAGGCACAACGAGTGGTTACTTCATCTCTGATATATTATGTCAACTTTAAAACTACAACTGATTTTCAATTATTCACTGGTCAACTACCAAGCCTGGAGAACCAGGCACAATGTGTGGTTATTTCATTGCTGAAATATAGCGTCAACTTCAAACTACAATTGATTTACAATTATTCACAAGTTAATAACTATCAAACCTAGAAAACCAGGCAGAATATGTGTTTTCTTCATTTCTGAAATATTACTCAACTTAAAATTTCGACTGATTTACAATTACTTCACAAGTCAACTACCAAACAAGGGAAACAAGACAAAACATGTTTTCTTCATAATTATTTCTGAAACATTACGTCAACCCCAAAAAATACAACTAATTTACAATAACTTCACAGGTGAACTGCCAAACCTGAAAAACCAGACAGAACATGTATTTACTTTATAAAATCATTTCTCAATTACGTCAACATAAATCTACAATTGATTTACAGGTATTTCAATTCACAAGTCTTACGATATTGAAATATCTGATTGATACACAATTACTTCAGCTTTAGTTAATTTACAATTACTTCAGAAACATTACGTAAACGTCAAGCTCTAGTCATTTACAATTACTTTAGAATGTTACATCAACTTCAAGCAAACGATAATTTACAATTACTTTAGAATATTACATCAACTTCAAGCTAACGATAATTTACAATTACTTTAGAATATTACATCAACTTCAAGCTAACGATAATTTACAATTACTTCAGAATGTTACATCAACTTCAAGCTAAAGATAATTTACAATTACTTTAGAATGTTACATCAACTTCAAGCTAACGATAATTTACAATTACTTCAGAATATTAAGTCAACTTCAAGCTAACGATAATTTACAATTACTTCAGAATATTACGTCAACTTCAAGCTAACGATAATTTACAATTACTTCAGACTATTACGTCAACTGCAAGCTAAAGATAAGCGCCTGGTCACAACGGGAAAGCTGGAGGGAAAGAGGGCACCAGTTAGACCCAGGGAGAATATACTAGACGGACTTGCAGAATGACTGAAGACAAAGAGAGTGGAAGAGGTAGATGCTTAAGGCAACAAGAGATAGAGACAGATGGAAATCCATGATCGCCAACGCCATGCGGCAAGGCACCTGATGATGATGATGATGATGATGATGATGATGATGATGATGATGATGATGAGACATATTCCGCCAATTTCAAGCTATAGTTAATTTTCAACATCCATTATAGGCATTAAAGTGAACGTTTATATTGTATTCTGCATTAAATCCGTCAAGTGTCATAAATGATCCGTTATCATTTTCAAAATGCGCAATACAGAAGCTTCCTTTTCAATACAACTTTAAAATGTCATCATATTATTCCAACTCAATATTTTTTGTTACAGAAAATCCCATCTTTTGTTATCACAAATACATCGAAAACCGTTTCCTTAAAATTATAAAGAATTTGTTCCGGGAAAAAAAAACGTGAAAACAAACAAACAAACAAACAAGCAAGCAAGCAAAGAGAAATAAACCACATAATTTTCTTTGCTCTGGATCTCCGTTTTCGAAGAATCGGTTGAACATATGTAATACAAATAATATTGAATTCGTATAAAAACATGACCACTGTCTTTCGTCTTCATTTGGAAACAGAGAGGATGAATCACAAAGAGATGTTCTGAGGATTTGTTACTCTATCTGAAGTGATGCAACAAAGCAAACTTTTTGTAAGGAAAGTAAACATATAATCGACAGCACTTGTTTTTTTTTTGCCTGATGAGAGGAAATGATCTCACTTCGACAAACTGAGGCTTTCTGATCTTTCCTGATAACACCTAGGTGTAGGTGCATCTCTTAAGTTTAGGTAAGCGAACATCTAATTGTATTGTACGTTTTGACTGTATAAGTAAAATTTTATTGAAATCTTGTTATAATGGGTAGGAAGTATCATATCTATCTATCTATCTATCTATCTATCTATCTATCTATCTATCTGTCTGTCTATCTGTCCATCTATCTATCTATCTATCTGTCTGTCTGTCTGTCTTATTATATCTATCCATCTATCTATGCATCGCTCAGCTCTCTCTCTCTCTCTCTCTCTCTCTCTCTCTGGCTCTCTAGGTTGAGTGTGGTGTTGTGCGCGCGCGTGCGCGCGTGCGCGCGTGCGCGTGTGTGTGTGTGTGTGTGTGTGTGTGTGTGTGCGCGCGCGCGGCACGCACGTGAGAGAGAGAGAGAGAAAGAGAGAGAGAGGAGTGTGTCTCTTTTGTGTGTGTGTGTGTGTGTGTGTGTGTGGTGTGCGTGCGTGCGTGCATGTGTGTGCGCGCGCGCACTCGAGCTATATGCATGTGTATGGCGTCTGTGTCAGAGCGCATCTATTTATTTATTTATTTATTTATTTTTTTATTTATTTTTTATTATTTATTCATTCATTCATTTATTCATTCATTCGTTCATTTATTTATTTATTTATTTATTTATTCATTTATTTATTTATTTATTTATTCATTTATTTATTTATTTATTAGTTATTAATTAGTTACTTATCTATCTATCAAATATTCCTTACCGTCATTGTCTTCATAGAGGACAGTAAACTTTTCCCATCGCCAGTAGCGGATGACGTCCCTGTAGGCCTCACTGAGGGTCAGGTAGTGGGGGAACAGGGAGATGGAATAGTAATCCCGTGTATCACGTGCATCCCAGTGCCACTGTAGGTGCGGGATCTCAAAGGCGTTACACATACTCTGCACGTGAGCTGCTGTCTGCTTGGAAATGGGGCCAAACATGGCGGCGATGCCCTGGCTGGCCATTCGACACACTGAAACGATAGATAGATGTATAGATGAATTAATCGATCAACAACAACAAAAACAAAAACAAAAGAAAAACAAAGAAAAACAAAAGAAAAAAAGAAAGAGAGAGAGAGAGAGAGAGAGAGAGAGAGAGAGAGAGAAAGACAGAGAGAGAGAGAAGCATATATAAAGGTCGGTTTTGTCTGGCCATGACTATACACGCAAAGCCAGAACAAGATTGAGGCAGCCGAAATGTGGTTTCTAAGAAGAATGTTGAGAGTTCCATGGACAGCAAAGAAAACAAACGAGACCTCCTGATGGATGCAAACACAAGAAAATCATTCATTAGGAAGATTAGAAAAAGACTGGCAACATGTATGGCTCTTTTTATGAGGAAGAGAGAAAATAGAGCACCTGGTCACAACAAGAAAGCTGGAGGGAAAGAGGGCACCACGTAGACCCAGGGAGAAAATATTGGATGGACTTGCAGAGTGGCTGAAGACAGAGAAGGTGGAAGATGTGCTTGCGGCGACAAGGGGTAGATACATATGGAGGGCCATGATCGCCAACGCCATGCGGCAGGGCAGATGATGATGATGATGATGATGATCATGATGATGATGATATATATATATATATATATATATATATATATATATATATAATAAACCATGATCAAATTATACTAGTCACCATGGTTCAGTGATCAGCGCAAGAGATACCAAGTGGAAGGTTGTGCGTTCGAATCCCATATCAGTCCTTTCAAATTCTCTGTGGGATTGTTTTTGACCCAACCGGTTCCTACACACAATTGAGTGTGCTGTGGGCTCATCCCGAAGACTTGGGACTGCGCAGGCGCGTCTTAACAACTTCACGGATGCGTCACCGCGGATGTTGTAGGTTAATTTTCCTGACCAACTCCACAGGTGTCTGTATCTCTCGTGCTTGGCTGAAGCAAAGGACATATTATGATAGTAAGCGTAGAGTACAGCCTGTCACGCAGTCTCAATCCTTGATGGAACTCCATGGTATCATGATCATCGTCACTATCGACATCATCAGCATAGCACTCTGAAGTTGACCTCTACTGATGGGTCCTTTTAGTTGCCGTAGAAAAGCGGGGAGACGGTGGGTGGGAAAGCGCAATGACACTGTGTCAGTGCAATGAATCTTGAAAAAAGAACAAACAAGCAAAGAAGCAAGCACAAAACAGCCAAACAAACAAACAAATCCACCACCACCACCACCGTCACCACCACCACCACCACCATCACCACCACCAACAACGACGACGACGACGACGACGACGACGTTTGAATTGTGGTGTTGTGTAGTACCTCGATACAGACGCAGAACTGATGGTTTCCGATCTTTTGCCCATTTTGGACCTTTTCTTAGAATAATCTGCCCTTTGATTCTGAGAAATGGGCCTTACCTTTCCTCTTACAAGACCCAACATACAGCCCATCTTTTTGCGTGAATCCATCTATTCAAATTAATTGTGTTATACTGACTCTATCCCATTCTGTCTCAGTGTTTTCCTGTAGTGTTATACATATATGGATGTTACCGACAGTGTGCGCATGATGTTAATGGGTGAAATCAGTAAATGTGTGTTACATGTATTTTTCATACATTTTTGTATGGTAGAAGTGTGAGTGCCTAGAGCGCTGTTAGGTGCACTATAAATGCACTCTTCTTCTTCTTCTTCTTCTTCTTTCTTCTTCTTCTTCTCTTCTTCCTTCTTCTTCCTTCCTTCCTTCCTTCCCTTCTTCTTTTTCTTCTTCTTCTTCTTCTTCTTCTTAACTTCCTTTCTTTTCTTTCTTTCTTCTCTTTCTTCTTGTATCTCTCTAATATCATTATCATTATTATTATTATTACTATCATCATCTTCTTCTTTGTCTCATCATCATCATCTCGATCATTGTTGCTATTATCATTATCATATCATCATCATCATCGTCGTCATCATCATTCTTCTGCGTCATTCGTCTGTCGTCGTCATCATCAATATCATTCATCACTCAATAATCATCATCAAAATCATCTTCTTCATCACGTCTTATTATTGATACTGCTTCTATTATTAATAATGTATTCAACAACGCAATAACACAGTCTAAAAAGAAATCTTGTCAGTACACTAGAACATTCGGAATGCAGAGCTGGGAATTTATAGTTTGCAGTTTATAAAGACAGATTTATTGCACGTGGAAAATTAATATGCGCTTCCCCCAATCTACCATCTCTTACATGTAGGTGGCATAGACTGCTGAGCCTGCACAGAACCTGAACACTGGTAAGGTTTGATGTGGATGTAAGATGGAGAGGGTGACAGAGAAACGGGATCTGTGTAACACAAAACTGACAGCTGCAGACCGTTTGGAGCCTGAAGATGGACAGTAAACAGGTCAGTTGTGTTTGTTTGCTTGTTTGATCGTTTATTGTCTCTTGTCTTCGTGTTTCACTGTGGGATTGAACTCTAGTCATCAGATCTGAGTCAACATCTCTTTGACAGGATCCAACCAGCCCCAGCATCCTGAAGATAATGTAACCCGACTGATAGACAAAGAACAAGATAGCGGTGTTGTTCTTTGGAGAGATAAGGAAGAAGATTCCTGTGTAAATGCCAAAGTTGATCAATATTATGTAAATTAAAGACGCACACAGAAGATTCTGGATTTCTTTTCAAACATGAGACAGAAAATTGACCTGAAGAATGACAGCTCCCCATCCCCACCCTCTGAAAAACGAAGCTGTGTTTACTTAATATGCAATCATAGAAGATTCTTATTATGATAAAAAACAAAACAAAACAAAACAAAGAAAAAGTCAAACAAAACGTGTCCATGTTGGTCTAAAAAAAATGACTGAATGTATGCCTGAGCTGAAAGACGACAAGAAGCATTCTGTGTTGATCTGAAAGAAAAGACAAATTGAACTTGAATACTACAGACAATGTCCCTCTTTATATCAAACCAAGGACAAGTCGACCTTGTTTCATATCAGTCTGTTCTGTTTTGATACAGGTAAATGTATCTGTCTGTTACTCTGCCAGATTACTGGCATTCTATCAATCCCCTGTCTTCAAGCTGACCCATTACCAGGATCAGTGCCAGCTCCTCTAATGTCGTTAGTCGCTCGTTCCACCCATCCACCCCTCTCTACACATCACCCCACAAATTGTCTCCCTGTGATCAGCTCATGTCAAGATTTAAGCTTCAGTGATAGACTGGCTGTCTGCTAAACAACTCAATCATCCTGATCAAATCTAACGATGTTTAACACTCTGAAAACACACTTTTTGACTGCCAGTTAACTCTTAACTCAATCATCTGATCAAATCTAATGTTTAACTCTCTGAAAACACACTGCCTGACTGCCAGTTAACTCTCACTAAATCAACGTGATCAAATTTGAGAATGAGTTTAACTTTTTGATGAAATATTACCTGTCTACCGGACAACCAAAAGTCAGTTACCTGATCAGATTTAATGCCACCTTATCACGTCTCCTCGTCCCTCTGTTTATCTAAACAATCTCAAAACGATCTCGCCTCCACATACCTGAAGCTTTGAGGACTGAGTCAGAAATGTGAAGGAAACTGATAGTTTAATGCTGAGCTGGTCAAAATAAAATGTTACACTGGAAGCCGTGGACGGGTTCAAAGTCATGAGGGAAGCTGATAGCTTAAATTAATGCTGTGGTGATCACAATTGTCTGAGTCCAGATCTGTCCAGCACGCGAGACAGCGGGCTGATTTTTAGATCACCCCAAGACCTGAACATTCCGTTAAATTAACCTGCCTCAAGCCTGTGTCGTCTGCATCCGCCAGGAAGTTCTGAGGACTGTATTCAGTGACAGAAAGGAGGAAGGTGATAGTTTAATGCTCAGGGTTCCGATACCACTTCCGCCCCGCCCTCAAGGCAAGGTGGTCCTTGTACCATCATCTCACATCTGAACTGTCTGCTGACGTGGAGACAGTCATTATAGAACCCTGTAGTGCATGAACTTTGAACTTTGGTGCTACTGGAGAGGCAAGGTCATATTACAGAAGTTTCCAGGACACTTCCCTTGCTATTAACCCTTTCACACCCTCACCCTACCAACCAGCTTTAAGCAACTTCCTGCTTCTAACTCTTTAACTGCTTCACCCTATCCGCCAGGTCTTACCAAGCTCCTGTTAACGCCTTGTTAACTCTTTTACTCCCTCACCTCATCCACCATATTTCCCCACCTTCCTGATAACCCCTATATTTCCTTCACTCTCTCACCCTATCCATCAGATCTCCCCACCTTCCTATTAACCCCCTATATTTCCTTCACTCCCTCATCCTATCAACCAGCTTCTGCCACCTTCCTATTAACCCCCTATATTTCCTTCACTCCCTCATCCTATCAACCAGCTTTTGCCACCTTCCTATTAACCCCCTATATTTCCTTCACTCCCTCATCCTATCAACCAGCTTTTGCCACCTTCCTATTAACCCCCTATATTTCCTTCACTCCCTCATCCTATCAACCAGCTTCTGCCACCTTCCTATTAACCCCTTATTTCCTTCATCCTCATCCTATCAACCACTTTGCACTCTATTAACCCTAATTCCTTCACTCCTCATCATCACCAGCTTTTGCCACTTCCTATTAACTCCTATTCCTTCACTCCTCATCTATCACCAGCTTTTGCCACCTTCCTATTCCTTCACTCCTCATCCATCACCAGCTTTCGCCATCTTCCTATTAATCCCCTATTCCTTCACTCCCTCATCCTATCAACCAGCTTTCGCCATCTTCCTATTAATCCCCTATTCCTTCACTCCCTCATCCTATCAACCAGCTTTCACCACCTTCCTATTGACCCCCTATTATTTCTTTCATTCCCTCACCCTGTCCGCCAGCATTCACCAAGTTCCTGTTAACCCCCTATTATTTCTTTCACTCCCTCACCCTATCTGCCAGCTTTCACCAAGTTCCTGTTAACCCCCTATCATTTCTTTCATTCCCTCACCCTGTCCGCCAGCTTTCACCAAATTCCTGTTAACCCCCTTTTATTTCTTTCACTCCCTCACCCTGTCTGCCAGCTTTCAACAAGTTCCTGCAAGATCAATTGAGGGAGTGAAAAGGTTAAGTGGAACACAAGGGAGATAAATGTCCGTGATGTGATCAGTTCTGCCCCGGTCAGAGGTCAGTGTTCATCCACAGACTGTCCATCAGGACAGAAGCAA
>JAPXFY010000017.1:57779972-57787472 GCA_030674185.1 Monoplex corrugatus
ACAGATAGACAGACAGACAACAGCAACATGGAGGCGTAGAGATGACACCACAACAACATACACAGCACACACAACAACACGAACACACACACACACACACCACACACACAGATACACCAACATGCACACGCACAACACGGCTCGCGCGCGCCTCGCACCGGTAGATTTCAAATTTTAAATTCCAGAACACTTTACACTCACAGACAAGTAATTATGCCAAACTGGACTTGTCTTACAGCCAGTCTTTCCATTATACACAAATATTGTAAGCATATTTAAAAATGAACCCGTAACACGTGCGATGCGAAAGAAGTTAAAACAATGAATGTTCATGAAATGTTGATTTCTGTATGTCAGTTGGAAGAAAGAGACCAACAGTCACACAAGCTGGCATAAGGCAAGCAAACAAACAGACACACAGACAGACAAACAGACTGACAGACAGACTGACAGTGACAGACCAGCTGACGTACCAGCAAACAGACGGACAGAGACAGATAGACCAGCTGAGGTACCAGCAGACAGACAGATGCAGACAGACCAGTGACGTACCAGCACGACAGACAGACAGACCAGCTGACGTACCAGCAGACAGAAAGATACAGACAGACCAGCTGACGTACCAGCAAACAGACAGACAGACAGAGACAGACAGACAGACAGACCAGCTGACGTACCAGCAAACAGACGGACAGACAGATAGAGACAGACAGACGGACAGACCAGCTGACGTACCAACAAACAGACAGACAGAGACAGACTTACAGACAGAACAACTGACGTACCAGCAAACAGACAGACAGACAGACCACACACACACACACACACACACAACAGACAGACAGACACACACACACACACACACACACACACACACAGAGACAGGCCTACATGCAGACCAGCTGACATACCAACAAACAGATAGACAGACATATAGACAGATAGAGATAGGTTAACAGACAGACCAGCTGACATACCAACCGACAGAGACATACATCGTCGTCGGCCTCTTTACATCTCAGGAGATGATAGTCTGCACCAGGAGGCGTTGTGGTCATGACATGCACTTTCTGCTGTGGCTGAGCAGGCCGATTCTTGAGTGGCAATCTCTGTCACATCTGCCACACACAAACTGAGTCGCTGCTGTTTGATTTCTGGAACGTCGCTTGCGAAGAGCCCTTTTCTCATCTGCGCTTTCTGCTCTCCTCCTCTCCGCATTCACAACGCCTTGTTGAACGGCTGTCCTCCATGCCGCCCCGTCGTCTGCCAGAGTCTCCCAAGAGCTTGGGTCAATCCCTGAGCTTCTAAGGTCCCTTTTGCATGCGTCTACAAAGTGTAGCTGTGGGCGGCCTGGAGTTCGCTTCCGGTTTGCGAGTTCGCCGTAGAGAACGTCTTTTGGTATGCGTCCATCCTCCATTCGACGCACATGGCCAAGCCAGCGTAGTCGGCGTTGGCTTAGGAGGGCAAAAATGGTCTGTAGGCCTGCACGACGGAGGACCTCTGTGTTGGTCACCTTGTCTTGCCATCGGATGCCGAGGGTGCGTCGCAAGCAGCGGAGATGGAAAGTGTTGAGCCTCTTTTCTTGGCTAGCGTATGTGGTCCAGGCTTCACTAGAGTAGAGAAGTGTGCTCAACACACATGCTCTGTACACCTGCATTTTGGTGTTCGCAGTGAGACAACTGTTGGACCAGATCCGCTTGTTCAGTTTAGCCATGATTGGTGAGGCCTTTGCAATTCTGGTGCTGATTTCAGCGTCCAGAGAGAGGTTGTCGCTTGTGGTGGACCCCAAGTACTAAAGTTTGTGGACAGTATTGAGGTCGGAGTCTCCAATGTGTGGTGATGGTGGTTCTTCACAGCCTTGGCCTAAGATCTCAGTTTTCTTCAAGCTGATTGTGAGACCAAACTCTCTGCAAGCGTGGGCGAAGCGATCAACGAGCCTCTGGAGATCTTGTTTACTGTGGGAAGCCAGCGCAGCATCATCTGCAAAGAGAGCTTCCCTGATGGTCTTCTTTTCCACCTTAGTTTTGGAACGAAGCCTGGCAATGTTGAAGAGCTTTCCATCATACATACAGACATACATACAGACAGACATACATACATACAGACAGACAGACAGGCAGGCAGACAGACACGCCAACGTCAGACTGCAGACTTCAGACTACTTAATCATTCAAGAACAGTAACATTAGGTCTCCCTGGGCCTTGTCTTACAGTTATTTCTTGCTACTGTACATAAAAAACATTATATATATATATACATAACAAATGAGCAAGAGAAGAAATAGAACCCCAACACATAAACAAACAAGTTGATATACCAGCAAGCAAATACATAAACTACAGGCAGAAGACTATCATCCAGACTGTAATGAATGGGGCTCAAGTGAAATGAAAACAAGACAATTTCACGTCAAAAGCGCATCTCATATCATTCACCAAAACACCACGATAAACCTTAACGCATCAAATGGGGAAACACTCAGCACGGAAGAAGCAAGAGTTAACCCCACTTGATATATGACTATTGCAGCCATTGCTTGTGACAAGGGAGAGAAGCGGAGCACTAAATATCGCCGGAGGCAGCAAAGATGGCAGTGGCACCAGATCTTCATCTGTTCATATATTTCGTGGCGGCATTTCCAGTTCCATTACGGATGTAACGTGTTCCTTCGTTATTTCTTTTAACGTCTATTCACGTATGTGATTCCAGATTAAAAAAAGTATTAAAAATGAACATCAAATAGATAGATAGATAGACAGACAGATAGATAGATAGATAGATAGATAGATAGATAGGTAGGCAGATAGATAGACAGATAGACAGATAGACAGACAGATAGATTTTCTTTTCTTTTATTGTTGTTTAAAGCCCAGCCGACTGCGCAGAGCCATATCAGGGCTATAACAGACAAAACTTCAACAGGAAAAACAAAAAAAAGAAAAGAAAAGAAAATTAAGTGCACATATCAATGCATTCACGCACATAATCTAAAGACATGCCCCCGGCGTAGGACCATTCCGTCCGATTTATCGCACAGGGAAGATTTAAAAAACACGCCTGAATACAAAATATAAGCATACGTAAGGACACCAAAACATGTATAAAAACAGGCATAAATTACCTAAAATTGCTTCCGCATATCTCACCTCCTTGAGCCAAAAAATGCACTTAACACATGTACCCAATTATCAATTTGAAGAAAAAGCATAAAAAGCATGTAAGACGTTATCGAAAAAATACAGGTGAATGGACCAATACGGCAGAAAATAAGTAGAAATGAGAGAAAGCAAGTCAACAAAGCAGAAACAAAGAGAATGACAGAAAAGAGGAAATTTCTAGCACAGAATTTCCAGAAGGTGGGGATACTATTTATACTGAAAGAGCCCCCGGCAACCCAACGGGGGAGACAGACAGATAGATGGATAGATAGATAGATAGATAAATAGATAGATAGATAGATAGATAGATATAAATATGGATGTATGGGTGGATGGATGGATAGGTGGGTGAATGGATGGATGGATGGATGGATGGATGGATGGATGGATAGATAGATAAATCATCTGTTGTTGTCTGGTGGGGTAAAGGTGGAGAAGAGGAATTTCCTATCGAATTAAACGCATTGTATCAGTCAAGGAATAATGAAAAATCTAACAAGCAAACAAACAGGGATAGGTGGGAGTTACAGATGTAATACAATCGGGCTTAATCAAATGTAACGACCTCGGGAGTCTTTAGTAAATGCCTAGCAATGTGTAAATACAGAGTGAAATCAGTATGGGGTATTTTTGTTTTTGTTTTTTTTGTTATTTATTTATTTTTTTTTTAGATTTGTTACTGATGCGGGAAATCAGGTCCATTGTTACAACACAAAAGATGATTAACTGTTATAAAATCACTACAGATACATTTGGTGGTTTTACTGATTTTTGTTCGAAGTGAGTTGCGACATAATCTATAAGCATAAGTTATTTTCCTGTCCTGTAAAACCCTGGTAGTTTACGATGAAAGGGCGAAGTTTACATTGCGTTTTTACTTGTTGTCTAATATACCATTCATTTCATGGTCAGAGTTCAAATTTTGCAATGCCAGCTTTCTCCATTGCTAGATATCTAGCTATTTTGTCGAACCGATCATTATATATATGATACCACAGTGGGATGGGATCCAACAAAAGTAACTCGGTATTGTTTGTTATCAAATAATAAATTATAAATATTAACGCACTATTTTCTTTATATTCCCAACTTTTTAGGGATTGTAATGCAGCTTTCGGATATACACATAATAAGATACTAAACAAAAGATACAGGTAGATCCACTACATATTTCCATTAGGATGGCATCTAATTCAGAAGTGAAGGTTGAATGTCCCAGTCCTAAAGAGTAAGCCTTTTCTACTTTAAAATTTTGGATTTACGAAGCCAGCGCCAGCTTCACCATCGTTTACAACAGAGCCATTAATAATATTGTCAAGTGATGTAAATACTTTCTATGGCAGATGTGACAGAACGTCAATTGCCAACACGTGTGGATTGAAATCTTTTTTCAAGTCAATTTCAGTGTAGTTGATATCAAAAGTTGGATTGGACATTCCAGGGGGGTAGAGAAAAACATATCAATTTATAAGAAACCTTTGTAGGTACTACACTGGGAATTTCGAATAGCTCATTCGTGTAAGTGGTATTATGCTTGTGCCTTTATTGTTCTTGCTCTCTTGGGGAAATGGATGTTCACCGAATTTCAAGTTCTGTATCGGCATCATTAACTACTGTATTTGCTCTCTAAGTACACATATCAATGCATTTGCGCTCATAATCTAAGGAGATGCCCTGGCGTTGACCAGTCCGTCCAATTTAACGCACAGGAGGTTTAAAAACACACCTGAACACAAATTCAAACATAACTAAGGACACTAAACCATATATAGAATGGGCCTACATTACCTAAAATTGCTTCCGCATATATTTCATCGAACACATAAGGTGAATGGGGAAAAAAAATGATAGGAAGAAATGACAGAAAGCAAAGGAGGAAGAAAGAGAAACAATGAGAGTGACAGAAAAGAGGACATTTCTAGCACAGAAGTTTCAGAAGGTGGCGATACTATTTATACTGAAAGAGCCCCCGTCATCCCCACGGGGGATATAGCTTTGATCATGTGACTATTACGTCAGTGTTTAGCTTATTTGAGTCTTCCCCTAGTGCAGTGATACAGTAGATCAATTATGTCTTTAAAACAAAAGAACCGATAAAAGCATCGGTATCTCACAAAGCAACTAAACATTTTTTACGGCTTCTTTGAACACTTTCTATAGCTAGTCCTCGTATACTCTGAGGGTGGTAGGACTTTACAATTTACAAAACAGAAGAGAACAGTGATAGTTGTCCGCCTTTCAGTCAGTTCTAAGCTTCAAGCAGTCATTGAAACAGGAAGTGGCTGGTCCGCTCCTTGTCCGGGGGCTGCCCTGATAGAGGCGGGGGTTGCTGGTCAGTGAGATGACCTCTCCTATTATCATCATCATCATCAGGTGCCCTGCCGCATGGCGTTGGCGACCATGGACTTCCAACCATCTCTATCTCTCGTTACCCCCAGCACCTCCCCCACCCTCCTCATCCCCAGCCACTCTGCAAGTCCGTCCAGCATTCTCTCCCTGGGTCTACCTGGTGCTCTCTTTCCCTCCAGCTTCCCCGTTGTGACCAGGTGCTCCAAATCCCCCTTCCTCATAAAATGGCCTATGAATGTTGCTTGTCTTTTCCTAATCTTCCTTATGAGTGATTTACTTGTGCCTGCCTCCATCAAGACTGTCTCGTTTGTTTTCTTTGCTGTCCATGGAACTCTCAACATTCTTCTGAGAAACCACATCTCGGCTGCCTCGATCCTGCTCTCTATAGTCAGAGGTAACTTGTAACGCCTGTGCCTTGAGCCAATACCGTTTGGACTTATCACTGCTGCCTCCCGAATTGACTTTGCTGCCTTGCAGCACAGCACTAAAATGATCTCTGCAGTGCAAAGTCCTGGGCGATTGGTTATGGAGATCCTGGGTTGTTCAGTCATCAGGATCTCCCTGTAGGCCTCCTGACATGGTCCACAGATACACATCACAACAGTTGGTATCAGCTTGGCTAAAAGGAGCTTCCAGAATGTGGTGCGAAACGCCATCCAGTCGCCTGAAGGGCTCCAATTCATATTTGTATAGAGTTTACTGCTTTGACTTCTCTTCTCCCCCAAGTGCCTACTGCTATGTTATTATGTATTTCTTGTGTTGATAGTAAAGAGATGAAGATGAAAGAGGTAGGTTAGATTGGCTGTGGAAGTCTGTCTCTCAGTCAGTCTGGCTCCATGAAGGAGCGATTATTTTCGTTCGAAAAAAAAGCTTAGTTGGTAAATGTCACCAATACCACGGCGCAAAGTGTAAGAAGAAACATTTTACAGATAAAACATTGACAAACCTTCATATCATATTGGTAAATGTGACCACCCACCACGAAATCAGTCTTAACTCGCAGTCAGTCGAACAGCACTAGAAGCTGAAAAAGTGACTGAGGGTCTATCTGGGGTGTTTTGACTTTTTCTCAAAATTGATTTCTGTAGACTATAATCTATCCCCCACAGAATTTTTTTCTTGAAAAAAATGTTATTAATCAATTTGAATCGGTATTTTAATGCACTGATCGCAGCAGAAAGAACGCAATCTCCTACCAAAAGTACCGGGTACCTATTTTTGTCTCTTATTATGAAGCGTAACCTGTACAGTACCCGCACAGTAATATACTGATGGAAAGCTCTTTGGTGCACCTTTCAGATAATGACAGCGAAAATTAGAAACAAACTGGGTCAAAGCCACCAAATAAAGAAATTTAAGGAAAATGTGTAGGAGAGCACACAAAAACTTTAGAGGCCGTTTTCTCAAAATGGCTCTCATACAACTTAATGACTTTAAACATACATAACTTCTACTTTTTTTGAGTACAAGCCTTATTCAAGTACCAAAATAATCAGCAAAATGTACACTTTTCTGTGATATGTATATCTCAAAATGCCCAAAATGCTGGTTAAGACTGATTTCGTGGTGGGAGGTCACAAATATATAACCGATTACATTACACTCTATATGTAATAAAAGAGGTAGATACGGCAGCCGTTTGTTTTTTTTTCTATGAAGAAGTACAAATTGCTTGTCATTTTTGCACTGCCTCATTATGGATAAAACATAGTTAAACATTCATATCATATCGGTAAATATATGCATTACATTACACTCCATCTTTAAGAAGTGGAAGATGTGACAACCATTTTTCTCTGAAAAACTACACATTTCTTGTCACTTTTGCAATGTATTCTTCTATATGATGTTTAATGGTAAAATGTCTTGTAAAAAAAGTAATATTCGGCAAAATGTTACCTATGACATTGTTCAAAAGACAGACGATACTAACCACAAAACAGCAGAAAACAGACAAGACTTATGGCCTTTAAAGGAGAGGTGGTTTTTCCC
>JAPXFY010000017.1:57804972-57807472 GCA_030674185.1 Monoplex corrugatus
GACCAGGTGCTCCAAATCCCCCTTCCTCATAAAATGCCTACAAATGTTGCCTGTCTTTTCCTAATCTTCCTTATGAGTGATCTACTTGTGTCTGCCTCCATCAAGACTGTCTCGTTTGTTTTCTTTGCTGTCCATGGAACCCTCAACATTCTTCTTAGAAACCACATCGCGGCTGCCTCAATCTGTTCTGGCTTTGCTTGCTGACTGTCTACGCCTCGCATCCGTACAACAGTATTGGTTCTATATAACATTCAAGAACTCTCTTCCTGATGTTAATTGATAGGCATTTGTTGGTAAGAATGCTTGTCATCTTCTTGAATGCTGTTTTGGCTTGGCCGATTCTGCCGGCTATTTCTGATGTGCATCTTACAATATCTGTGCACTTACACAACTTACAATTATCGGTGTATCAAATATATGTTAGCCTGTCGACCATTTTGGAGTGTTCAAGAGGGACTCATTGCATTCGGGCAATTCTATATGCGCTCCACCCAAATCTGCCAGTATTTATCTTGCAAACTTCCTGGGCCTATGCGCTGTTAGGGTCTTGAAATGGGGGGTGAGGGTGGCTGAGGTACGTGTTGCTGATACCACCAGAATGATGGAAACATTTACCCTTTGACTCCCTGGTCCCGTCTGCCTACATCCGCATTGTCAGCTAAGCAAAACGTAACTATCAGAGAGAGAGGAGAAGAGAGAGAGAGAGAGAGAGAGAGAGAGAGAGAGACAGACAGCAGACAGACAGACAGAGACAGAGACAGACAGAGACAGAGACAGAAAGAGACAGAGAGAGACGGAAAAGAGAGAAAGAAAGAACAGAGATAGAGAGAGAGACAGACAGACAGACAAACTACATACAGAGAGAGACAGACAGACAGACACAGAGAGAGAGAGGCAGACACAGGCAGGCAGACAGACAGACAGACAGAACAGAACAGAACAGATCAGGATGATGAAAGTGCAAGTTTATATTTACATTTTCCCAGTGATGCATGGGAGCAAGGCGCTGAGCAAAGTGCACTAAACTCCCCTGGCCACAGAACGAACGAAGTCAGCCAGTTCACTGCCCCTTGTCCTTACACACACCCTGCCCTCATCTCTACAGTCAACACGATTAGCTCACAATGCGATCTGCTCTCTGTCAAACTGAAGGAATCAAGTCTTCACACTGACGCTATTAGCGGTGATCACTCACTCTGGATGGCTGACGTGAATGGGATTACTGATATCTCTGCCAGTTATCCGAAGAGATAAAGTTACCCTTTGATATCATTATTCCTTGCTGGGATAAATGGATTGGGAGCCCAAGTGGTCACAGCGTGATGGGCCTACCCAAATACATCATTGCTACGGAAATAGGTTAGAGATTGGAATCTGAATTTTCTTCAGGATAAATTCATTGCACTCTGACAATTTTAGAAGCACTGCATCCAAATCTGCCAGCTAATATCTGAGAGATCTCCCGCAGTGGAAAAACAAACCAAACAAACAAGAACAACAAAAACAAAAGCAACAGAAATCATCAGCAAGTGTGGCATGACACCGTGTGGACATACAGTTCTCCACTCCCATTCATCCAAACAAGTGATTCTGATCGAGCTCAGTGTACCATAAGAAAGTAGGGTGGAGGAAGCCCATATCTACATGACTGAAAAGTACGCCTGTCTAGCCAGCAACTTGAGGACATCAAGCTAAAGTCTTCGCCATAGAGGTTGGAGCAAGGGGGTTGACAGGCACATCAGCCTATGATCTCATGAAGCAGCTCTCGATTACGGGGACAGAGAGGACCAGAGCCCCAATGGCAACGGCAGAAACAGCGGAAAAACGCTCCAGCTGGATCTGGACCAGGAGGAACAAAAGTAAACTTCACAAGGCTTAGAATTCCTTCATATGTTGCTGGTGACCAATAGCCAAGTGATTAAGACATCCCTCACAAAGGTAACTTTGCCTTGAGAAACCTGACCACCTAGGATGAGCGGATTCAGTTCCAAGCGGAGGACAATTTATATATATGGCTCTCCCCAAAGTTTCTTGCTACTGAGAGATTCTTTGAACAGGCACCAATTACTATACGGAATGAATGTATGGCACAGACTATTAATCTTAATTCTTACGTTTTTTTAAACTGATAATTTTGGATTTTAATTCGATTGTTCTTACTATATCATATCATTTTATTTGATTCATTTGGAGTTTTTTATTACCCCGGCAGGTATACGTGCATTGATGTCATTGTTTAGGGGCCTGTGTGTGAGAATGTGTGTGTAATGGTATGAACGTGCGCGTGTGTGAGTGTGTGCGTACGGGTATGCGTGTGTGTATGTGTGTGTGTGTGTGTGCGAGTGTGTGTTTGTGTGTGTGTGTGTGTGTGTGTAAGTGTGCGCGCGCGCGTGTGTGTGTGTTGTGTGTGTGTGTGTGTGTATGTTGTGTGTGTATGTGTGTGTGTGTATGTGTGTGTGTGTATGTGTGTGTGTGTGTGTGTGTGTGTGTGTGTGTGTGT
>JAPXFY010000017.1:57809972-57812472 GCA_030674185.1 Monoplex corrugatus
ATCAAAGAGTCAATCATTGAGGTGGGTCTTTCGGGATCAAAGTGTCAATCATTGGGGTGTGTCTTTTCAGGGATCAAAGGTCAATCATTGGGTGGTCTTTTCAGGGATCAAAGTGTCAATCATCTGGGTGTGTCTTTTCAGGGAATCAAAGTGTCAATCACGGGTGTGTCTTTTCAGGGATCAAAGTGTCAATCATTAGGATGTGTCTATTACACGAGATCAAAGTGTCAATCATCAGGGTGTGTCTATTACGGAGATCAAAGCGTCAATCATCAGGGTGCGTCTATTACGGAGATCAAAGCGTCATTCATTAGGGTGGTCTATTACGGAGATCAAAGCGTCATTCATCAGGGTGTGTCTATTACGGAAATCAAAGCGTCATTCATCAGGGTGTGTCTATTACGAGATCAAAGCGTCATCATCAGGGTGTGTCTATTACGGAGATCAAAGCGTCATTCATCAGGGTGTGTCTATTACGGAGATCAAAGCGTCAATCATCAGGGTGTGTGTCTATTACGGATATCAAAGCGTCATTCATCACGGTGTGTCTATTACGGAGATCAAAGCGTCATTCATCAGGGTGTGTCTATTACAGAGATCAAAGCGTCATCATCAGGTGTGTCTATTACGAGATCAAAGCGTCATTCATCAGGGTGTGTCTATTACGGAGATCAAAGCATCATTCATCAGTGTGTGTCTATTACGGAGATCAAAGCGTCATTCATCAGGGTGTTTCTATTACGGAGATCAAAGCGTCATTCATTAGGGTGTGTCTATTACGGAATCAAAGCGTCATCATCAGGTGTGTCTATTACAGAGATCAAAGCGTCAATCATCAGGGTGTGTCTATTACGGAGATCAAAGGTCATTCATCAGGTGTGTCTATTACGGAGATCAAAGCGTCATTCATCAGGGTGTGTCTATTACGGAGATCAAAGCGTCAAATTCATCAGGGTGTGTTATTACAGGAATCAAAGCGTCATCATTAGGTGTGTCTATTACAGAGATCAAAGCGTCATCATCAGGGTGTGTCTATTACAGAGATCAAAGCGTCAATCATCAGGGTGTGTCTATTACGGAGATCAAAGCGTCATTCATCAGGGTGTGTCTATTACGGATATCAAAGCGTTAATCATCAGGGTGTGTCTATTACGGAGATCAAAGCGTAATCATCAGGGTGTGTCTATTACGAGATCAAAGCGTTAATCATCAGGGGTGTCTATTACGGAGATCAAAGCGTTAATCATCAGGGTGTGCCTATTACGGAGATCAAAGCGTAATCATCAGGGTGTGTCTATTACAGAGATCAAAGCGTCATCATCAGGGTGTGTCTATTACGAGATCAAAGCGTCATTCATCAGGGTGTGTCTATTACAGAGATCAAAGCGTCAATCATCAGGGTGTGTCTATTACAGAGATCAAAGCGTCAATCATCAGGGTGTGTCTATTACGGAGATCAAAGCGTTATCATCAGGGTGTGTCTATTACAGAGATCAAAGCGTCATTCATCAGGGTGTGTCTATGACGGGATCAAAGCGTTATTCATCAGGGTGTGTCTATTACAGAGATCAAAGCGTTCAATCATCAGGGTGTGTCTATTACGGAGATCAAAGCATCAATCATCAGGATGTGTCTATTACGGAGATCAAAGCGTCATTCATCAGGGTGTGTCTATTACGAGATCAAAGCGTCATTCATCAGGGTGTGTCTATTACGGAGATCAAAGCGTCATTTATCAGGTGTGTCTATGACGAAAATCAAAGCGTCATTATCAGGGTGTGTCTATGACGGAGATCAAAGCGTCAATCATCAGGTGTGTCTATTACGGAGATCAAAGCGTCATTCATCAGGGCTGCCTAAACAAACTCCAAACGAGTAGACCCAGAGACCTAACCCAGGAAACATCGATGACCTCCACTGCCTTCAGTGCACGCATTTTGATTTTTGTTTCTCCAGAATGACTGCAGATCCTATTTGGGGATAATCGTGTTTCATCGTCAGATTACGAGAGGCCACACTGCCTGAAGTGACAAAACTCATCTTAATCTTTTCATTCCTGCACCTTGTCCACAAGCATCCTGCATTGTAAACAAAGCTAGCAAACCAAAACACTTGGCCTTTTGATCGTCTCATCCTGTCCACCAGCTTCTTGAACGGGGTAAGGGAGTCAAAGGGTTAAGACTTACAGTTGGCGGATAAGGTGCGGGAGTCAAGGGGGTTAAAGACTAGAGAGTTTACTGCACCAGACTGGACACGGAGGTTTTCCATCACCCCAACACCTTCCAGTAGATTTTCAGTTGTTGTCAAGGTGCTAACCGTTCCAATGAACATATAAACCCTGGTCCTGTGCTCAGCTCGCCCGCAGCGTATGTTAAAGATGCCATGGTAACAATGGGGTTGTCCCTGGCAACATTCTGAAGAAACAGCACCGTTCATTTGGTCAATAGAAGGACACACGCGCATAAAACAGGAAACAATTGGCTGGCCTCCATTTCCACCT
>JAPXFY010000017.1:57817472-57819972 GCA_030674185.1 Monoplex corrugatus
AGACTGTAGAGATGTCAGTATGTATAAAACCAGACTGTATAGATGTCAGTATGTATAAAACCAGACTGTAGAGATGTCAGTATGTATAAAACCAGACTGTATAGATGTCAGTATGTATAAAACCAGACTGTACAGATGTCAGTATGTATAAAACCAGACTGTATAGATGTCAGTATGTATAAAACCAGACTGTATAGATGTCAGTATGTATAAAACCAGACTGTATAGATGTCAGTATGTATAAAACCAGACTGTACAGATGTCAGTATGTATAAAACCAGATTGTATAGATGTCAGTATGTATAAAACCAGATTGTATAGATGTCAGTATGTATAAAACCAGACTGTACAGATGTCAGTATGTATAAAACCAGATTGTATAGATGTCAGTATGTATAAAACCAGATTGTATAGATGTCAGTATGTATAAAACCAGACTATAGTGATGTCAGTATGTATAAAACCAGATTGTATAGATGTCAGTATGTATAAAACCAGACTGTATAGATGTCAGTATGTATAAAACCAGACTGTACAGATGTCAGTATGTATTAAAACCAGACTGTATAGATGTCAGTATGTATAAAACCAGACTGTATAGATGTCAGTATGTATAAAACCAGACTGTACAGATGTCAGTATGTATAAAACCAGACTGTATAGATGTCAGTATGTATAAAACCAGACTGTACAGATGTCAGTATGTATAAAACCAGACTATACAGATGTCAGTATGTATAAAACCAGACTGTACAGATGTCAGTATGTATAAAACCAGACTGTACAGATGTCAGTATGTATAAAACCAGACTATAGTGATGTCAGTATGTATAAAACCAGACTGTATAGATGTCAGTATGTATAAAACCAGACTGTACAGATGTCAGTATGTATAAAACCAGACTGTAGAGATGTCAGTATGTATAAAACCAGACTGTATAGATGCCAGTATGTATAAAACCAGACTGTAGAGATGTCAGTATGTATAAAACCAGACTGTATAGATGTCAGTATGTATAAAACCAGACTGTAGAGATGTCAGTATGTATAAAACCAGACTGTACAGATGTCAGTATGTATAAAACCAGACTGTAGATATGTCAGTATGTATAAAACCAGACTGTAGAGATGTCAGTATGTATAAAACCAGACTGTATAGATGTCAGTATGTATAAAACCAGACTGTATAGATGTCAGTATGTATAAAACCAGACTGTACAGATGTCAGTATGTATAAAACCAGACTGTACAGATGTCAGTATGTATAACGCCAGACTGTACAGATGTCAGTATTCATGTAGCCAGTTTCAATTTAAGTTTCAGTTTCTCAAGATGACGTCTCTGAGCTCGGAATGAATTCCATTTTGCACTAACATCACAGGTGCCATGTGATGGTGATCATGTCACATGAACCCATGAGCTGGCCAGTCCTGAGATCCTACCTATTGAATTGGTCAAATTATAGAGATATCAGTATGTATCTGAGTTGGTTGAACGTCGGATTCACATGCTAATGGTTGTGGCTTCGAATCCCGGGGTGCGCTATATTAAAACTGGCCTTCTCACTGTCCCATCTTAACATCATTGTTGTTCTGGTGGTGTCAGTATAGGATTGGATAAGTCCCCCTTCCCCCACTTCCCTGGGCTAGTTATCCCAATCGGCCATATCACCTGAGATGGGTGCCGACGTAAAACTGAACCACATCAATCAACCAATCAAGTCTTATGTACATGTGTTTAGGCAGGCAATAGAAATGTCAGTATGTAATTTATCCAGGCTACAGAGATGTCAGTGTGTATTCAACCAGGCTACAGATATATCAGTGTGTATTTAACCAGGCTACAGAGATGTCAGTGTGTATTTGGCCAGGCTACAGAGATGTCAGTGTGTATTTAACCAGGCTACAGAGATGTCAGTGTGTATTTGGCCAGGCTATAGAGATGTCAGTGTGTATTTAGCCAGGCTACAGAGATGTCAGTGTGTATTTGGCCAGACTACAGCATTCAAGAAGATGACAAGCATTCTTATCAACAAATACCTATCAATTAACATCAGGAAGAGAGTCCTTGAATGTTATATAGAACCAATACTGTTGTACGGATGTGAGGCGTGGACAGTCAGCAAGCAAAGCCAGAACAAGATTGAGGCAGCCGAGATGTGGTTTCTAAGAAGAATGTTGAGAGTTCCATGGACAGCAAAGAAAACAAACGAAACAGTCTTGATGGAGGCAGACACAAGTAGATCACTCATAAGGAAGATTAAGAAAAGACAGGCAACATTTATAGGCCATTTTATGAGGAAGGGAGATTTGGAGCACCTGGTCACAACGGGAAAGCTGGAGGGAAAGAGAAGAAGAATGCGAAGTATGCGAAGAATACAAAGAATGCGAAGAAGAAGAATGCGAAAAATGCGAAGAAGAAGAATGCGAAGAAGAAGAATGCGAAGAATGCGAAGAAGAAGAATGCGAAGAAGAAGAATGCGAAGAAGAAGAATGCGAAG
>JAPXFY010000017.1:57824972-57834972 GCA_030674185.1 Monoplex corrugatus
GAGGATTTCTGGTTTGGATCCTTGATTGCCAATGACGGATCTGATATAAGTGAATTGTTAAACGGTTCCTAGCTCCAGTTCACGGACAAATTATCGGTGGTGATGGCAGTGTTGTTACTGGTCATCAATTTGGTCTTCTCGTCACTGATTTCCATACCACATCTTAACGAAAATATTGGACGGACTTGCAGGGTGGCTGAGGGCAGAGAGGTGGAATATGTACGTGCGGCGACAAGGATGATAAATGGAGAACCATCATAGCCAACGCCATGCGGCAGGGCACATGCTGATGATGATCATCTTTAATCTGCTTTTTCTTAGTCTTGTAACAGTCCTGGATAATTGTGCCCACTACTTGCCAGACCATCCGTGTCATCTGCAACTTCTTCACGGAGTAGGCCTATATGGAACACACCATTGTACGTAGGTTCTATCTTGTGTTTCGTGGATATAGTCTTTCCTTCTCATACAGTTTTCGTTTGATGGTGTTAGTGTGTTGGTGTTAGCAGGATTGAGACAGCCGAGATGTGGTTTCTCAGAAGAATGTTGAGAGTGCCATGGACAGCAAAGAAAACAAACGAGACAGTCTTGATGGAGGCAGACACAAGTCGATCACTGATAAGGAAGATTAGGAAAAGACAAGCAACATTTATAGGCCATTTTATGAGGAAGGGGGATTTGGAGCACCTGGCCACAACGGGAAAGCTGGAGGGAAAGAGAGCACCGGGTAGGCCCAGGGAGAGAATGCTGGACGGACTTGCAGGGTGGCTGAGGATGAGGAGGGTGGGGAAGATGCTGGGGGCAACGAGAGATAGAGATGGTTGGAAGTCCATGATCGCCAATGCCATGCGGCAGGGCACCTATGATGATGATGATGGTGTTAGTGTTGTTAGCACACTTGGATCTTCTTTGCTCTGTTTCTTGCACCAAACCAACAGAATGATGTTGACTCAGCTTTTGTTTGGTCAAGTCTTTTACGATCTTAAAAAGCTTTCTTCTTTTGTGGCGTTGCTATCAGAGGTTTTTCTCGGTGTCTTTATTTTGTTGTCGATCCAGATTTCCTTTGGATTCTTCATTTCTTGACCAATTCTCTTGTTTCTGGCGCTGTAGTTTCCTTCTGTTTTCTTTTTTTTAAAGTTCAATCTCTCATCTGTGACTCTGTATTTCTGTTTTCCTTTCTAGGTTTTCTATCGTTGATCTGAGCTTCTTTTAAAGTCACTCATCTCCAAGGTATTACTTGTGGTCCAAGGCTTGGCTTTTCATCGGCTTATCCCTAAAACCGCTTTTGCTGTTTCAGTGATCACTTGGTTGAAATTGTTTGTGAGGGCTTCAAGGTCTTCTTCAAGCAGTAGTAGTGACCTAATTCTTCTCCTATGATCACTTGGAATTGTTCAACAATGTCAGGATCTTTCAGTAAGTCAAGACTGAATTTAAGACTTCTTTTTTTTTGTCATGTAAGTATACAGATATGAAAATAAATGTATTAATCGATAGTACAAAATTAAAGTAAATTGAAGTACAAAAGCACTGAACAGCACACACATACAGAATACAAGAAAGAAAAATAAGTCTAGCAAACAAGCAAACAAGCATAAAGTTTTAGTTTCAGTTTCTCAAGATGAAGTCTCCGAGCTCAAAATAAATTTCATTTGCACGAATGTCACAGGTGTCATGTGATGGAGAAGATCCAGGATGATCAGACAAGACAAAACAAAACAAACAAAAACAAAACAAAACAAACAAAACAAACAAAACAAAACAAAACAAACAAAAAATCAAGTAAACAAACATAAAAGCAAACAAAAACAAACAAACAAACAAACGAATGAACGAATAAACAAACAAACAAACAAACAAAGAAGGAAGTCAAAAACTAATGATGGAATGGTCACAGAAAGCACTAAGGCGATTTTCGTCTTAATTATTCTGCAGGTAAACAGTTTTTGTTTATCATATGTATTGACAAGGTTTTGACCTTGAGAGTCTACACACAATCTGGCTGGTCAGATTCGGGACTTGAAACACTCCATTGCTCTGTCTTCCGAGTTGACTGTTGAAAGAACGAAAGAATACCAGTGGCACATTAGAACCTGATTTTGTGTTTTATGGAGATGTTCTTGCACTTCCATACAGGTTTCAGCTCGGACAGTGCCGTTGTTGGTTTTGTTGTCCTTGACAGGGTTTCTGGATTGGATTCCTCACTGCTGATGACGCATCCAAAGGCAGAAGAAAAACCATGAAAATAGAATGAAAAACGCGTCTTTAGTACAACGAGACGAGACAGGCACAATTTTTTTTACCATCTGGCGCGGCCTTTTTCTTGCAGAAAACGTCCAAACAACAAATACAAAAAAAAAAAAATCTTATTTGCGCCTGTCTTGTCTTGTATTAAATACACGTTCTGATTTTATTTTCATGTTCTTTCTGACTCCTGTTTGCCTACAGGCGGGCGGTGACAGCTGTTTTGGGTGGATACAAAGTAAATGAATCATTAACAGTTCCTCGCTTCAGTCCATAGACAATTATACCAGTAGAGATACTACTGTTGTGACTGGGCATCAGCTTGGTCTTCTTCTCAATGCAGATTTCCATTTTAACAAGTTTAGTAACGTTTCGCTAACTGCTTACCAGGCCATGGACGACATGTCTGTGAAGCGAAGTTTGTGATTTTGTTTTCTTTCAGTCCTGACTGTGATGACACGATCTTCAAGTGCGTTAGTCATGATACGACAGGACACACCAGGAGTTTTTGTGACTCTGTATGTGCGTTAGTCATGATACGACAGGACACACCAGGAGTTTTTGTGACTCTGTATGTGCGTTAGTCATGATACGACAGGACACACCAGGAGTTTTTGTGACTCTGTATGTGCGTTAGTCATGATACGACAGGACACACTAGGCGTTTTTGTGACTCTGTCTCTCGGCTGTAGGAAGACACACTGTAAAAAGCCGCACACAGCTGCATTTCCAGAAACACAGAGAAAAAGAGAGAGAGAGAGAGGTGTGAGAGAGAGAGAGAGAGAGAGAGAGAGAGAGAGAGACGGGGGGGGGGGGGACTTTCAAAAACGGGTTATAGTTCAAATGGACTTTAGTCAGTGTGTGTGTGTGTGTGTGTGTGTGTGTGTGTGTGTGTGTGTGTGTGTGTGTGTGTGTGTATATATGTGTGTGTGTGTGTCTGTGTGTCTATCTGTCTGTCTGCCTGTGTCTGTTCTCTGTCTGTCTGTCTGTCTGTCTATCTTCTCTCTCTCTCTCTCTCTCTCTCTCTCTTTGCTGAGTCTGTGTTTGTCTTTTTGTGAATGTCTTACCGTATGTGTCTACGCGTGTATGTGCACGCACGCACGTATGCTGCAACAGGGCAATACCTGAACTTGTATTCTGATCATGAGAGCTTAGAGAACAGCCTGTACACGAGAATTTCTGGATAAATAATTGTGTGAGTCACAGCTCGTGCTGGCTGTTTGAACAGTTGCTCTAAAGTCTACACTGTTACGTTCACGTCTGGGTGAGGTAATTGTATGGTGGGCTTGTCTTGTCAAGTTGACGAAATGTATGGTGAACATATTGTAAGTCAATTTGATGAAATGTATGGCGAACATATTGTAACATATTGACAATTGTAGCAGAAATACTAAAGCCTGTGTGTTATTAACCCAGACGCCTGGCTTACACTGAGGCACAGCTTCCAACGTTTAACCTTTTCACTCCCGCACACTATCCGTCAGCTTCATATATAGAGCGTCAAAGAGTTAAGTTTCCTCTCCAAATCAATTATATTTCTGAATCAAGACGCGGTCTCAAACATGCACGCATAGTTTGTGTACTCTCTCTGTGTCTTTATCTGTCTGTCTGTCTGTCTGTCTGTCTGTCTGTCTGTCTGTCTGTCTGTCTGTCTTCTCTCTCTCTCTCTCTCTCTCTCTCTCTCTCTCACTCACTCTTCGTTTATTTTTCTTTGTTTCTTTTTTCTTCCTCTTTTTCTACTTCTGTTATTTTTTGTTCTCTTTTGTTTTTCCAGAGTGATTTATTGCACTCCAAGCTATCCATATGCGCTCCACCCAAATTGTCCAGTATTTCATCTGGCAGACTCCTCGATCCCACGCAAAACCGTATGGGAAACTGGAGATTGGAATTTATTCAAGAGGGATTAATCACACTCAAACAATTGCATATGCGCTCTACCCAAATATGTCAGCAATCACCTGACAGATTTCCCGAGCTTTGCACATAAGCATGTCGGCTGGCAAGGTCTTGAAGCGGAGAAACGGTGAGGAGAAATAAGGAAACAGTAAGCTGACACCACCAGAACGACTGAAACATTAAGATGGGCAGCCAACAGATCAGTGTTTAATTAAAGTTGCCAGCTGGGATTGAACTCGAGATATCAGATCAACCAGCCCGCGTTAAAAACAAGATCTTAACCTTAACTCAGCTTAACCCTTCGGCTCCCGCAGCCAACTGCAAAAGCTTAACCATGCAGGAAGCTTATGGATAGGACGAGGGAGTCAAGGGTTAAGGTTTTGGTTTTGCTAGCATGGTTGATAACGCAAGATGCTAATAAACAGAATGGGAGTCAAAGGGTTAATGAGCAAGTGAATGCCCTGGCAAGGCCTTGGAGAGTGAGGGGGTGGGAGGGAATGGGGGAAATGCTGACAGCAGCAGAATGATTAGAGCTAACGTTATGATGGGCAGCCAACGGGTCAAAAGTTTATGTTGCAGGCTGGGATTGAACTTAAGACATGTGAGCTACTAGTCCACGGCTCTATTAACCCTCTGACTCTTACATCCCGTCCACCAGCATCCCGCATTGCCAACCATGGTCATCATCATCATCAGGTGCCTTGCCACATGGCGTTGGCGATCATGGCCTTCCATCTGTTTCTATCTCTTTGTTGCCTCCAGCATCTCTTCCACCCTCCTTGTCTTCAGCCACTCTGCAAGTCCGTCCAATATTTTCTCCCTGGGTCTACCTGATGCTCTCTTTCCCTCCAAGTTTCCCATTGTGACCAGGTGCTCCAATTCCCCTTTCCTCATAAAATGGCCTATAAATGTTCCCTGTCTTTTCCTAGTCTTCCTTATGAATGATCTTCTTGTGTCTGCCTCCATCAAGACTGTCTCGTTTGTTTTCTTTGCTGTCCATGGAATTCTCAACATTCTTCTCAGAAACTACATCTCGGCTGCCTCAATCTTGTTCTGGCTTTGCTTGTTGACTGTCCACGCCTCACAACCGTATAACATTATCGGTTCTATATAACATTCAAGAACTCTCTTCTTGATGTTAATTGACAGGCATTTGTTGGTAAGAATGCTTTTCGTCTTCTTGGTACAAAAGTAAAAATTCATTTCTCTGATTCCCTCACCCTATCCACCTCTTTCCAACAGGACACTGGGAGATAGGTAAGGGAACCATTTTGGAGAAATCAAAGGGCTACATTTCTGCAGATGGTGGACAGGGTGCGAGAGTCATAGGGTTAAAGCCTCAATAACGCAGCCCCCGATTACCTGTCAAGCCTACTTGAGATCTATGCTCCCTCACGTACCCCTCCGCTCTGCCTCCGATCCTCTGACTTTTCGCTTTCCACGCACTAAGCTCAATACCTATGGTCCACGAGCCTTCTCTGTTTCTGGTCCGCTCTCCTGGAACAAACTTCCTCTCTCAGTCCGTCAGCAACCTACTTGTGTCTCCTTCAAGTCCGCTCTCAAAACTCACCTTTTCTCCTCTGCATAAAATCCTGACCTCACTCAATTCCCTCTGCAGCCTGTCTCCACTCGGAGGGGAATCACATTGCAATATATAATTGTATATAATATGCTCTCTATAATTTTCCATTGTTTTTATTCTTTCTCCCCATTTATAGCCGGTGTGGTGTGGTGTGTGTGGTGTGTGGTGTTGTGTGTGGGGTGTGTGTGTGTGTGTGTGTGTGTGTGTGTGTGGTGTGCGTGCGTGCGTTGCGTGCGTGCGTGCGTGCGTGCGTGTGTGTATCTGCTTCAGCGCTTAGATTTGATTTTATCAAGATTTTGCGCTATATAAATATTGTAATTATTATTAATTATAATTATTATTAAAGAAGCCGGCCAGCGGGTTGTAATAAATTGAATGGTTACCCACTCTTTGTCATACAGGCGCTAACGACAGACAGGACCACTGTCCCTAAAGAGTTTCTCCGTCTCTCTACTAGTGCTTAGAACTGTGGGGATTGACGCCTAGCGTGACAACAATGCCATCAGAAAGCAGGAAAGGCCTTTAGCTGTACTGCAACAATAACTGCTTTTACTGCAAGAGATTGCAGTTGTTATTCTGCCATTGCCGTCTACCGGGCTCTCTCTCTCTCTCTCTCTCTCTCTCTCTCTCTCTCTCTCTCTCTCTCTCTCTCCCTCCTCCCTCCCCTCTCTCTCATACACACACACACATATCATCTTCATCATCAGGTGCCCTGCCGCATGGCGTTGGCGATCATGGCCTTCCATCTGTCTCTATCTCTTGTTGCCCCAAGCATCTCCTCCACCCTCCTCGTCTTCAGCCACTCCGCAAGTCCGTCTAGCATTTTCTCCCTGGGTCTACCTGGTGCTGTCTTTCCCTCTAGCTTTCCCGTTGTGACCAGGTGCTCCAAATCCCCCTTCCTCATAAAATGGCCTATAAATGTTGCCTGTCTTTTCCTAATCTTCCTTATGAGTGATCTACTTGTGTCTGCCTCCATCAAGACTGTCTCGTTTGTTTTCTTTGCTGTCCATGGAACTCTCAACATTCTTCTTATAAACCACATCTCGGCTGCCTCAATCTTGTTCTGGCTTTGCTTGCTGACTGTCCACGCCTCACATCCGTACAACAGTATTGGTTCTATATAACATTCAAGGACTCTCTTCCTGATGTTAATTGATAGGCATTTGTTGGTAAGAATGCTTGTCATCTTCGTGAATGCTGTTTTGGCTTGGTCGATTCTGCCAGCTATTTCCGATGTGCATCTGCCCTCTGATGAAATGACCGTTCCCATGTATTTGAACTTATTAACCTGTGTCAAGGTTGTGCCATTTGCTGTTATTTTGCATGAGGGGATTTCATGTTTTTTACTGATTACCATGACTTCAGTCTTCCTGCTGTTTAGTTCCAACCCCTATTACCTTTGCTTTCTATGTCTATTATATTCACAAGGTTTTGTCGGTCCCTTTCATTTTCTGCAATTAGCACGGTGTCATCTGCGTATCGAATGTTGTTTATCATTTTCCCTCCAACCTTTAATCCAGGGTCTTCTTCTAGGTTTCTCATGATGTTTTCGCCGTAAAGTGAAAACAGATCTGGTGACAAATATATATATATACGTGTGTGTGTGTGTGTGTGTGTGTGTGTGTGTGTGTGTGTGTGTGTGTGTGTGTGTGTGTGTGTGTGTGTGTGTGTGTGTACATGTTTGTGCGTGCGAGCGTGCGTTTGTGTGTGTGTGAGTGCGTGTGTGTGTATGTGTGTGTGTGTGTATGTGTGTGTATGTGTGTTTATATATATATATATATATATATACATGTATGTGTGTGCGTGTGTGTGTATGTGTGTGTGTGTGCATGTGTGTGTGTGTGTGTGTGTGTGTGTGTGTGTGCATGTGTGTGTGTATGTGTGTGTGTGTGTGTGTGTGTGTATGTGTGTGTGTGTGTGTATGTGTGTGTGTGTGTGTGTGTGTGTGTGTGTGTGTGTGTGCACGTCCATGCACGTACGTCTGGATGTAAGTGAGTGTCTTGTTCACAATGTTACTGTGTTGCAGTTGTTGTGGCACTGTCACACTGTCACACTGGCACACTGTCACACTGGCACACTGGCACATTGTCACACTCTCACACTGGCACACCGGCACACGATCACACTGTCACACTGGCACACTGTCACACTGTCACACTGGCACACTGGCACATTGCCACACTGGCACACTATCACACTGGCACATTGGCACACTGTCACACTGGCACACTGGCACATTGCCACACTGGCACACTATCACACTGGCACACTGGCACACTGTCACACTGGCACACTATCACACTGGCACACTGTCACACTGACACACTATCACACTGGCACATTGACACACTGGCACACTGTCACACTGGCACACTGGCACACTATGACACTGGCACACTGGCACATTGGCACACTAGCAAACTGTCACACTGTCACACTGTTATCAATGGCACTTACTCTCAACCTGCATACCTGACCTGTGGTGTTCCACAAGGATCTGTCCTTGGCCCTGTTCTTTTCACTCTTTATACCTCCCCCCTGTCCACCATCATCAACTCCCACTCTATAAAACACCACTTCTATGCTGATGACACCCAACTTCAAGATAGTGACTCACCTGATAATATACAGCGCCTGTTGACTCGCACCACTGAGTGTTACTCGGACATTAAGAACTGGATGACACACAATAGACTTCAGCTTAATGACGACAAGACAGAAGCTATCCTCATTGGCACCCGTCAGAAACTTTCCCAGCTGCCTCCTCTTTCTCTCCCATTATGTAACACATCAGTCCCAATTTCTGATTCAGCTAAAAACCTTGGTGTCTGCATTGACTCTACCCTGTCCATGAACAACTTTGTTTCTCAAACTGCCAGATCTTGCTACTATCATCTCCATCGTATAAGCCTGATCAGGAAGTATCTCTGTCGAAACAACTGCAAAACTCGTTCTCTCCTTCATAATGTCTCGCATTGACTATTGCAATTCACTCCTGTCTGGTCTTCCTGCCTCCACCATTCACATCCTACAGCGCATTCAAAACAATGCTGTACGCCTTGTACTCAAAAAGAAAAAAGCTGACCACATATCTCCTCTCCTGGCACAACTTCACTGGCTCCCTGTATCAAAGCGCATACAGTACAAACTAGACACCATGTGCTACAAAAGCCTCAATAACGCAGCCCCCGATTACCTGTCAAGCCTACTTGAGATCTATGTTCCCTCACGTACCCTCCGCTCTGCCTCCGATCCTCTGACTTTTCGCTTTCCACGCACTAAGCTCAATACCTATGGTCCACGAGCCTTCTCTGTTTCTGGTCCACTCTCCTGGAACAAACTTCCTCTCTCAGTCCGTCAGCAACCTACTTTTGCCTCCTTCAAGTCCGCTCTCAAAACTCACCTTTTTTCCTCTGCATAAAATCCTAACCTCACTCAACCCCCCTCTGCAGCCTGTCTCCGCTCGGAGGGGAATCACTTTGTTTTAATATATAATTGTATATGATGTGCTCTCTGTGGTTTTCCATTGGTTTTATTCTTGCTTTTATTGCTTTTATTCTTTTCTCCCATTTGTGGCCATGCATTGTGTGTGTGTGTGTGTGTGTGTGTGTGTGTGTGTGTGTGTGTGTGTGTGTGTGTGTGTGTGTGTGTGTGTGTGTGTGTGTGTGTGTGTGTGTGTGTGCGTGCGTGCGTGCGTGTGTGCGTGTGTGTCTTTTCGGCGCTTGGATTTGATTTTGTCGAGATTTGCGCTATATAAATATTGTAATTATTATGTATGCATGTGCGTACGTATGTATGTATGTATGTATGTATGTATGTATGTATGTATGTATGTATGTATACACTTAGATTTATGTATGTATGTATGTATGCATGTATACGCTCAGCTTAGATTTATGTATGTAAGTATGTAAGCATGTATGTATGCATGTATACGCTCATATGTATGTAGGTATGTATGCATGTCTACGCTCAGCGCTTAGATTTGATTTTGTCAAGATTTTGCGCTATATAAATAAAATATATTATTATTATTATTATTACTGTCACACTGACACACTGTCACACTGGCACACTACCACACTGCCATACTGTCACACTGTCATACTGCCACACTGTCATACTGGCACACTGTCACACTGCCACACTGGCACACTGTCACAGAACACTGGGTTCTCCTTGTGGCACTACAGCCCACCTGCCCACACTTCGCACGTTTTAAATCAACCCTTTGACTCCTCCACACTATCTACACTCATCCTGCATCGTCACCTATGACAG
>JAPXFY010000017.1:57839972-57859972 GCA_030674185.1 Monoplex corrugatus
TGATGGTAACATCAGACACAGCTGTGATGCTGTCTGAATACAACAGACATTGATGATAACATCAGACACAGCTGTCATGCTGTCTGAATACAGTAGACATTGATGATAACATCAGACACAGCTGTGATGCTGTCTGAATACAGTAGACATTGATGATAACATCAGACAGAGCTGTGATGCTGTCTGAATACAATAGACATTGATGATAACATCAGACACATCTGTGATGCTGTAAACATTGATGGTAACATCAGACAGAGCTGTGATGCTGTCTGAATACAATAGACATTGATGGTAACATCAGACAGAGCTGTGATGCTGTCTGAATACAATAGACATTGATGATGACATCAGACATTGCTGTGATGCCGTCTGAATACAATAGACGTTGATGATAACATCAGACAGAGCTGTGATGCTGTCTGAATACAATGGACATTGATGATGACATCAGACATTGCTTTGATGCCGTCTGAATACAATAGACGTTGATGATAACATCAGACACAGCTGTCCATGGAGATGACGATGGTGATGGTGATGATGGACACCAGTTTCAGTTTCAGTTTCTCAAGAAGACGTTTCCGCGCTCGGAACGAATTCCACATGCATTAACGTCACAGGTGCCATGTGTATGGTGATCATGGCACAAGCCTTAAGCCTGCACATAAACCCATGAGCTGGTGGACACCAGCACTGGCCTACGTTCTGTAGAGTCTAGCAAGCACAGCGTGTGTGTGTGTGTGTGTGTGTGTGTGTGTGTGTGTGTGTGTGTGTGTGTGTGTGTGTGTGTATGTGTGTGTGTGTGTGTGTGTGTGTGTGTGTGTGTGTGTGTGTGTGTGTGTGTGTGTGTGTGTGTGTGTGTGTGTGTGTGTTCATGTAGAAGAGCGTTCTTGCATGAGGACGTCCACGATTTTTTTTTTGTAACCAGGTTACATTGTAGTTTCCTTTTCTTCTTCTGTGCCATACTGCTTACTCAAAAGTTTAAATGCAAAACTTGTTCTGTAAAATTCAAAGCGCCCAAGAAAGCAGATGGGCACCTGATAATGTGTTGATATAGACCTTAAGACACGATCATTATGGATCTTTATCTATCACATGGCATCTGCGGCGTCAGCGCATATGGACTTCACTGGGAGTGCGGATACGCCATTTTGAAAAAAACTGAAACCGATAATGCCAGAAAAATTAAGGTCTCAACCACCTCTCTCCCCTGTTACCTCATTCAATCGGATTTTTTTTCATCTTCATCTAAAACTGATTTGTGGTAAACCAGCGTAAGCAGTCCATCAAAAGTTATTGACTGCGGTTCTTCTTCATAGTCAATAGATATATGGATTGACCTTGGAGGAGATTATCATTTTACTTGGTTTTTCCCCTAGTCAATAGGTATGGATTAACCTTGGTGTAGATCATTATTTGTTACTTCTACGAATCTTTTATGTCAGACATATTTGACATTTCTGTCTGGTATCGACTTACAGGATTGAGCAGGGCTTGGCCTGGGAAAGACTTTTCACATTTATATATGTTTTTCCCTTGATATAACTGTTCTTGTCAATAATGTTGACGTAGCTACTGCTGGTGGTATTATTAGTATTGCTACTGCTGCTGTTGCTGCTGCTTATACCACCACCACCACCACCACTACTACTAGTGCTGCTGCTGCTGCTATTACTACTACTACGACGACTACGACTACGACTACGACTACTACTACTACTACTACTACTACTAATAACGACTACTACGACTATTACTACTAGTAACTACTATACTACTACTACTACTACTGCTACTACTACTACTACTAGCTGCTGCTGCTGCTGCTACTGCTACTACAACGACTACTACTACTACTACTACTACTACTACTACTGCTACTACTACTACTACTATGACAACAACAACTATTACTACTACTACAACAACTACTACTACTACTACTACTACTACTACTACGACGACGACGACGACGACGACGATGACGACGACGACGACGACGACTTACTACTACTACGACGACGACGACGACTACGACTACTACGACTATTACTACTACTACTACTACCTACTACTACCTACTACTACAACTATTATAACTATTACTACTACTACTACTACTACTACTACACTACGACGACGACGACAACGACGGTGACGACGATGACTATGACGACGATGGCGGCTAATCCTCTTCCTCTTTCACCTCCTCTTCCTACTATATTAACACTGCCACTGTTGACGCTGCTGCTACTACTATTACTACGACTACTATTACTATGACTACTATGCTACAACTGCTATTACTACAACTACTATTACAGCGACTAATATTACTACGACTATTTTCACTACTAGCACCACCATCAATCACCACCGTCAAATTACCAACACTTCAAGTACTACCAACACTTCAAGTACTACCACCACCACTAGTATTACCACCACCACTAGTATTACCACCACTACATGTTCTACCATTACCTATTACTCTACTACCACTTCTAGTACTACTGTTACTACTACTACTACTATTACTACTACTACTACTACTACCCACCATTACTATTATTACTATTACTGCTGTTGCTGCTACTGTAACAGTCATTGGCAGCACTTTTTTTGGTGATAATTGATTTCACAATTTTACCGGCAGTTTTTTTTCTCTCTCGATATTTTCGTTGTCACTATGAGAGATGGAAGAGCATAGCCAAAGAACACTTTTTTTTCCTGTGGGTGTGTGATCTTTCATTAAATCCTATCATGCGTGGTAAATGATCAGTTTTAAAGATGGTTTTATAGGAGTAAGGTTTGGTGTATTCTGGATTTATGCACTGGGTTGTTTACATGTTACGCATGATGTGACTGTTGTTCTTGTTACCGTTTGTAGAACTTTGAATGCTCTTGACTGTGGACAAGGTGTGTGCGCGGAAAACAGTGATGTTATAAAATAATAATAATTACAATATTTATATAGCGCACAAATCTTGATAAAATCAAATCTAAGCGCTGAACAGACACACACGCACGCACGCACATACACCACGCACGCACGCGCGCGCACACACACACACACACACACACACACACACACACACACACACACACACACACAACACGTGCCAATTTCTCTCGATGATAAAATAGTCATGTTTTGTGGCATAATCCGTCTAATATCACTTATAGTGAAAAGACGTTAAATTAAAACGAACGAACGAACACATACACACATGCATGGCTATAAATGGGGAGAAAGAATAAAAGCAATGGAAAATTATAGAGCATATTACTACTAAAACTACTACGATACGACTACTACTACACGACTACTACTACTACTACTACTACTATATACTACTACTACTACTACATGTTCTATGGTTTGCGCAGATCAATGAATATTATGGGTGAATCTTTTATTTGACTAATCCCTTATCGATGTGAGATTGATACGTTTGTGTTTGTGTTTATTTCGAAATGTTGAAAAAAAACACACCTAAATTTCCTTGTGGATTAATAAACCGGTGTTGAATCGAACTCAACTGAACTGAAAACGCCCAAGCATTCTCCATTCCACATTGTAGGAGCCTACGCATTGTTATTTTGAGATTGTATGTATGTTTGTCCAATTGGTGATGGTTATTGGTTTGTTGTTATTGTTGTTGTTGTTGTTGATAATGATATTATCATTATCATCATTATATCGTTTTATCATCATCATCATCATCATCATCATCATCATCATCATCATCATCATCATCATCATCATCATCATCATCATCATTATCATTATCATTACTATTACATTATCATTATTATTATTATTATTATTATTATTATTATTATTATTATTATTATTATTATTATTATTATTATTATTATCATTATTATTATCATTATTATATTATTATTATTTATTATTATTATTATTTGTTGTTGTTGATGATATTATCATGATTATTATTTTTAGTAGTAGTAGTAGTAGTGGTGGTGGTAAAAATAATAGTAGTAGTAGTAGTAGTAGTAGCAGCAGCAGCAGCAGCAGCAGCAGTAGTAGTAATAGTTGTAGTAGTAGTAACAGTAGTAGTAGTAGTTTCTGCTTCTGTTGTTGTTGTTGTTGTTATTGTTGTTGTTGTTTATTGTTGTTGTTTTTCCCATTCCATGGTGGAATGTCGGTAACGTCCTCTTTCTATCATTGTAATATGAACATACAGCTGTCCCATCCACAACAATCACTAATGAACACTCACTACAGACGATGGACACTATCAACAACGTTCTGTTGTGAAGGTCTGGCCGTCTGTCCTTGCTTGGTACAATAAGCGGGCTCTGTGTCCCTTTCATTCTGTACACCTATACTGAGTTGCTGGTACTTCTGCATGTACACAGAGTACATTAACCTGCTGTCTATGTGTCCCTTTAATACTGTACACCTATACTGAGTTGCTGGTACTCTGCATGTAACAGAGTACATTAACCTGCTGTCTATGTGTCCCTTTAATATTGTACACCTATACTGAGTTTCTGGTACTCTGCATGTATACAGAGTACATTAACCTGCTGTCTATGTGTCCCTTTAATACTGTACACCTATACTGAGTTTCTGGTACTCTGCATGTACACAGAGTACATTAACCTGCTGTCTATGTGTCCCTTTAATATTGTACACCTATACTGAGTTTCTGGTACTCTGCATGTAACAGAGTACATTAACCTGCTGTCTATGTGTCCCTTTAATACGTACACCTATACTGAAATTCTGGTATACTCTGCATGTATACAGAGTACATTAACCTGCTGTCTATGTGTCCCTTTAATACTAGTACACCTAATACTGAGTTTCTGGTACTCTGCATGTATACAAGAGTACATAACCTGCTGTCTAGTGTCCTTTTAATACTGTACACCTATACTGAGTTTCTGATACTCTGCATGTATACAAGTACATTACCCTCTGTCTTGTGTCCTTTAATACTGTACACCTATACTGAGTTTCTAGGTACTCTGCATGTATAATGTACTATACTGACAACCTATGCTGTGGTACTCTGCATGTACACTAGAGTACATCAACCTGTTGTCATAGTTTTTCTGTCTTTCGTACGTAACACCTAAAATGAGCCTTTATCTGTATTTGTGTGTCTTTCATTGTGTACAATTTCACCGAAACAACTACCTGTCTTGTGTTTTTTTATAATGTACACCTATACTGAGTACAATTATATGTCCATGTCTTTCGTAATGTACACCTATACTGAGTACAGTTATATGTCTATTCTTTCGTAATGTACAACCAATACTGAGTACAATTATATGTCTATGTCTTTCATAATGTACACCTATACTAAGTACAAGTTATATGTCATGTTCTTTCATACTGTACACCTATACTGAGTACAATTATATGTCTGTCTTTGATAATGTACACCTATATGAGTACAATTATATGTCTAATGTCTTTGTAATAATGTACACCTATACTAGTAGCAGTTATATGTCTATTGTCTTTCAAATGTACACCTATACTGAGTACAATTATATGTCTTGTGTCTTTCGTAATGTACACCTATACTGAATACAATTATATGTTATGTAATAAAGTACAATTATATGTCTGTGTCTTTCATAATGTACACATATACTGAATATAATTATATGTCTGTGTCTTTGATAATGTACACCTACACTAAAGTACAATTGTATGTCTATGTCTTTCACAATGAACACCTATACTGAGCATAATTACATGAGTATGCCTTTCATAAAACAGCGAGAGAGAGAGAGAGAGAGAGAGAGAGACAGACGAAGACAGACAGAGACAGACAGACAGACAAAGAGACAAAGAGAACAGAGAAGGAGACAGGAGAGCGAGAGAGAAGAGACAGACGAAGAAAGAGAGAGAGCAGAGAGAGAAGAAGAGACAGAGAGAAGAGAAGAGAGAGAGAGAGAGAGAGAGAGAGTGAGGAGAAGAGAGAGAGCGAGAGAGAGAGAGAGGAGAGAGAGAGAGAGAGAGAGAGTGAGAGAGAAGAGAGAGAGAGAGAGAGAGAGAGAGAGAGAGAGTTGTATGAAGAAAAGGGAATACAATGTCAATAACAATGAGACTAAAAGCGACAAAGAAAATGACAGTGACAATGACATTAACAGTGACGATGACAGTAACGATGATATAACAACAATATGGCATTGACAATGACAATAACAATAACAATGACAATGATACTCGTAATGGAAAGGACAATGACAAGGACAATAACAAAAACACTGACCATGACAATAATATTGAGGTGACCATAACAAAAACAATGACAAACACAACAACAAACAAATACAAAGATTATGACAATGACCAAAAGCAGTGAGACTGACAGTGACAGTGACAATGACAATGACAATGGTACTCTCATTTCTAACAGTAACATTCATCGACTCAAAGCTGTTTCAAACTTGCTGTCAGTATTTCTTCTTCTCCATCATAACTGCCTCTCTCTTTTCACAAGCATTTCCTGATCTTCCATTTACAAGGCATATCATCAACACCTTCTTCTCTGTGGATCTGTCCCATTTTCTCTCAAGGTAGCCATTGTTCGACCTCTGCTGCAAAAAAAGAACGCTTTCGATTTAAACACCCAAAAACTATCTGTAACAAGCATTTCCTTTCCAAGCTACCTAAGAAAATGATTTTGAAACAGTTGAACAATTATCTTTTTACCAACGATTATCACCATCCTTTTCAGTCAGTTACTGATCTGACCACAGCACTGAAACTGCTCTCTAATGGTTTGGTGCTGTCAACTGACTGTTGCTAGATTTCGTACTTATTCTTTTAGATCTTAATGATGCCCTTGACACTATTAACAACATCCTCCTCCTCCTCTCTCGACTGGAACACACATTCGAGCCTAAGGTAGTAGGCTTACTCTCTCTTGTTTTTTTTTTCAGGCCTGTACTACTGTTTTCAGTCAGTCATGGCTAAAAAAATCAAAGTCCAAGCCAGTTAAACTTGCATATGGGATCCACCAAGGCTCTGTACTTGGACCATCCTTCTTCACATTCTACACTTCACCGGTTGCCAAAGTCCTCAGTCAGCACAACATCAATTATCATTTCTATGCTGATAACTCCCAGCTCTACAACAGTGCATCTTTTGAAAATCTTCCAGCTCTTCTTCCTGAAGCTTATGACTATCATGCTGAGATCCAGAATTGGATGATACAGAATAAGTTAGCTGAATGGAGATAAGATTGAAGCAATGCTCAATGGCATAAAGCACAAGCTTTCCGCTGTAAAACCAGTTTTTGTTTATCTATCCAACTAAGGAACACTATTGTAGGTTCTGTTTTAGTCAAGAACCTTGGCGTTGTTCTTGATCCTCAACTCACCATGCAGAAAGTCATCACACAAAACCTGTCAGACGTTTACTGTCAACTGCAACGTTTCAGTTCTGTTGGTCTCTATCGATTATTGTAACTTTCTGCTCTCTGGCTTGCCTGCTTCTTCTGTCGCACAACTCCAGCGTGTTCAGAATTCTGTGGCCCATCTTGCCGTTTGTAAACAGAGGCATGGTCTATCATTCTCTTGCTTCGCTTTCTGCATTGGTTGTCTGTTTCTTAAAGAAGTTTCGGAAAAGAACCAATACATTATGCTATAAGTGTATCAATGGTACTGCACCTATTTATCTTTGTGACCACTTCCAAATGTACACCCATGCTCGACCTTTCCGTTCTGTTTCTGATACTAGTTGTTTACATATTCCTTGACACACATGTTCCACAGTCGTGGCCGCTCTTTTTCTGTGTCTGGTCCATACAACTGGAACGAGCTTCTCCTGTCTGTTCCACATGCTCTGTCTTCCTTCAAGTCTACATTGAAGACAAACCTTTCGTCCAGCAGTTATTTCCCCTCTATGTGGTCACCCGTTTATCCTACTCTCCTGCTGTCCTCTTGCCCTGTCTGTACGTGTCTTGTAGTAGTAGGCCTCCCTCGGTCATGGACGACCATGGACAAAGTATATCCGTTCTAATGTCTAGATGGGCTGTCCAAGCAGCGTCGCCTGTGACTGTACAGCCCAAATGCAAGAGAGGCAGTCTCTGTCGCAGCGGTCGCATGTGTATGCTGATGCTGGTCCTGTTGGCTGTCATCCCTTTTCTGCGAACTCGCTTTTCTGATGCAGCAGTTGACAGTTTGTCCTCACCAATCCGCAGCTGTTTCTTGAGAGTGGTTCTCCAGCTAGTTTAGCGGTCATCTCGAGTCCTCCCAGCTCAAGTTTATCTCAAGCGCCTTCTGTCACCTTTGCAACTCTTTTATCTGCTTGCGCAATGTCTCTCTGCCCTGTGCACTCACCACCATAAAGGTGTAGCCTCGTGTTTTTGTCATTGCCACTGATGTTTTGGTGAATGTGAAGTGCGCGCGCCTATTCTTTTTCGCTATTAAATTTCTTGTTCTCGTTAATTCCCTTTATCTCCTATTTATCTTCTTTTTCTCTCCACTTCCTTTTCGCCTGCTAGTTCATCTTCTTTTTCTTCTCCTCCTCCTTCTTCTTTTCCCCTAACTCCAAGAAAATTATCGACGCCCCACACTAAAGAACGTGTTCACCGCATTCCTGCAGCTCTGTCAGTTGTAAGACAAATATTTTCTCTGTCCATTCCCCATTGTAGTCAGTCTTCCTCACAATCCCTGAATGGCTGCTTCGGCCATACCAACACACTTGTTGCTAGTCTACGTACACATATATATGCCTACAAATACAATAACACCACAACACACATCAGTCATCTGTAACATAAGATGAAAACAAAGCGAGACAGATCACTAGGAAAGAGGAGGAGGAGGAAGAAGAGAACATAGTAAGTAATGTGTGTGTGTGTGTTTAGTGAGTGTGTGTGTGTGTGTGTGTGTGTGTGTGTGTGTGTGTGGTGTGTGTGTATGTATGTGTGTGTGCGTGTGTGATGTATGTGTGTGTGTGCGTGTTCGTTCGTTCTTTGATTTAACGTCTGTTCATTATGAGTGATATTAGACAGTATATTATAGACGGTATATTATATATATTATATTATACTCTGTGTGTGTGTGTGTGTGTGTGTGTGTGTGTGGTGTGTGTGATGTATGTGTGTGTCGTCTGCGTGTGTGTATGTATGCGTGTGGTGTGTGTGTGTGTGTGTGTGTGTGCGTGCGTGCGTGTGTGTATGTGTGAGTGTGTGTGTGTAAGTGTGTGTGTGTGGGGGGGGGGATGTGTGTGTATGTGTGTGTGTGGGGGGGGGGGAGATGTGAGTGTGTATGTGTTAGCGAGTGCAGGCACTTGCTTGCTTACATGCATGTATGCATGCTGGCAAGTTCAAAGGTGCCAGTACTCACTACGAGTGTGTGTGTGTGTTCTCTCTCTTGTGTGTGTGTGTGTGTGTGTGTGTGTGTGTGTGTGTGTCTATGTGTCTGTGTGTCTGTGTGTGAGTGGATCACTGTGTCTGCGTGAACTTTGGACTGAGTGTACCGGGATTGGAGGCACACACCTGAGTGCGTCTGTGTGTGTACGCGTCCGTGCGTGTTCGCGCGAGTGCGTATAGTCTACGTGAGCGCGTGCACGCGCATGCGCATGCGTGTTTGAGCGTGTTGGCATTATGCATTTACCATGATGTGAAGTGTGTGTTTGGTTTGGCGATCAAGGACTGTGCTTGCCAAGATTAGGTGTGAGCAGAGCCAAAAACGACATGGGTCAGGGTGTGAAGATTGCGGAGGTTGGGGGTTATGTGTGTGTGTGTGTGTGTGTAAGAGAGAGAGAGAGAGAGAGAGAGAGAGGAGAGGAGAGAGAGAGAGAGAGAGAGAAAGGGAAGAAGAAGAAGGAAGAGAGAGAGAGGGGGGGAGGGAAGAAGAAGAAGAAGAAGAAGAAGAAGAGAGAGAGAGAGAGAGAGAGAGAGAGAGAGAGAGAGAGAGAAAAGAGGGGCAGACAGACAGGCAGACAGACAGGCACACAGACTGACAGACACACAGACAGACAGAGACAGGCAGGCACACAGACAGACAAGACACACACACACACACAGGCAGGCAGATAGACAGACAGGCACACAGACAGGCACAGACAGACACACAGACACACACAGACAGACAGACAAGCAGGCACACAGACAGACAAGCAGGCACACAGACACAGACAGACAGACAGACAGGAAAGATAAAACAGAGGCAGGCGGAAAGAAAACAGAGCAGGCAGACAGGGGGGAGGGGATGTTGCTGGCAGAGAGAAAGGTTACGACACAGCAGTAACAAACGTCAACCCGCTCTCCTGTAAATAAACTCACCTGGGACTGTTACGTAGCAGGTAAACACAGGTATATAGATACCTAGATCTGTAGCCTCCAGTTTGTGTGGCCCACACATCACCTACATTTCAGCAGGTAAATATACAGGTATATAAATATCTCCATGTCTAGCAGCACGTTTATGTGGCCTACATTTCAGCAGATAAACATACAGGTGTATATATTATATATATATATACCCAGATACGTGGCATATAGTTTTTTTGTGGTCCATATGTCATTAGGGAAATATGCAGGTATATACATACACACAAGCAGACATCTCTCTCTACCCTCCCTCTCTCTCCCCCCTCTCTCTCTCTCTCTTTCGCTCCCCACCTCTCTCCTCCCCCCCCTCTCTGTCTCCGTCTCTGTCTCTCTCCTATATATATATATATATATATATATATATATATATATATTTTTTTTATTAGGTACTGAGAAATGTTACATCAGTTGCACGTAGCGTGTATGAATCTTATTTTTCCATGTAAATAGAGACATATGCAGCAGCCTGTTTGGATGACCAACATTTCACCAGGTATAATACAGGTGAATAGCTAGAACTGTATAAACCGTGTGCGTGGCTCATACATCCTGGATATAACCAGTATTATTGGCATATGTATACAACAAGTTACAGTGGTTCGTTAGCCCATACTCATCTAAGAGAAGAGAAAAAGAAGAAGAAAATGAAAGGGGGGGGGGGGGGGGGAATCAGGAAAGTAACAGCAGCGGTAGCAGTAGTTGTAGTAATAGAAGAGAATAAAGAAGAAGAAGAAGAAGAATGCGTAGAAGAGAAGAAGAATGCGCAGAAGAAGAATGCGCAGAAGAAGAATGCGCAGAAGAAGAAGAAGAATGCGCAGAAGAAGAAGAATGCGCAGAAGAAGAAGAGATGCGCAGAAGAAGAAGAAGAATGGAGAAGAAGAAGAAGAAGAAAAGAAGAGTGCGCAGAAGAAGAAGAAGTGCGCAAGAAGAAGAAGAATGCGAAGAAGAAGAATGCGAAGAAGAAGAATGCGAAGAAGAAGAATGCGCAGAAGAAGAAGAAGAAGAAGAACAACAACAACAATAATAAGAACAACATCAAAAACAAGAACAAGAACAACAACGAGAACAAGAACAAGAACAATAAGAACAACAAGAACAATTCAAGAACAAGAACAAGAACAACAAGAACAAGAACAAGAACAACAACATCAAATACAAGAACGAGAACAAGAAGAAGAACAACAACGATAACAAGAACAAAACAAAACAACAACATCAAGAACAAGAAGAAGATGAACAACAACAACAAGAGCAGGATGACTGAATATTTGTGGATGTCTTGTTATACAATCAAACACGCGTTCAGAATCAATTTTCGTGTGTTTTGGGTTCCCAGTTTGTTTGTTTGTTTGTTTGTTTTAACGCTGGCAGTTAGTTTGATTAAGATACGAGACAGCCAGAAGGTTTGGACCAGTGGGCTTTAGACAAGCATGCAAGAAACAAAATATACAGGGGGGTGCAAAAGTAGGTATACAGTAATATCACATCATTATTATAATGCTTAATTCCGCTCTCGATTAGAGGAGTGTGTGAATACCGACAGCAAGCAGTTTGAGTATCTGAGGGTTTAAGGCTGTGCTTGTTATTACATGTATATGCGATATTCATTTGTTTGTATAATAAATGCAATGAATATTGTACGTGTTTTCTTTTTTCGTAACTGTATACCTACTTTTGCATCCCCCTGTATATTGACTAGAGTTCCAACAAGACCAACACATCAGATATTTCCTTCATGTTTCTCTGAGATGGAGAACCAAACTGGAAACAGAAGTACGTTTCCTAATTGTTATTATTATTGTTTAACAACAAAATCGACTGAACGGAGGCATATGAGGTTTATAACCATTTCAAAACGTACGATACATGTGTCTGGGAAAAAAAAAGAAAATTAAGTACACACATTTATGCATATATGCAAACAATCTAAGGATATGCTCCTGGCGTTGGTGAGGGAGTTAAAAAGTTAAGTTTTTGCTCGCTTGAATGGTTGACAGTAAAAGATGCTGGTGGACAGCGTACGAAGTCAAACGATTAACCACTTCGCTGTTGATGAGCTATGTCATAACTATGTAATAGTCCTTTCTCTGGACATCTTGAAGCAGTACAAAGTGAGACTAGACCAGAAATTCAAACCAGCACTGACATTTCTAACTGCTCAATCCCACAGTTAGTAAAACTGGATGAAAAACAACGTAAGATTTTACACACGGTCAGCGCATATGCACGCTCGCTTGCACGCACGAATCAATGCAAGCAAGCGCGTACGCTCACAACATTACCAACACTTAATTATATTTTTTTTTAAACACGCACAAACATACAAATAGATACATATTCGCAGGCACAAGCGTGCGCGCGCACACACACACACACACACACACACACACACACACACAAACACACACTTACACACACACACACACACACACACACACACACACACACACACACACTCACACACACACACACACACACACACACACACACACACACACACACACACACACACACACACACTCACACACAAATGCAAGTTACAGAGCAAATGATTGGCATAATGATGATCATAATCATAATGACATGCACGATCGTGTTCCCGAGTACGCTAACCAGCAGCCATGTAAATGGCAAATATCTTTCAAAAGGAGGTACCCATATTGCCAATTAGCGAAATTGGCACTAACAATCTGGTGATATTTAAAATGACACTAATAATGTGGTGAGAGTGAAAATGGCACTAATAAGCTGGTGACGGTGAAAATGACACTTACAAGCTGGTGACAGTGAAAATGACTCCAACAAGCTGGTGACAGTGAAAATGGCACTAATAATGTGGTGACAGTGAAAATGGCACTAATAAGCTGGTGACAGTGAAAATGACACTAATAAGCTGGTGACAGTGAAAATGACACTAATAAGCTGGTGACAGTGAAAATGACACTAATAAGCTGGTGACAGTGAAAATGACTCCAATAAGCTGGTGACAGTGAAAATGACACTAATAAGCTGGTAGCAGTGAAAATGACTCCAATAACTGGACATGAAAATGCACTAATAAGCGGTGCAGTGAAAATGACTCATAAGCGTTGACAGTGAAAATGACACTAATCGCTGGTAGCAGTGAAAATTGACACCTAATAAGCTGTTGACAATGAAAATGACACTAATAATGGTGCAGTAAAATGACTCAATAATGTGACAGTGAAAGGCACTATAGCTGTGTGGCAGTGAAAATGACACTAATAACGTACATGAAAATACACTAATAAGCTGTGACAGTGAAAATGCACAATAACGGGACAGTCGAAAAGGCACTAATAAGCTGGACAGTGAAAAGACACTAATAAGTGGTAGCAGGAAAATGATGCTATAACTGGTGACAGTGAAAATGACACTAATAGCTGTAGCAGTGAAAATGAAACTAAAAGCTGTGACAGTGGAAAATGGCACTAATAATCTGGTGACATTGAAAATGACACTAATAAGCTGGTGACAGTGAAAATGACACTAATAAGCTGGTGACAGTGAAAATGACACTAATAAGTTGGTGACAGTGAAAATGACCACTAATAAGCTGGTGACAGTGAAAATGACACTAATAAGCTGTGACAGTGAAAATGACACTAATAAGTGGTGACAGTGAAAATGACTCTAAAAGTGGTGACAGTGAAATGACACTAATAAGCTGGTGACAATGAAAATACACTAATAAGCTGTTGACAGTGAAAATGACACTAATAAGTGGTGACAGTGAAAATGACACTAATAAGTTGGTGACAGTGAAAATGACACTAATAAGCTGGTGACAATGAAAATCAAACTAATAAGCTGGTGACATGAAAATCACTAATAAGCTGGTGACAGGTGAATAAATGGACACTAACTAAGTGGTGACAGTGAAAATGACACTAATAAGCTGGTGACAGTGAAAATGACACCAACAAGCTGGTGACAGTGAAAATGGCACTAATCAGCTGGTGACAGTGAAAATGACTCAACAAGCTGGTGACAGTGAAAATGACTCAACAAGCTGGTGACAGTGAAAATGACACTTACAAGCTAGTGACAGTGAAAATGACACTAATAAGCTGGTGACAGTGAAAATGGCCTAATAAGCTGGTAGCAGTGAAAATGGCACTAATAAGCTGGTGCAGTGAAAATGACACTAATAAGCTGGTGACAGTGAAAATGGCACTAATAAGCTGATAGCAGTGAAAATGACACTAATAAGCTGGTGACAGTGAAAATGCACTAATAAGCTGGTGACAGTGAAAATGGCACTAATAAGCTGGTGACAGTGAAAATGCACTAATAAGCTGATAGCAGTGAAAATGACTAAAGCGTGACTCAGCAGGAGGGCATTACTGTCAGAGAGATAGACATCAAGAACAGATACAAGATACAAGTACAAGATACAAGATCAGCACAAGATACAAGATTTTATTGAGCCCAGAACATCACAATGGGAAATTGTTTTGGCATTCGCATTAAATTACATACAGGAACAAGAACGCATAAACAAAATGTACACACATCTCTTACTCTCTCTCACTTTCTCTTTCACCCCTCTCTCACACCCCTCCCCCCCTCATCTCTCTCCCCTTTCCCTCTTTGTCGAACACAATATCAAAGATTATGACTAATTCTAAAAATGCACGGTTAAAAAAGCACATCATAAGAGTCAGATGCCTTGGTTAGGACTTTTAACAATGGACAAAAATGGGCAATACTCATTGAAAAACAACATTGGTAGGTATAGAAAAATTTGATTAAAGATGCAATGCGATATGTACATTAAAATCAAAATGAGTTAAATACAATAAAATGAGTATGTAGACTAAGAGGACAAGGTTAAACTTTCTTTTTTAAGTCAGCCGACAGAAACACATATACAAGCAACAGCCGAGCCCCCCACCCACCCACACTCCTACCCCCCCCCACACACCCCCCCCCACACACACACATACACACACACACATCCTCACGCACACACAACCTAGGCTAGTAAAAACAATAAAAAGTCAATGGATAACAACAAAGGATAAACAGTGGTCTTGATGCTGGTGTTTTAGATCAAAATGATAACGCCAGGTCAGAAACAATGGCGTGCGTTAAAGATCCTATGAAAACAAGATAATTGGAGTGTGTTTGTTTGTTTGTTTGTTTTTTAATGTAAACAGCTTTATACGCATCAACAGTTTAAAACACATATAGAAACAAAAAGGTATAGTAGAGTCACACGCTCTCAAAAAAGGTGAAAGCCTGAATTTTAAGGGGTAAATCGACTGTCACGACATACAACACTCAAACACACACACACACACACACACACACACACACACACACACACACACACACACACACACACACACACACACAACACACAACACACACAAACACACACACACAGTGTACACAAACACACACATACACACACACATACACACAAACACAAACACATAGAAAGACAAAAGCGCACACACACACACACACACACACACACACACACACACACACACACACACACACCACACACACACAAAACACACACACAGTGTACACAAACACAAACACACACACACACACAAACACAAACACAAACAATACAAAACAAAACAACACACACACAGTGTACACAACACACACACACACACACACACACACACACACACACACACACACAATACAAATACAAAAGCACATACAAATACAAAAGCACATACACACACAACACACACAAAAACACAAACACATACAAACACAAAAGCACACACAACACACACACACAACACACACACAAACACAAACACATACAAACTCAAAAGCACACACACACACACAAAAACACAAACACATACAAACACAAAAGCACACACACACACACACAAACACGAACACTACATGTAATGACTATTGTGTCAAAAACCAGCCAACACTCTACACACAGATAAAGTCAGCGACTGTACGCTAATGCGTAGTAAAAGATGGTCATCTACATGACCCGCTGAAAACTGTCAGGCGGTTAACCATCTGACACAAAAATCCAGAGTGAACGATTGACCCTGAACATTGCAGTGACTTCTAACCACTCAGTATAGTACTGGACAAACATGTCTGTAAATGCTGTTGTGTATCTGATGCGTGTCGAGTGCTGCTGCGATGCGGAATGGCATAATGTCTTCATTTGTGCACAGATCATTTACAACCGAAACAAATGTAAATAAATACCCAGATAATTATATAATGATCAGTAATCATGAGATAAAATGTATTTAGCAGTTATCAACTGAGAAGAATTAGTCCCTAATTTGGCAGCCAAATTGTTTGATGGCTAAATTCTGATTGATATGGTGTTCCAACATTCATCTTGCTTGCACATACAGGAAATTATCTGTAATCACTGACACACATAAACACATGCACGCATGCACGCACGTACGCACACACACACACACACACACACACACACACACACACACACACACACAATCAATAATAATATATATATATATATATATATATATATATATACGTACATACTACACAATTCAACGCATACACACACACACCACACACAACCACCACATACACACATCACAACACACACTATAAATATATTAATACGTACAAAAACACACACACACCACACACACACACACACACACACACACACACACACACACACACACACACAATAATATATATATATATAATAATACATACATAACATATAAACAAACACAACACACACACACACACACACACACACACACAGACAACTCACCACACGTCGAGAGAGACAAGAAGAGAGAAAGAGAGAGAGAGAGAAGAGAGAGAGAGAGAGAGAGAGAAGAAAGAGAGAGACTAGAGAGACAAGAACAGACAGAGAGACAGACAGACAGACAGACAGAGAGACAGACAGAGACAGAGACAGAGAGACAAAGAGAGAAGAAACAAACACCGTAGTAGAAAAGAGAAATAACAACGATACAACAACAACAACAACAACAACAACAAAACAATACCGTCGGGGAAAAAAAAAATAGTTGGCAACATCCCAGAAGATAATCCGGTTATTCATGAAGAATTCTGATCATAATTTCACGCATTTTAAGGAAGGCATTTTCGCGGCAGCCAAACACAAGACCGTGAGAAATTGTTTTAAATGAAGAATGCCATTCTTAACATAGCACCCTGCTCCAGTTTGCCTGTGTCGATTTTTACGTTTATTACGGAGAACATTAATCCAGATTGATTGCTCTCTGTCCGTCCGTCCGTCCGTCCGTCCGTCCGTCCGTCCGTCCGTCCGTCTGTCCGTCTGTCTGTCTGTCTGTCTCTCTTTGTCTCTGTCTGTCTGTCTGTCTGTTTGTCTCTCTGTCTGTCTGTCTGTCTGTCTGTTTGTGTCTCTTTCTGTCTGTCTGTCTGTCTTTCAGTCTGTTTCTCTCTCTCTCTCTCTCTCTCTCTCTCTCTCTCTCTCTCTCTCTCTGTGTCTCCCTGCGTCTCTGCGTCTCCCTGTGTCTCTGTGTCTCTGTCTGTCTCCCAGTCAGTCTGTCTGTCTGTTTGCGCGAGAGAGAGAGAGAGAGAGAGAGGGAGAGAGAGAATGTGTGTGTGTGTGAGGGAGGGAGAGAGGACAGAGAGAGAGATAGAGAGAAAAAGATATATGTATGTATATAATAATAATAATAATAATAATAATAATAATAATAATAATAATTACAATATTTATATAGCGCAAAATCTTGATAAAATCAAATCTAAGCGCTGAAGCAGACACACACGCACGCACGCACGCACGCACGCACGCACGCACACACACGCACGCACACACACACACACACACACACACACACACACACGCATGGCTATAAATGGGGAGAAAGAATAAAAGCAATAAAAGCAAGAATAAAAGCAATGGAAAATTATAGAGAGCATAGCATATACAATTATATATTATAACCATGTGATTCCCATCCGAGCGGAGACAGGCTGCAGAGGGGGGTTGAGTGAGGTTAGGATTTTATACGGAGGAGAAAAGGTGAGTTTTGAGAGCGGACTTGAAGGAGACAAAAGTAGGTTGCTGACGGACTGAGAGAGGAAGTTTGTTCCAGGAGAGTGGACCAGAAACAGAGAAGGCTCGTGGACCATAGGTATTGAGCTTAGTGCGTGGAAAGCGAAAAGTCAGAGGATCGGAGGCAGAGCGGAGGGTACGTGAGGGAAGATAGATCTCAGGTAGGCTTGACAGGTAATCGGGAGCTGCGTTATTGAGGCTTTTGTAGCACATGGTGTCTAGTTTGTACTGTATGCGCTTTGATACAGGGAGCCAGTGAAGTTGTGCCAGGAGAGGAGATATGTGGTCAGCTTTTTTCTTTTTGAGTACAAGGCGTACAGCATTGTTTTGAACACACATATATATATATATCAAGACACATGTTTATTCATTGTTCATAATATCTAATTTCGAGGACAATAGCATGAGCACAATGTCTTTTTTACATCGACAGGGAGGAGGGGAGGGGAAAAAGAGAGACAGAGATATAGATAGAGTGAAAGAGAAATAAAGCAAACGAGAGAGAGAGAGAGAGAGAGAGAGAGAGAGAGAGAGAGAGAGACAGAGACAGAGACAGAGACAGAGACAGAGACAGAGACAGAGAGAGACAGACAGAGAGACAGACAGAGACAGAGACAACCAGCCAGCCAGCCAGACAGACAGACAGACAACATTCATCATTGAGTCAACACCCATTCAGCAAATGGCGTCTACAAGACGAGCTTTGGAACTCTTTAATTAGGAGACGAAGTATTGGATAGAGCTGTATCAAGTTAATTAATGATGTTCTTTGGAACAACCAAAACCAAAATTACAAAAAGAGAAAACAAACAAAAAAACAAAGACAACTATGTGCGTTCTTCGTATGTACTTCTGACACCTGATAAAGGTAACATCGACACTGGCAGGGACTGTCTCACATGTGTTTTAATTAAAAGGATCTTGTTGCACTCCTTCCGTTAAGCCTTCCACACTGATGGGTCCGACAACACGGCTTCAAACAATTCTGCTCAACCGAACGGGCAAAACAGCTCGTGTGTCAGTTCCTCAACAGGACTCAAACTACTTTAAATTCCAATGCACGGTATACATCTTTTGCAAGGTCACTTCATAAAGAGATTCTGGGAATAAAAATATTAAGGGGGCAGACCTACCCAGGTTTGGGTACCAAGATTGTGATGTTCAGTGTTTCAGTTCTAATTAACCAGTCACCGTGATATATGGCAAGAAGATACCTCAGACAGTATTCTTTGGATTGAATATCTTTGTTGGGGTCTGTGAGTTATGAAAAGTTGACAAACATTAATTAATTAAAAAATGTTCTCGCGAAAATGAAAAAAATATAGTACATACTGTGACATTTATAACTACACATATGTTCATGTTTGGAATTTGATATTTAGTGAGCAAACACATCTGTATAGTATGTATGGCATGTAGTAAAATATTAGCTCTGCTATCATTATTTTCTGTACAATCATCACACCAATTTTTAGAATAATTTTAATAAAAAAAAATTATAATACAACTTTTGATAAAAATGTTTCTTTCCAGCAGAACTGCAAGTTTTTACTACCGGCAATAGGTACCTGTCCCTGCTATATGTG
>JAPXFY010000017.1:57864972-57877472 GCA_030674185.1 Monoplex corrugatus
ATGCACTTAATAAGGGAGGAGAGTGTGACGAGAGGAAACGCACTAACCACACTAGACAAGGATTCTCAAAGGTAGTCCACACATGGAATGATAAATACAACACATTTATTTAATTGATCAACTTCAACGTAAAACATAATTCACCTTCTACTGGCCTAAGTCCCAATGGCCCTAAATCCTAAAATGCACAACGAATCTTCACCAGCGTACATGTTACAAGCATACTGCACATTTCCAGCTCTATTCTTTCTGTTTCCTGGAAAGTAAAACATGCCTCTAACTTCTAACCCTAACCTTAACACCTAACAAGAATACAAATTAAAACGTGGGTCACATACCTGTGAGGTAGCTTGGAAGCTAGTTTCCCCAAAAGAGCGCCCCGGGGCTGACTGACTATCCCTTTTATATAAGGAGATTCAGGTCAGGACGCTTTTCCTCCCTGACCATCAATAGGACCGCCTGTGATTAGCTGACCGCGTCTCTAAAGCCTGACTTCAAGTTTGAACGTGTGATTAGCTGACCGCGTCTCTAAAGCCTGACTTCAAGTTTGAACGTGTGATTAGCTGACCGCGTTTCTAAAGCCTGACTTCAAGTTTGAATGATTCGAAGTTTAATCCTGACATTGTGGTGGTTACATCTAACATTACCTTCGGCCAATTAACAGGCCATTTTCAAAAGTCTGTTTCGGACGGTGACTTTTACTGCTAAGTGTCACCCCTTAAAATCTGTCCAACTCCCCAACGTGGAGAATAATGGCGTTATTTCTTGATATTTGCTTCTGGTCTTTGGTGCGGTCACTTCACGGTCTAGGGTATTGATCCATCCAGTCTAATGTCTATTTATTTCCTCTTGCCCCCATTACAGCTTTAATCCGTTTCTGTGCCCAACTGCGAAAGGTTTTAGTACTGGACAATGGCGACTGACCATTACTTTTCAAAATGCGATACCTACTAGTGGCCTGTGGTGTTTGCCTTTACTTTACCGATCCATTCTACTGGAACATCAAATAATGTCTCAATACATCTGCCGCCCTAAGGAATTCCTGTAATAATATGTCCCCTCCCCCATAAAAAATGTCCTCATTTTTTTTTTTTTAAGAGAATAGGGGGGATAACGAACATACACAATATAACATATGATTCAGTAGACAAGACTCTCGTACATGATTGACAGGCGATAGGAAGGCTTGGGGAAAGGGAATTTTATCAGTCAATTATATGAAATGGAATGAATCTGAACATTTGTGTGCATTCTGAAGAAGATACCGTAGAGGTTGGGATCGATGGGCCAGCTCCAAGAAGATCGCGTGCGTCACCTGTGGTAGACAGAGTTCTGTCAGCATACTCCTGAAAACTGTCAGACTTCCACACATGCAGGTATGTTGTGTTTGCACTACGAGAACACCATTCAGGCTGAGTTCATGTCCATGTGACGTATGCAGGAGAACGCCAAAGAAAGCACTGAAGATGGAGATAATGTGGCGTGTCACCAAGTAGGAAGACTGAAGACAGGGAAGAACTGCACACTACATGATGACCATGGAGATAAGGGTGGTGTTGCATGTGGCACAGTTCACTGCAGAATTCATGCCAACATGTATCGTCTGTTTCACCCTTTTGAACAGCAATGTTAATGGTCATGTGTGTTCATGATGTCTCGTATGCAATCTGTGGCTAGATAGATGAATACCACAGTAAATATGATGGTGTGTGAAAGGAGTCCATGAAGTCCATTAAAGCCAGGAGGAAGGATGGCTCAGGAACGTTGTTGAGCTGAGATGACTGGAGCAGAGACGAGCTGCTGCAGGCACTGGGATGAAGAACAGTTAGTAGCGTAGAATCATCCCGATGATGAAGACAGTAACTTCTTGCACAACGTGTTCGGATTCATGGGACTTTGACTTGGAGGGTAAGGGATTGGAACATACAGCATTTAAATAGAGCAATCGCTTGTCATCCATGTCAAGAATAAGCAAGGTATACACTGTATATAAGTCAACTGTAATCTATGCCAACCTTAAGTAGACTATGCAGCGTAGGCCAAATAGAAATATAATCGGAATATGAATGAAGTTGTCTGTAATACCATACAAGGTCACACTACATCATAGAATAAAGACATGTAAGGCATAAAAAGGCAAGGACATAAGCATGTGAATAATACACTAGCAATCAACAAACATAATGGGTATTAGGAAAAGTCTGCTGAAAAACACACTTCGTACATGTAAACAACCCATGCTTGAAAACATCATCGTCACACTTGTAAAAACTACTACAATCATATAAGAAGTAGAACCACATGAAATAACATCATTGACAGAACGATACTTGATATCCTCACAAGATTGCAAGACATGCAGTGTAAAGCTGCACTGTATACTGAAGCCATAGGACAGTTTAACATCACCGTCAGGAAGTAAAATGGATTCATCAAAGAGGAACGCCACTTGAAATATCATCAAAAGTACTGACACACATTATCCTAGTCCCAGAAGTAAGCAAAGTTGAAGACAACACTATATTTGTAGCACACTGAGTCCAAAGCTGACCGAATGTTCGTTACAGAAGTGGATTGGCGATTCCACAAGTTCGCCTCATAGGACGTACAGACAGTAACCTGTAGCACTTGAATACACACATGTTCGAAGCAAGCTGAAAATGTACATGAAATCACACCAAGTGGCATATCTCCTTGGTACCGGAGAGGGATCTCAGCAGAAGTCTTGCAAACTTGTAACAGAGCTCAAGTAAGATTTCATCATACCAAGACGAACGTTTCTTGTTTCACACGTATGACAATCATTTCATCAGCTGATAGGTGAGAAAAAAAGAAACATATTTGTCTCATGACCAACTGGCTTACAATAGTATTGTTAGTATGGTTAGTATGATTACGTGAAACATTTGACCAGTGTACAATAGACACGAAGATTTTATTCAAAGAATGACACAAGACATGTATTGACTAGGAAGTGCGTATGTTAACTTCCAAGATGTCAACTGAGTGATAAAAACATTAAACAAAAACAGGTAGATGACGATAACAACGAGCATGAAATAAGGAAACAGCAGAAAACAGGGACTGCATGATGTGATGTGACACCAGACATGTATGAACTCGATGAGGTAAATGGTATGGTATGATGCCATATAGAGATATTATCAAATGATACAACAGGATACAAGATGATACCAGATGATAGGAAATGATATAAAATGACACAAGATGATAACGTATGCTGTGAAATGATACCAGAGGATGAAAGGACAATATACGATACACAATGATATACAAGGATACGGAATGATACACGATGATATACAATGATACCCCGGGGTTGCATGCAAATAAATGAGGAGAAGAATAATGTGGTGAACAAGTAATGAACGCAGATATAAAATATACAGATTAATGTTTTATGAAGGCAGTTTGAAAAATGAACGCAGAGTATGCACGTGAGCAGATGAACGCGTAAGGAACATAGGAATGAAATGACGCACAGGAATGCTAAAGTAGCGCAGGGATTGCATACAACTAATGAGTTCCAGAGCGCGAGCAATCATCAAGAACGTGTGGCTATAGTACCGACTGTATACCGTGATGAATGAAGACGAACGCAAGGGGAAAAGACAGGGGTCGCGCGGTACTGACCTTTGCAACGGATTTCCATTGCGATAATGTTCAGAAGAGTGTGGAAACTTTGAACATACTGTGTAACGGTTGGTTAAGTATGTCGGAATATATATCACGAACAATTGACGGTCCTGATTTAAAGCCGGCAAGAACGACAGGATCTGTGAAATAATCGTAAGCCATCATACAACCGAATATAAAGTTGGATCATGATGGTTCCTGTATTGTGAAGAATATTTGCCTGCAACAAACCAACACGTTAGTACCAAAAACATACGCAATATAAAGAAACATTGAGTCATCTTGAAAATGCAATGCTCGTTTACAATCCAAACATTTAGAGCTATCTTGATAGCTGTGAAAAGACTGTTGGCCACAGACGATAGAAGCAAAAGTATAACAGACATCATCGAGTACATTCAATAATATTAGTCTCAAGAGGAGGAAATGTCTGCCGACATAAAATGCATTGTCTATGTATTGAATAGGCCTTATTACATCCAATAAACATAACATATTTACAAGTCTCTGACGTGTGTGTCACACAACGTGAATTGATAAGTCCGGAAGGACGAACACATACAGGTGCGTACACTGTTAGGTCCTTCAACGTGGTATAATGTGAGGAGTAGTATACCAAGAGAACAGTTTTAACAGACAATACTGAGGTAGCCATCACCTCACCCTGTCGTGTGCGACACGCAACACACATTCTGTGGTACAAGAGTACAAGAAGTAATATGAGGCCGACAACGCGTGACCCCAAGACGTGTGCAAAATAACATAAGCAAAAAGTAGTATGAACAGTACGCAGTATGTGGCATTGAGACATAATATTATTGCATACAAACCATAGAAAATATGAACTATGTGCAATTAATTATCAATGAATAACTACTGAGACAAGAAAACAACATAGCCATTGTAACACATATCAGTTATGAATGTAAGTGGACAACACGATCAACAGGGAGAACTATGACGTGATAATTGAGCTGCAAATGGATAGGGGGACTACCATAGTTAAGCCTCTGTGTTGACCTCGTGGATTTATGATTAATATACCCATGCCGTAGGAGATGAGAAGAAAAAAATGATTCCCTTGGCAACATGTGCACCTGGTACCAATAGTCCAAGTGTACCGTCCACAGAAGTGGATTCCACTGTAAACTACGCAGACTACATGGGGATATTTGCTCTCTACCATGCCCAATACAGCTGTCGACCATTCCAACCAAGGAGTAGGAGAGCTATGACTGACCATCAGTGTAGCTCAGTGAGACGTGAAAATAACCCAAACGAACGTCACTCAGCAGCGATAAGGTACACGGGTCGATCGGAAGTCCCCCACAATGGAATCAGTATGTACAAAGCGAACATGGTATTCGTAATAAACAGTCAAGGGGCCATACTAAGCAGACCGAAACTTTTTGTAATTGCTTTACATGATATGTGATGAGTAGCAGTAGAATCTAAAGAGAAATACGAGTGAAGACACAACAAATAGTACACCTAAAAATAGTGTGGCGTCATTGACCAGGTAGACTATCGTTGGCGTCTTCGGCCTTTGATAGTATTATTGACGTGAAAATCGCGAACGAGTTCCGCCGGTATATGTGACTCTGGCTCCCACGTTGTGGCTTTGTAACCCTGCCACTTGATCCTGTAGTGGCGGACTTTGTTAATCACCTTGCTAGCGAGGATCCTTTCTACAAAGTACATATCCTTATCTGACTGATTCTCACGTTGTTCCACAGAAGTGGAAGGGCTAGCGGCAGCAGATTCTGTGTGACTGAGATGGTCTGGCCCAGGCTGTGAAACAGTGGTAGGCTCTGTACCAGCAGTCTGTCCCGGCTGAGTGGACCCAGTGTTGTTCGTGTCCCCTGTCTGCCCTGGCTCATGCAGTGGGTTAGTTGGTCTGTCTTCAGGGGAATGATAGGGTCTCAAGCGCATTGCATTGATGGGCGATTTGAGCAGCTTGTTGTTCTGGCAGTGACGGAGCACATACACATTGTTAGGCAGGATTTTGGTAATGTAATATGGTCCGTCATATTTTTGCTGCAGTTTTTCCGAGATTCCTGGAATCTTGTGTGAGCACTGCACCAGAACACGTTGACCTTCTTTATAGTGAGGGGGGCGGGCTTTGCCATCATACCGAGTTTTGTAGCGCTGCTGGGCTCTCTGAATGTTTTCGCTGACCAGCGTTTTAGTAAGCTCTGCATTCTGAATGATGTCTTCCATACAGGGTTGGGCAGATGCAGGAAGATCATCAGAGCGTAACGCTGTGTCAATGGGAAGACGACACTCTTGCTTGTAGAGAATGAAGAATGGCGAGAAGAGAGTAGACTCGGTGGATGGCACTGTGCGAAGTGCAGCAGCAATACCAGGCAGCAGAGAAGGCCAGTTATGTGGGTTGTTAGCACAGTGTGCCCTGATAGACTGAGCGATAGTGGAATTTGTTCGCTCACATGTGGCATTTGTTTGGGGATGGTAGCTGCTGGTATGCAAACGAGTGATTTGAAAGATTTTGCACACCTCAGTGACCACTTTGGACAAAAAGTTTTGTCCCCTGTCTGACAGTAAGTGGTCAGGAGCACCATAACGACAGATGATGGTCTCGTACAAATGCCAGGCAATGGTAGAGGCTGTTGAATCCTTCAATGGAATCAGTTCCACCCACTTACTGAACGAACAAACAAACAGCAGAATGTACTTGTAGCCTTCTTTGCCTGGTGAAAGTGGACCCAAGATGTCACAATGCCACCTGGAAAACAGCTTGTTTGGGGCTACAGGCAAGGGTCGTAGTTCCGGGTTTTGAGGATGGATAACCCGTTTTGCTTTTTGACAAGCCTCACACGACTTGACATACTCCAAGATGTCAGAGTACATACCGATCCAGAAATACCTCAGCCTGACTGACTGGTAGGTACGTTCAGTGGCAAAGTGACCGCCCAACAGAGAATCATGAAACGACAGCAGGATATCGTTTCTCAGTTCAAAGGGAACCACTAACTGTCTGACTATTCGTTCAGTTCTATGACCATGACCACGAGGATAATACAGATGGTACAAAATGCCATTAGACATCAGGTAGTCTTGACTCTCCAGGATGAGACGACGAGCAATCTTATCATCCTGGGAAAGCTGACCGTTTTCCAAGTAGTCAATAAAAGGACGACACTGGGGGTCAGCCAACTGCATTTGTCGTAAGTCTGTATCATCGACCTTATCTACCTGACAGACAACCATCTCTCTCTCATTCACCGTATTGCTCCATCCAGGCGTGGTGGCGGGGAGAGGTGAGGTGGGGTCAACGATGGTAGGTGAATGAGTCAGTGTGCTTACGACTGGTTCCCTGACCAGGGGTGGGGTGGTAGGGAGAGACTGACCCGCCGGTGAAGTCACCTGTGTCGCTGACTCGCCCTTCAAGGTCGGTGTGGGCGGGTCGTAGTCAGGCGGTGGCCTGTCACTGACAGCGTGAGGCATACGACTGAGTGCATCAGCGTTATTGTGCACCCTGCCTGGTTTGTGCACAATGTCATAGTCATATCCCTGTAGAAAAAGAGCCCAACGTCCCAAACGACCCGTGGGATCTTTAACATTCTGCAAGAATTTTGTGGCAGAATGGTCAGTGTACACAAGAAATTTGGCATGGCAGAGATACACCTTGAAGTGGCGAATACCATCTACGAGAGCCAGAGTCTCTTTTTCCGTAATTCCGTAACGGAGTTCTGCGCCTCGCAGTGCACGACCACCATAAGCAATGACTCGTTCTCTGCCATGTTCATCTCTCTGGCCGAGCACATAGCCAATGGCTTGTTTGCTTGCGTCAGTGTACAGAATGAACTGACGAGAGAAGTCAGGGTATGCCAGAATTGGAGTAGTAGTGAGGGCAGTTTTCAGAGTCTGAAAAGCTTGTTCTGCTTTGTCATTCCATTCAAATTTTGAATCATTTTTCAAAAGTGCATTGAGTGGGGAAGCTATAGCTGAGAAGTTCTTGACAAAGCGTCTGTAGTAATTCGCTAAACCCAAAAAATGAACGAACGTCATGCTGCGACTGGGGAGTGGGGAAATTCTTAACTAGTTCCACTTTGGTTGGATCCACTGAAACGCCCTCTTTTGAGACAATGTGCCCTAGATAGTTGACTTTGGCTGCTGCGAAATGACATTTGCTAGGCTTCAGTTTGAGACCTGCTTTCCTTATCCTATCAAAGATACATGATAGATGAGACAGGTGCTCCTGAAAGTTCTTTGACAAACAAAGGATGTCATCAATGAATACCAGACAGGTTTTGAAGGTCAGTCCTGCAAGGACTGTGTTCATTAATGACTGGAAAGATCCTGGGGCACCTTGTAATCCAAAGGCCATTCTGTTCCAAGCAAACGACCCAAAGTGTGTGGTAAAGGTCGACTTCTCTTGTGACTGTTTATCAAGAGGAATCTGCCAAAATCCAGAGAACAAGTCTAGAGTGGAAAATATTGTGGACTGGCCCATGATGTCAAGAGCGTCCTCCAGTCTGGGCAGTGGGAAATGAATTGGCTTTGTGACCTTGTTCAGTTTACGGTAGTCTACCGCAAAACGGTAGGTACCGTCCTTCTTTTTCACCAATACAACTGGGGAGGACCATGGTGAAGTGGATGGCCTGATAACGTCATGGTGAAGCATTTCATTTACCTGTCTCTCTATCTCAGCATTGAGGGCAGGGGCTGTCCTATAGGGTCTCTGTTTAATGGGTGCAGCATCCCCTGTATCTATGGTATGTGACATAAGATGTGTTTCCCCTAATTCTGACATGTCGGCAGCGAATATGTCTCTGTTTTGCGCCAGAAAAAGGGTCAAGTTTTCCTTTTGTTCAGCTGTCAGAGCAGCATCTGCTAGGTTAACCCCTAACTCATTAAGCATGGCCTGTGCCTGGGGAAGCTGATGGGAATTGGAGTCGGTGGTGGCGGACATGATCTGAGCTGATTGGTCGGACAGTTCACCTAGTTCGTCTGAAATGTCTTCAAAATGCCCTAGAATATCCTGAGGTCTGAGTTTGACTGGGGAGGAAAAGGTATTACGCACGGTACACATAGTCTGGCTATTCTGAAGCGTAACCAAGGTCCTTGCAGCAATCACTTTCTTGTCAGACAATAGCGCGTGTGAGGGCTCAATAATACCAGTGGTGTGAACGCTATTTGACACAACTCGCACAGGTAGCAGTACTTCAGAGTGGGAGGCAATAACTGTCGTCTTGAGCACCTGTACAGGTGAGCTGTCTGGCCTGTCTTTGAGCAGTGGAATGGAAGTAAATCCATTATACAGCTGCAGCTGGTGATTAGCAAAGTTCAAGGAAGCTTGATGAGAGGTCAGAAAATCAATCCCTAATATGAGGGGACATGTTAGTTGTTCGATCACAATGAAAGGCTGTGACACCTGTAAACCTGAAACTTTAAAGGAAAGGTCAATTTTGCCTGTTACTCTAACAGGAACACCACCAACACCTTTGATCAAAGGAAGAGAACACGCCTGCATAGAAACAACACGTTGATCAACAAGGACATCAGCTAGTTGTTTGCTAATACAGGACACATCAGCACCAGTGTCTATCAGAGCTACATATGACCTATTTTTAAGGCACAGCCTGATCTTACTGCCGTTGGCAAAGGAACGGATGTGAGGGATGGAGGGGGATTTCTGTGACTTCGGTCTTTTGCCTTTCATTGTCCTGTTAGTTTTACGAGATGTAAAAGTACGGGGAATCCCCTGTTTAGCACGACGGAAACAATGACGCGCTAAGTGCCCATCTTTACGGCAGTACTGACATCGTGCATGACGAAACCTACATGTGTGGCGGGGATGATCACCCCCACATGATTTACATGGGCGCTGTGGACGAGGGAAGTAACGATCTGGAGTATAGGAACCTGACTGGTGCTGTTGGTTATTCGTCCGTAACAGCCGCGGCCTAAAGAGCGAGCCATGTTTGCTCTGTTTTCTTGAAGGTGGGCGGTGCCACCTTTGCTTACCTGAAAGACAGTCTTGTGACTGCGGTTGGCGCCGGGGCTGTGTTTGTCCGCGTGACATACTAGTAATTTCATCTTGCAGTTTATCTAGCTGAGTCTCCAGGGTTGCAACAGCTATCTCTACCTGGTCATCAACATTATCAGTAAAGGTAGCAGCCGTACGGGCGAGGTCGAACGCATCTTCAAAGGTGTGAGGATTGTGTGACATAACAAATTTAGAGACTGACGGCCGGAGACCATTGACAATTGTTTCCATTATATCTTTTGAGTCTTTACCTAGGTTTTGGCCCTGGTAGCGCATAGAATCAAAATATTCTTCGACTGACTCATGTGGGAGTTGCTTTCTCTCCCCGGAACTGCTTGGCACGAATCCATATTGTGGAGTCATGAGGCCTGTATCTCTTTGAAAGAGTATCAGTAATAGTGCGGTAAGAAGAAACCTGCTCTGAACTTAAACTGTAGAACCAGATTTGGGCTTGATCCTTAAGGAAAAGAGGTAGGAGATGGGCTTTCTGATCATCTGTCAACCCATGGAGGAGGGCGTAGGACTCGAACGTTTTGAGCCATAGATCGATATCTTGAGAAGGTCGGCCTGTGAATGGTTCAGGAATAAACTGATTGGGAATGTGGAAGGTTGTGGCCTTATGTGACCCAGGGACAAAAATGCTATCTGTATCCATTATTGAGCCCTTATGACTGAATGAATACATATGCAACCCTCAAAGCCTGTGACTATCTTTGTCACTTGTCACTAGATACGCATGTAAGGCAAGCAATCATTTGAAAGAAAACAACTCAGAACAAGAATTCATCATCAAAAGTGCAGATATGGAAGAAGCATGAGACTAGTACCATCATAGCCAATTATAGAACATCCTTGCCCAACAATCATCTGTAACTTGTCTCAACACTGTATCCGGGCAGAACGGCGTAACGTAATCAATGAACAAAATAGGAAGGACACTGTGCGAAGACCGAGTCGTCAAAAGCCGTATTTACAAACCACACGGTTGAGTGACCACAATGGACAACAAATGATCAATGAATCTGAGAGGGTGGGAGGGTGGGACTGAAGGAGGGAGGGAGAGACTAGGCGTGACCACAATGCTGTCGTAGCTGGCCCAAGCTTTGCGACAACTGTCACGCGCTGGACGCTAGTTCGCTGATGAAATCATAGACATCGTATCAGAGACAGGCAAGTAGCCCTGTGGCTGTCTGTGACATGGTTGTTTCGTTTTACGTATGAAATATGATCCAGGAAACATCTGTTAACTTGCCTAGATATTATATCGAGATATAAAGACGTCACCCAATCTACGACAAAGGACTCTCTACAGAAGTTGTCACAGAAAATGAAACCACTGAGTAGCCAATCTATGTATTACTTCACTATTTATATCTACGTTCACTCTGATCAGGCAGTAGGCCTAGCCACGTCTGTTGACTTGTGCTGTGTGGCAACGCTGAAGGTTGTGTTCGAAACACCAACACATCTAAGTTCTCGTTTGTGTCTGACTTTTACACTCACCGACTTTCACTATAATTCTATCTAGAACTTTTAAGAATGGGGATACTCGAAGGCTGCGATTTTTTGAGGTAAAGGGGAAAGACTGCAACTCCACCACGTATCGCAAGAAGGGATTTGCGATGATGTGTATAAGGAATTGAGGATGATTATGAAGAATTGTTTCTCTACTTAATAATTATGCACTTAATAAGGGAGGAGAGTGTGACGAGAGGAAACGCACTAACCACACTAGACAAGGATTCTCAAAGGTAGTCCACACATGGAATGATAAATACAACACATTTATTTAATTGATCAACTTCAACGTAAAACATAATTCACCTTCTACTGGCCTAAGTCCCAATGGCCCTAAATCCTAAAATGCACAACGAATCTTCACCAGCGTACATGTTACAAGCATACTGCACATTTCCAGCTCTATTCTTTCTGTTTCCTGGAAAGTAAAACATGCCTCTAACTTCTAACCCTAACCTTAACACCTAACAAGAATACAAATTAAAACGTGGGTCACATACCTGTGAGGTAGCTTGGAAGCTAGTTTCCCCAAAAGAGCGCCCCGGGGCTGACTGACTATCCCTTTTATATAAGGAGATTCAGGTCAGGACGCTTTTCCTCCCTGACCATCAATAGGACCGCCTGTGATTAGCTGACCGCGTCTCTAAAGCCTGACTTCAAGTTTGAACGTGTGATTAGCTGACCGCGTCTCTAAAGCCTGACTTCAAGTTTGAACGTGTGATTAGCTGACCGCGTTTCTAAAGCCTGACTTCAAGTTTGAATGATTCGAAGTTTAATCCTGACATTGTGGTGGTTACATCTAACATTACCTTCGGCCAATTAACAGGCCATTTTCAAAAGTCTGTTTCGGACGGTGACTTTTACTGCTAAGTGTCACCCCTTAAAATCTGTCCAACTCCCCAACGTGGAGAATAATGGCGTTATTTCTTGATATTTGCTTCTGGTCTTTGGTGCGGTCACTTCACGGTCTAGGGTATTGATCCATCCAGTCTAATGTCTATTTATTTCCTCTTGCCCCCATTACAGCTTTAATCCGTTTCTGTGCCCAACTGCGAAAGGTTTTAGTACTGGACAATGGCGACTGACCATTACTTTTCAAAATGCGATACCTACTAGTGGCCTGTGGTGTTTGCCTTTACTTTACCGATCCATTCTACTGGAACATCAAATAATGTCTCAATACATCTGCCGCCCTAAGGAATTCCTGTAATATTTCCATCATTCTAGTGGTGTCAGCTTACTGTTTCATCTCTCTCTCTCTCTCTCTCTCTCTCTCTCTCTCTCTCTCTCTCTCTCTCCCTCTCTATCTCTCTCT
>JAPXFY010000017.1:57887472-57889972 GCA_030674185.1 Monoplex corrugatus
AACGGAAGAGCTGTTTCCATGCATACTAGGCAAGATAAGTACTCATTTGAGAGAGAGAAAGAAAGAGAGAGAGAGAGAGAGAAAGGAGAGAAGAGAGAGAAAGAGAGAGAGAGAGAGACAGAGAGAACAGAGACAGAGAAGAAAGAGAGAGAGAGACCGAGGAGACAGAGAGACAGACAGACAGAGACAGAGACAGACAGACAGAGACAGACAGACAGAGAGACAGAGACAGAGACAGAGACAGACAGAGAGACAGAGAAAAAGGACAGACGACAGAGAGAACAGAGACAGAGAGACAGAGACAGAAGACAGAGAGACAGAGAAGAGAGACAGAGACAGAAGAGAGAAAGAGAGAAAGAGACAGACAGACAGACAGAACAGACAGACAGTTATAGAGGGGGAGAGGTGGCGAGAGAGAGAAAGAGAGGGAGGAAGGGAGACCGAGGTAGGAAGGGGAGGAGAGAGAGAGAGAGAGAGAGAGAGAGAGAGAGAGAGGGGAGAGAGAGAGAGAGAGAGGGGGGTGGAGAGAGGGATGTAGAGGGAGAGAGTATGAATATTCCATCTGTTGAATGTGTCAAACTGAGGTTGAAAAAGACATTTCCCGTTTTTCCAAATCCCTGCACAATAATAATAGTCTGGCGTAATGAGTGATGTGTGCTTCAGTGATTTATGTGTGTGGTGTTTATTTACTCGTTATCTATCTATCTAGTTAGCTAGCTAGCAAGCTATCTCTATCTTTCTATCTAGCTAGCTATATGCATCTATCTATCTATCTATCTATCTATCTATCTATCTATCTATCTATCTATCTGTCTGTCTGTCTGTCTGTCTGTCTATCTATCTAGTCTCGTCTATCTATCTATCTATCTATCTATCGTGTCTGTCTGTCTGTCTGTCTGTCTATCTATCTATCTATCTATCTATCTATTATCTGTCTGTTTCTTCTACTCTTATCTTTTATGTCTATCTATCTATCTCTGTATCTATCTATCTATCTGTCTATCTTCTATCTTCTTCTATCTATCTATCTTCTATCTATCTTCTGTCTGTCTATCTGTCTATCTATCTATCTGTCTGTCTATTCTATCTATCTATCTATCTGTCTGTCTATTCTATCTATCTATCTGTCTGTCTATCTATCTATCTATCTATCTATCTGTCTGTCTGTCTGTCTAGTCTATCTATCTATCTTCTGTCTGTCTGTCTGTCTATCTATCTATCTCATCTTCTGTCTGTCTGTCTATCTATCTATCTGATCTGTCTTCTGTCTGTCTGATCTGTCTACCTATCTATCTATCTATCTATCTATCTATCTATCTATCTATCTGTCAGTCTGTTATTGATATATGTTTTATTTATAAATGATTTTTGTTTATTTGTTTTATGTCTCATTCAGGTATTTATCTATTCATTTATTCAATCGCTGATTCAGTCACATTTTTATGCATTTATTCATCGATTGAATTATGTGTTTCATCTCTGTTTGAAGAAATTGCCCGCAGCAAAAAGACATGTACATCAACCGGTTGCTTAAAATTAGCTAAATATGGCATGATTATTATGGGAAAAAGTAAACTATTAGATAGATGGAGAGAATAATTAAAGACCTTTTTGATGATGACAGAAAAGAAGGCACACACACACACACGCACGCACACACACACACGCACGCACGAACGCACGCACGCACGCACGCACCACACACACACACACAAAAGACAATACTATTACAGAAATAATTGAGGCTCTAGATGGATTTGGTATTGGAAAAATAACAGTCCTTCTAAATAAAATTTATGACACGGGAAAAATCCCTAAAAATATGTCAAAATCAATTTTCATTGCACTTCCAAAGAAAGCAGGGGATATAGAATGCGAACTCCACCGTACAATAAGCTTGATGAGTCATGTGAAAAAAATTCTATTAAGAATAATCATGATGAGGACAAAGAACGGAATCGAAAGAGAAATAGCAGAAGAACAGTGTGGATTTGTTGAAGGCAAAGGAACTACTAATGCCATATACATCCTAAGAACTCCATAGACAGATCAGTGGAATTGAATAAGAATTAATTTTGTATTTATGTTTTGTCGACTATACCAAATCTTTTGATCAGGTAAGACACTAAAAACTGATCAACCAACTAGAAAAGGTCAATGCTGATGAGTAGGCTTTAAAATAATAAGGAATATCCATTGGGAACAAACAGCAGCCATGAGAGCAGAAAATGATATAAGCTCTTTCAAAATTACTCCCCCCCCCCCCCCATAAAGGGGGGGTTAGGTAGGGTCTGTCACCAAATGTGTTTTTACTTTACAGCGAAACCATCACGAGGAACCTAAAAGAATGACCTGGGACAAAGGTTGAAGAAAAATGAGAAACAATCTCGGTTACACAGATGACACCATTCTAATTGCAGACAATGAAAAAGACCTACACAATGTTGTGAATATAATAGAAATAGAAAGCAGAAATAAAGAGCTGGAGCTAAATAGCGAG
>JAPXFY010000017.1:57899972-57904972 GCA_030674185.1 Monoplex corrugatus
CATTTTAAAGATCAAGACGACAAGTGGATAATTGGAGGTGATTTTAATGCACATGCCCCATTTTGGGAAAAAACATTGTACAAACATAACAAGCAACAGGTTAATTAATAATATTGTACATGTAGATTCCAATTTATATTTACTTAATAACGGACATGTTACCCGGATCCCTGATAGACCAACCCACAGACCCACAGCTATCGACCTCACTTTAATATCACCATCACTAGCACCAAATGCCACATGGCAAACAGAGGATGACTTGTTGGGATCAGATCACATCCCCATACGTCTTACCCTTAACCATACTGCTGAAATAGACGCCATACCACAAGATAGTTTACCCAAGTTTAATTATAAAAACGCAGACTGGGCCAATTTTAAAGCGATCCTTGAAAAGACAAGAACAGATCTATCTGAAACAATGAACATAAACGACATGTACGCAATTTTTTGTAACTCTCTCTTAAGGGCTGCTACCATTTCAATTCCAAAACTTACAATGTCAAAAATAGGAAAACATCATGGACATGTCTGGTGGAATAAGGATTGTCAAAAGGCAGTGAATAAAAAGAAAGACAAATACAAAATCTATTTAGCACACAGGTCACCTGAAAATATACAGCGATGAAAAGTGCCAACATAAAGAGTAACAGAATCATAGAACAAGCCAAAGAACAATACTGTACATCTTTTTTTGTAAATGTGAAGTAAATGACCACAAAGATATGCAAAAGATTTGGGAAAAACTAAAATCAATGAAACATGGGATCAAGTTGCCATCAATTCCAGTAAAGCTAAACAACAACCCTTTTCCTAACTCATTGGAAAAAGCAGAAGCTTTTGCAGACGTGTTTGCTGAGGCCTGTCGTGTAGAAGGACTTCCTGTCTCTGGTAGAGACTATAGGGAACGAGAAGAAAAGAAAGATGTATATAAGGATCCTGCCTCTGACAATACTCACTACATAAATGCTTCAATCACACTCCAAGAATTAAAAGATGCCATTCAGTCAATTCCAAGTGAAAAGACATCAGTAGGAGGACTTGATGCCATTTCAAATGAGATGCTGAAAAATTTACCAGAAAATGTTGTTATCTTGCTACATAACATATTTAAAAAATGCTGAAACAGTGGGAAAATGCCTAATTTTTGGAAGCAAACAATAGTGGTTCCTCTATTAAAACCAGGTAAATGTAATACCGATTTGAAAAACTACAGGCTAATTGCTTTAACATCACACGTATGTAAATTAATGGAGAAAATAATTTTAAAGAGATTGATGCACTATTGTGAAAAGAATAAAATAATATCAGTGAATCAGGCAGGATTTTGAAAAGGCAGGTCACCAGTCGAAATCCTAGCAAAGCTAACCACTAACATTAAACAACAATATGCAAGACGTCAATGTGTTTTAGCTACATTTGTTGATATAACTAAAGCATACGACCAAGTGTGGCACTCCCGATTGTTACTTAAATTTAAAAGTATTAGGCTGACAGGTCATATTTTTGACTATGTTAAATGTTTCTTAGAAAACAGAGTAATTCAAACGAGGACTGAAATGTATATTCCAACAAACGAATTCTACAAATGGGTATCCCTCAGGGATCTTTCATAGTTCCCCTTCTTTTCATGATATTAATGCATGATTTACCCAATAAAATATCTAAGCATGTAGTTTTAGCTCAATATGCTGACGATTTATGCATGTGGATGCAGGTAAATATGAAAAGGAAAACTCCTTTGCGCTGTATTAATTATACGTAAATGTTATCAATTAGAGCTTGATAAAATAGCACGATATATGGTGAAAAATGGACTGCATCTATCCCTGGAAAAAACAGAAATAGTTTTGTTTAATAGTGGAGCTAACCCAGGAAATATTCCCACTTTCAAACTTGGAGATACTGTTCTTAGTATAATGCGTCGATTAAATTCTTAGGAGTTTTCCTTACAGCAAAATTATCTTGGAATCAGCTATTGAATATTATTAACAAAAGCTCAAAAAGTTTAAATTTCTTGAAAATAGTTCGCAAACAGACATGGGGTCAAGATTCATCAACACTTGTTCATCTTTGTAAATCGCTTATTAGATCTAAATTAACCTATGCCCAAGAAATCTTCTTCAGTGCACCGAAACACTTACTAAAAAAACGCAGAGCATAATTGTACAAGTTTCAAACTTGCGCTGGGTTTCCCATGCATGCTTCCTGTCTTCGCACATACAATGAAATCAAAATGTTGCCAATTGATGAGCAAAGGAAAGTCGCTTCTGCTAAATTTTTGTTAAAAAAAACACCGTCGAAAACATTCAGAAACAGAAACTAAACTGAGATCAGATACCAACTTTCCAAAAAGAGCTAAATCAATATCTTCACAAGTCACACTTGCAACATACACATCTGACGTCATGAAAGGCTCAGGAATTGATCTACTCGTAGATCCTGTATCTATAAGACCTTCCTTTTCACCAGTACCCAGTTGACAACTCCAAAGAGCTCGATTTGACATACATCACACAAATTTTAAAAAAGAAGATAATATAAATTACTGGCAAGTCAGGTTAAATGTCATATAGAACTTTTTATTCCAATCACTTGAAAATTTACATAGATGGATCAGTAATTGAAAGAAAAGCAGGCTCAGCGTTTTTAATACCTGCACTCAAAATTGAGAAATCTTTCTGTATAGGATTTGATAAATCGGTCTTTACAGCCGAACTCTGTGCAATATTAATGGCTTTAAACTTTATGATAAGTCTTCCTAGGACAAATTTTTCAGATACTTTTTTGCGTTGATTCCAAAATCAGTACTTCAGGCTCTTGAATCATCAAAATTACAAACAAGGTCTGAAATATTCTGGAAATTAGTCACTTGATTCATAGTTTATCCTTAAGAGGCACTGATATTACTTTCTACTGGATACCTTCTCATAGTTCTTTTCATTATGATAAGGTGACAGGGCTGCCAAACAGGGGGCCAAAAGCTCACCAGATTCATATAATATACAGCTTTCTCTCTCGTTGCACGAGTATTACACTTTAGTGGACACCTACTCTGGAACCAGTTCCAAGAAAAACAGAAAAAATATGATAAATGTCACATGAACAATGAAGTCAGCAATATCCCTAAGCAGTTTCCTGCCAGCAGAAGTATCCAATCCCTTATGTACAGATGGAAACTTGATGCATTCAAAACAAAATACACCAGGAATATAGTGTGTCTGTGTGGAAAAAAGATAACATATAGTCATATTTTTTCTTGCGTCAGGGTAAAACGACATGTTCCTAACTATCTATGAAGACAGTTTCTGACATATTTGCCTCTTCATCATTAATATATGAATTTTTTATTTGCCTGTTGAAAAGTCCTATAGCGAATATCTTTAAAATCTTATTTCCTTGTTCAGTGTTATGGTTAGCAATTTATAAGTTTTATTTCCTTTCATTTAGTCTATACATTTATAAATTTTGTTTTGTCAGTTTGTTTGTTTAAATCCTAATTATGGTAACGTTATAGTTAGTTTTACCTTCCCCTCCTCGAAACAGTTGTTTTCTGGGTCGTCTTTTCTCAAGATCAAAATTGACTCTTTTCATATATATCCTCTTCATTCCTCCCCTGTCCTGCACCCCCCCCCCCTTCTTTTTTGTTGTGTGTGTCTAAAATCACTTTAGTGAATAGACATTAAATTAAAGACCACCACACACACACACACACAACACACACACACACACACACACACACACACACACACACACACACACACACACACACACACACACACACACACACACACACACACACACACACACACACACACACACACACACACACACAAGGAAATGGACACAAAATGTTTATCTACATGCTCTTTTGAGTATAACAACAACAACAAAAGGGGGGCTTGGAGAGGGGCTTCTGTCTGTCTCTATTTCTCGGCCTGTCTCTCCATGCCTCCGTCTGTCTCTCTATCTGTCTGTCTGTCTGTCTGTCTGTCTCCCCTTCTGTCTGTCTGTCTGTCTGTTTGTCTGTCCTGTCTGTCCTGTCTGTCTGTCTCTGTCTCTGTCTCTGTCTCTGTCTCTCTCTCTCCTCCCTCTCTTTGTCTCTCGTACACAAAAACACATACCACCACCACCACCATTATCACAGTCACCATCAACCAAACAATCAATCAGTCAAGAAAACTAGAAAGAAAGCCAGCAACCAATCACATTTATTATTTTGTTTATCCACAGAAATATGAGAGCAGGAAAAATCGGCGTAGGCCTACTCTGTTAAAAGCGACATTATCCATTTAGAACAATGCCTGACGGCTTTGTGTTTGCTTGCTGTGAAAATGGCTTCCTTAAAATGCGTGAAATTGCATCCAGAATCCCTCGTAAATAAGTGGATTATCCCTGGGAAAGCCGGCTACTTCTCTTTGTCTTTACTGTCTTGTGCGTTGGTTCTTATTCTGTCGGCTTAAATCTCTGTGTCTATCAGTCTGTCTGTCTGTCTGCCTGTCTGTCTGTCTGTCTGTCTGTCTGTCTGTCTGTCTGTCTATCTAATTTTTAAATTTATCTCTCTTTCTCTCTGTCTGTCTGTCTGTCTGTTTGTCTCTCTGTCTCTGTCTGTCTCTGCCTGTCTCTGTCTGTCTGTCTCTGTCTCTGTCTCTGTCTCTGTCTGTCTGTCTGTCTGTCTGTCTGTCTCTCTCTCTCTCTCTCTCTCTCTCTCTCTCTCTCTCTCTTCCGCTCCCCTGATATAATTCAAACATTTTCTTTCTTCTTCCACCACATTCTCTGTCTCTCATTCAAGGTACGTCACACATTTATCGTGTAAAAAAGTTGTGTAAACCAATCCCTCCCTGAATGGTTGCTTAATTGTGATGTCTCTTTTTAAACTTAAACACGTTTACCTTTAAACTACTCTCGACAATAATAGAACTCAAATAGCAATATGTATTGGGTGTCAACGAAACTGCACAACAATGCACTGTACAATTCTGTTTCTTCGGGTTGCA
>JAPXFY010000017.1:57909972-57927472 GCA_030674185.1 Monoplex corrugatus
CCTGGGTCTACCCGGTGCTCTCTTTCCCTTAAGCTTTCCCGTTGTGATCAGGTGCTCCTAATCCCCCTTCCTCATAAAATGGCCTATAAATGTTTCCTGTCTTTTCCTAATCTTCTTTATGAGTGATCTACTTGTGTCTTCCTCCATCAAGACTGTCTCATTTGTTTTCTTTGCTGTCCATGGAACTCTCAACATTATTCTGAGAAACCACATCTCGGCTGCCTCAATCTTGTTCTGGCTTTGTTTGTTGACTGTCCACGCCTCACATCCGTACAACAGTATTGGTTCTATATAACATTCAGGAACTCTCTTCCTGATGTTAATTGATAGGCATTTTTTGGTAAGAATGCCTGTCATCTTCCCGAATGCTGTTTTGGCTTGGCCGTTTCTTCCTGCTATTTCTGATGTGCGTCTGCCGTCTGATGAAATGATCGTTCCCAGGTATTTGAATTTATCAATCTGTGTCAAGGTTGTGCCATTTGCTGTTATTTTGCATGAGGGGATTTCACGTTTTTTTTACTGACCACCATGAGTTCAGCCTTCCTGCTGTTTAGTTCCAGTCCCTTGCCTTTTCTTTCTATTTCTAGTATATTCACAAGGTTTCTTTGTACTATCAATCTTTTTTTCTTATATAGACACTGCTCTCCCGACACAGTTGGATATCCCGCGCACTACACATAAGCCGACCTACAGTGAAGTATGGGGACCTCAAGGAGTTAGGCAAGCTGACCATAGTCCACTATGTTATTGCACAGTCTGTATCTTTGGTGGGCGAGCATGCTTGTTAATGTTATGTGAAAGGACCTAGCCAACGGTTTACCGATATTTTCTTAAGGAAAAAGAAAAAAACGTAAAAATATAAAGGAAAACAAGATACTTGTCTTGAACAACTAGTTGCCCTTTCTGTTATGCTGCAGATCCATGAAATCGCTCATAAAGGGTGTTACCTTACTGGAAGATTTGGGTCTTGCTTGCTTAAAACAAAATTTAGTTTTGAAACAGAGAATCAGATTTCCTGATATTTCTCAAAATGATGAACACAGGTTACTACCTTCCAAAGCCTGTTTCTCAGAAAGTTAACATCTGATTTAAAGTGAATTTTCATCTTTAAAAAGAACATAAAAATCGCCTAGAGCATGCGCATCGCGTTCAGATTAAAGCAATAAACAAACAAAAAATGAGCTTCTGGTGATGTGTGGCTGTTTCCTTGGCAGTTGGTCACAGTTTGCAGGGCAGAAAAGTGTCCTTGTGACCATGTATGTGCTGGACAGACAGGAGATATTGATGCTGGACATTGTCTATGATTGATTGTTTCCTGGCAGTGAGGGATGCTGGGGTCAGTAAGATGGATAGGAAATGTGTGAACACTGTATGTTAACTACCTACATTATGAAAGTTGGGTCAGTAAGATGGATAGGAACACTGTACATTAACTACTTACATTACGAAGGTTGGGGTCAGTAAGATGGATAGGAACACTGTACATTAACTACTTACATTATGAAGGTTGGGGTCAGTAAGATGGATAGGGACTGTGTGAACACTGTACATTAACTACCTACATTATGAAAGTTGGGGTCAGTAAGATGGATAGGAACACTGTACATTAACTACCTACATTACGAAGGTTGGGGTCAGTAAGATGGACAGGGACTGTATGAACACTGTACATTAACTACCTACATTACGAAGGTTGGGTCAGTAAGATGGATAGGAACACTGTACATAAACTACCTACATTATGAAGGTTGGGGTCAGTAAGATGGATAGGAACACTGTACATTAACTACCTACATTATGAAGGTCAGGGTCAGTAAGATGGATAGGAACACTGTACATTAACTACCTACATTATGAAGGTTGGGGTCAGTAAGATGGATAGGAACACTGTACATTAACTACCTACATTATGAAGGTCAGGGTCAGTAAGATGGATAGGAACACTGTATATTAACTACCTACATTATGAAAGTTGGGGTCAGTAAGATGGATAGGAACACTGTACATTAACTACCTACGTTATGAAAGTTGGGTCAGTAAGACGGATAGGAACACTGTATATTAACTACCTACATTATGAAGGTTGGGGTCAGTAAGATGGATAGGAACACTGTACATTAACTACCTACGTTATGAAAGTTGGGTCAGTAAGACGGATAGGAACACTGTATATTAACTACCTACATTATGAAGGTTGGGGTCAGTAAGATGGATAGGAACACTGTACATTAACTACCTACATTATGAAAGTTGGGTCAGTAAGAAGGATAGTGAACACTGTATCATTAACTACCTACATTATGAAGTTGGGTCAGTAAGATGGATAGGAACACTGTAATTAACTACCTACGTTATGAAGGTTGGGTCAGTAAGAGGATAGGAACACTGTACATTAACTACCTACATTATGAAGGTTGGGGTCAGTAAGATGGATAGGAACACTGTACATTAACTACCTACATTATGAAGTTGGGTCAGTAAGATGGATAGGAACACTGTATATTAACTACCGACATTACGAAGGTTGGGGTCAGTAAGATGGACAGGAGGAACACTGTACATTAACTACCGACATTATGAAGTTGGGGTCAGTAAGATGGATAGGAACACTGTTATTAACTACCGACATTATGAAGGTTGGGTCAGTAATGGACAGGATAGTGAACACTGTAATTAACTACCTACGTTATGAAAGTTGGGTCAGTAAGAGGACAGGAACACTGTATATTAACTACCGACATTATGAAGGTTGGGGTCAGTAAGATGGACAGGAACACTGTATAATTAACTCCGACATTATGAAAGTTGGGTCAGTAAGATGGACAGGAACACTGTATATTAACTACCGACATTATGAAGGTTGGGGTCAGTAAGATGGACAGGAACTGTGTGAACACTGTATGTTAACTACCGAATTCACCCTGCAGTCAACAGGCCTGGTTCAACAACCCCCATATCCAGCTTTGCCTATAACCACGCTTTTTTCTCCACTTCATTGTGGACCAGGGCAGAAAAAAAAACCCGATAAAACGAAAGCACTCAACGAACGTTTACTTTCAAGCAAAGAGTGAATCATGTGTTCATCATCATCATCATCATCAGTGCCCTGCCGCATGGCATTGGCGACAATGGACTTCCAACCATCTCTATCTCTCGTTGCTCCTAGCATCTCCCCCACCCTCCTCATCCCCAGCCACTCTGCAAGTCCGTCCAGCATTCTCTCCCTGGTCTACCTGGTGCTCATGTGTTCAGTTTAACTAAATGTGACCATCCATCGTTCTGTGCATGCAGCTGAATGTTTACGTCATGGTTCATTATGGACCTTGACCATTACATGACATCTGTGCAGGACAGATCGCCGTAACATTTAACTAGCAACCAATGGCATTAATCTCATTTATTCATTTATTCATTACTTGCATCTATTCATTTATCTATTTACTTACTTACTTACTTATTTACTTACCTATCAATCAATCAATCTATCTATCTATCTATCTATCTATATATCTATCTATCTATATGTCTGTCTGTCTGTCTATCTATCTATTACATTATATGTCTTCTTGCTATCTATTTCATTTATCTATTTACTTACTTACTTTACCTGTCAATCTATCAATCTATCTTCTCTTCTCATCTATCTTTATCTATCTATCTATATCTATCTATCTATCTATCTATCATCATCTGTCTATCTATCTATCTATCTATTATATTTATTCTTTCATTCATTTATTTACTGATCAGAATAATACATACATTATAATTCTAAAATGCGCTATTCATTCATTTTCTATAAACAACTCAAACAATGTAAACAGCAGACCAACGCAATTAATAATGAAATAATGATTACATACTGGCCTTGTAACTAGCCACACATATAATGATCCCTGTAACACAAGCAGTAATAAACCGATATCTCACAATGTACAGAAGTCACTCACACGCATGAAGGATTCTCATTAACAGCTAGGTGTGAGCGTAGTGTGAGCTGGGTAGTCAGTCAGTCACAGGACCAATCTTCTCATTAAAGAGAACACTGCTGGTGGAAGTTGTGTTATCACTTTTATGTTAGTTTATAAGCAAGCCGTTGTGAATAATAATAATAATAATGTTTATTTGTATAGTGCATATTCCATATAAAAACATGCTCACCAGCGCTTTACATTTCGCAAGAAAGGCAAAAGGTGATAAAAAATGTTCACAATTACATACACAATAAGATAACAACACACATTAAAGCTATACAAGTAAGAAGACACATAAGAAACCACAGAATATTAAAATTTAAACACCGACTTATGTAATGAAGAAAGATTAACAGATTTTTCATATGAATAAAGAGGCATACTGTGTTTATATATTGCTGCGTGTGTGTGCTTGCGTAGTGTGTGTGTGGTGTACGTGTGTGTGTGCGTGTGTGCGTGTGTGCGTGCGTGTGCGTTGCTGTGCGCGTGTGTGTTTGTAAGAATGTGTGTGTTCGTTCGTTCTTTGATTTAACTCTTTTCACTATAAGTGGGTATTAGACGGATGTGTGTGTGTGTGTGTGTGGTGTGTTGTGTGTGTGTGTGTGTGTGTGTGTGGAGAGAGAGAGAGAGAGGAGAGAGAGAGAGAGAGAGAGTGTGTGTGTGGGGTGTGCGTGTGCTATGTTTGCATGCGTGTGTGTGTTTACATCCAATTAACTACGGACTCACATGATGAACATGTGTCCAGCATGGACTGACTGCACATAGCAGTTGACAACTTCTTAAGGTCTTCAAATAATCCCACAATGAACAGCTGGCAGAGTCATGCGTATGCAGTTTGCAGTTCCTTCAAGAAGGATTCATCGCGCATGAACAGTACCACATGCGCTCCACCCAAAATTAATAGTAATTATCCGGAAGACTCCTCGAGCCTGCGAAAAATCTTATAGTCTAGGAAGCTCTTGAAACGGGGGAGGAGGGGGGGGGATAGGGGTTACAAACCTCTCATCCGGCACCAACAGACTAAATGGCGTGTTAAGATGGACAGCTAACAGGCCAGGTTTGTTGTTGTTGACCGGGATTAAACACGAAATATCAGATGTTGAGTCCAGATCTCTATTGACAGAGCCTATAATCTGCAGAAATACCCCCGAACCTGAGTAAAACCTTCTGAGCAGTCAAGGTCATGAAATGGAAATGGAAGTGGACTCTGATCAGGACTATTAGAGCACTAATCTGACGAGGGCTGTTTTGGTTTGTTTATATATATAAAATGAATATATTGATTAATTATATATATAAATATGATATATATAAAACACATATTGAGAGAGACAGAGACAGAGAGTGAGAGAGAGTGTGTGTGTGAGAGAGTGAGAGAGACAGACAGAGAGAGACAGAGAGAGAGACAGAGAAAGAGAGACAGAGAGACAGAGAGAGGACAGAAACAGACAGAGACAGAGACAGAGAGAGGGCCATGGACAAAGATCTGATATACCGACTTCAGTCCCAGCCAGCAACATTAAAAACTGACCTGTTGGCTGTCCATCTTCATGTTTCCATCATTGTGGTGATGTCGGCTTACGTTTCATTGGCCCCTTCTTTTCACCCCCCACCCCCTTCCCCATGTCAAGACCTTGCCAGCTATACAGGGTTTTGCTCAGGCTTACGGAGTATGTTGGATGATTACAAGACGATGTGGGTGAAGCGCATATGGAAATGTCCGGATGCGATGAATCCTTCTTGAACAAACTCCAAATTTAAAAAAAATCCATCAGAATGATAGGAACATTAAAAGAGACGGCCAACAGATCTGTTTTTATTTGAAAACTGGGTTGGAATTCCAGACATCAGATGAAGAGTTCACAGTTCTATCACAGAAATGACTCGTGTAGAAAAGGCCCATTACATGTACTTCAGTCTGAGCCAAGATGTTGACAATGTCTGGCAAGGCAGACGGACTAGCCTGAAGTGGACGCTTAGGATTAACCAATGCACAACCCCTCAGGTAGAAACAGGCCCTTACGGTACTTCAGTGTGAAAAATGAAGTGGACAGTATCTGGCCAGCCAGACAAACTAGCCTCTCAACTGATGGCCTAGGATTAACCAGCATCAGGCAGCACAGCTGTTCTCAACACTTATTTTAGACTGTAAACGAGACAGTTAAACAATAGAGCCAGCTGTACACGCAGCTGTGTTGGGATGTGTACGAGGATCGCGTCAGTGGAAGAGAGTGGTCCATTGTTTCAGTGGACAGGTTCTGGCCTGTGCTTGTCCACGTCAACCACTCCTTCATGTATTCTCAAGTAGAAGAACCTTCTTGAAAGTCGTCTTAAGCTAGGCGGGGTCAGAGCCCCAGCGTGTTCTGATCCACGCTCTATAAATGAAAAGGGAAGTTAACACACAGAATATAGACACGGGAGAATACGGACACAGAGAGGGACAACGGTCAGAGAGTTGACGGTCGTAGTGGGAGACAGGCCACTCAACCTGGCAGAGGTGCTGAGCCTTGCCAGAAACATGTAGTGAAGGTACGTTGATATTTTATTTCAGTGTAGAGTTTTAGGGCCGATAGGCAAGAAGTAAGATTGTTTTAGGATGTAGGCAAATAAAATAAGAGGATGAATGATTATGCTTTTAAGTTGAATATGCTTAATTAAAGAAACTATATTGACTTGTAATGCTATGTGTGGACTGCTTTTGAAAGTTATTGCTAGTATGCTTAGAGCGTTTCTACTCGTCTCTCTCCTTTCTCGTTGTTGTGTGTGATTTCTATACAGAAAGGCAATGCCACATAAACATCCCCCACATTCCAGATGACGTCACCCAAAATTCCCCCGTGATAGTTCTATGAGTTGTGCCACACAACCCGCTTAAAGCAATGAACAAAACACATGCATTGTGACTGTTAGCAAACCCAGTGTGTGCATTGCAGCTTGTGTGTGTGTGTGTGTGTGTGACGTGTTGACTGTGGTGTGATCAATATGACGTGTGTGGGGTGACAATTGATGTTGACAGTTGACAAATTAATACATAGGACACAGCTACAGTGACCAACACATTTGTATTGTACACTGAACGCATACGCACCAACACCTTTGAATGATATACACTTAATCTATATACACAAGCATTGACACCTACACATGTAAGGTGTGCTTACGCCTGTGCCAGCACGTGCGCGCGCCAGCGCGCGCACGCACACACACACACACACACAAATACACACACAACACACCGCACACACACACACACACACACACACCAACACACATAACACACAACAAAAAAACACGACACAGCACAGGTGCGTGCACACACACACACACACACACACACACACACACCACACACACTCTCTCTCTCTGTCTCTCTCTCTCTCTGTCTCTCTCTCTCCTCTGTCTCTATCAAAAAAAAAACCCACAGAGAAACAAACAAAGAATCAAGAAAAAAAGAAAGCAAACAAGCAATAATTGAATAAATAAGCAGACCAACAAACAAACAAACGAACATGAAAAACAACAACAACAATAACAACAACAACAAAAACCAAAATCAAACGGAGAAACAAACGAACATCGCGGCTGTGCAAAATGACCAGAAACAGCATCTTTAGTTGCTAAGAGGCGTGGCTCCTAGCCTGGCCCTTGACCCCCCTGATCACACGCTGTGATAGACATTCCAGTGTCAACAAGAAACTGACGTGGGTCTTTCCCTTCTTTACATCTGTTAAAAAGTGGCGATTTTTCGCTCTTTTTGACAGCGACTTACAAATAAGTCGAGGTTTTGTTGGCATCCACGTTTTGTCAAGTAAAAGTTCTGTCTCTTGACTCTGTCTGGACGAAAATTAAAAATTCATCGTAATCGTTTGTGATTTATTTGCCCTTAATTTGAATATACCGTCAGCATTGCTCAGTGAGATTAACGTGAAATAGACGATGTTCAGAGGGGGCACATAGCGTAATGGAGTGAAGTGGAATTAAGTAAGCTATTGTTTGGCTATGACTGTTGAAATGACGGTGTTCTCTCTCTCTCTCTCTTCTCTCTTCTCTCTCTCTCTCTCTCTCTCTCTCTCTCTCTCTCTCTTCTCTCTCTCTCTCTCTCTCTCTCTCTCTCTCTCTCTCCCTCCCTTCACACTGAGAAAGCGGAAAATCACAAAAGCTAAACACAAAGGACACTTATTCATTGTGTTTGTAATAGAAACTTATCAATAGGAAACGGGCTTTTCTGTTATACTTGTTTTTTCCTGTGCCAAACAATGGATGTGTTACGCTATGACTTGTAATGTCATTGTTTCCAGCATCTGATATTTCGATGGTGATACACTTTCCGACAGTTCCGTAACCTGCACAATTGGCCTGCAGGAAAGTATACACACTTGTGACGAGAGAGAAGAGAGAGAGAGAGAGAGAGAGAGAGAGAGAGAGAGAGAGAGAGAGAGAGAGAGAGAGAGAGAGAGGGGGGGAACTATGGAACAAAATGCCACACTCATGCAACTTTATGATCCCCTAAACAGACTCAGTGAAAAGGCATGTGTAATACAGTGTACAGACTCGTGTGTATCGTTTCTTTTAACCAGAACAAGAATACATTCGCAAATATGTTATAGTGACAACAAATATGTCGTTCTTATCCCACTTTATTTAGCAAAAATTTAAATACTGTAATGTTTACCAGGATCAATCGAGTGTAGTGACTTGCGAGAATGATGGACAACACTTCTGTGAATTGGAATATATTTGAATGACATCTCTTTGTTAGTACAGACATACAGGCACAGCTTGGACGTTGTCGATACATGTATATAAATCTTTGCTTTCTAAAATGTGTGAATTTACCTTTCTTACATCTGTTTGTCATAGTATTCTCACAGCTGGGTCCAAATTGCCAACAAATATCTGCATTCACTGACAAACACAACGGAACATAATACATATGTCAATTATATTTGGTTTGCAGTAAAACATGTGCTTGAATTAAATATAAGATCTACTATTTTGAGTGATAAACCTATTGTTTCTGTTCGTCAATACTGATGTAACCTTATTAGAAAGGCACTGAAGGTGAACAGAACCGATTTTGTCCGAGTGCCCCACTCTGATGTGCATGTATTAAGCGACTCAAGCAGACTAAAAAATAATAAAACAAAAAATAAATAAGTAAATAAAAGATAAAAAAAATCACTTCGGTGATGAACGGTGCTTAGTGTGCTCTTAGCCAAGTTAGACAAGTCAAGTGGCCAACTTCTGAAGGTGGGTACTTAACTTAATAGTCGCTCTCCTCACTCGAATTAAGCCGGAAACCATCTCGCTGGGATGTGATAAGTGATCGTCAATACGTAGACAATGTCTTGAAGACTTGTAGCATCTCTCTCTCGAATACAAGAAAAGAGAATGGAAACGGTCTGTACAAGGTGAAACATCGTGTTGGTTAATTGTCGCTCTACAGTGGGGTAATTATATCGCGTCTCTCTCCTTCCCTGCCGAGGTGGAATTTTTGTAATTAAGTGAAGACGCTTTCCGAAGTGTTAAACTTTGTGTGACATAGTTCTGATAGTGTGTGAATATCTCAGAAGCTTAGCAAAAACTGTTTGAAAATCGCTCTACTCCCTGAAATCAAGCCAGGTTTTGTACAGGATGCAGTAGCGTAGTCTGTTAGATTAATCTGGTCATGTTTGGTACCATTTTAATGCTACTTGTATCGGCAACACGGTCATTTACATATCAAGACTGTTAAAAGGCAGCTGTAAAATCTAAGACTATATAGCAACTAACTCATTTTTCTTCCTTCCACTGCACAATCCGCTATCAGCAGGCGTAATGTGCATGGCCGCCCTCTCTGGCTGAATAAGTCAGGTCACAGCTTGGGGCTTCTGCGACTAAAGAGTCGGATTGGAACAGCCGTGATATACGATCGAACGAAGGAACAGACAAAGAAAGAAAGAAAGAAAGTAACGGACAAACAAACAAACAAAATTAACGAACCACCTCACAAATAAACAAAAAACAAATAAACAAACAAAAAGAAAAACAAAGAACGAAAAAAAGAAGAGAAGAGAGAGAGAGAGAGAGAGAGAGAGAGAGAGAGAGAGAGAGAAAGAAAGAAAGAAAGAAAGAAAGAAAGAATACATCAAACACACACACACAAACAAGCAAACAAATGTGAAAGAAACAACAAACACACGAACATCTCACATCAACGAACCAAGCAAACAAGTATCAAACACACAGACAAACACTCACCTATCTGAGCTTGCCGGGCAGGGCATGAGTGACCTGCAGCAGTTGACTCAGGACGACAAGCACCACGACAGACATAGTTCTATTCCACACCCCCACCATGGACACTGACCACCGTCTGTTTTGTAGTTCCTCACACAACTCCCCACATCTCTGCTGCCACCATCACCATCACCGTCACCACCACTACCACTGTCACGACTTCTGGGTGTCTTACGGTGATCAGTTCTTTCTAGGCGGCCAGCTGAATATCCAGCGTCTTCTAAACGGGTGGCACTCCTGGAGAAATCATTGTGTACAGATTTCATCTTTTCTGTTTGTTCCAATCGTTGTTGTACCGACTTACTGCAGTCTTATAGAAATAAACTGGCACACTCTTATACTGTTTCCAAGCTTGGTCAGGTCAACTGACAACTGAACAAATGTTATTGTTGAGGAACTACATAATTCCACATTGTGTTTAAATATCCTCAGATTAGTGTGCACAGCAAGACAGTGTCTCGGATCACTCAGGACGATAAATGTACGTAAACAAGACAACAACAACGCTGTTATTCACATCTTTTGTTTCGTGATTCACTTCAAACAGAGTGACATAGTTTCACACTTTCCTCTTTTTTGTCATTTTTTTTCTTTCTTTCCAGCACAGAAAACTTCATATGATCGCAAGGAAGAACACAACGCCAACAGACACGGAAACAGCCGTTCTTGTAGTACTTCTCAGCACACAAGGCACAGTGAAGATATTCGGTAGATGGGTAGACGATGGACGGGGAGTAGACAATGGCAGGGGGTAGTTGATGGACGAGCTGTCAGCTTAACCAAACTAAACAGTCATTTTATAAAGCTCCCGAGTCGTGTCGCAAGTCCAAATGACCACGCCAGTTGTGAATGGTAATATATCCAAACAGTCACACCATCTGCAACAGAACAATAACAATTCATATCATGTAAAAATGAATCAAACTTAACTAAAACAGTGTTTATGAATTTGCCATTTTTTCGCTCCATCTAAATCTGTTAATATTATCAATCGCTTGACAGACTCCTTGAGTCCCCGCAAAACCCCGTGCACTAGCAAGCTCTTGAAATGATCAGGGGATGGAAGGAACTTGTAAAATACAAAGCTGGCATCATCAGAATGATGGAAACAGTAAAACGGGCAGTCAACAGGCCAGTGTTTATACTGAAGGCTGGGACTGAACACAAGATATCAGATCTGAGTCCACAGCTCTCTCTACCAGTTTGATGACAAAACGAAAGTAATTAACTACCTAACTGACTAAACAGGTAGCTATCCGACTAATAAACTGACTGGTTGACTGACTGACTGACTGATTAACTGACTGATTGACTGATTAGCTGACTGTCTGACTGACTGATTTGATTAACTGAATGCTTCACTCACTCACTCACTCACTCACTCACTCACTCACTCACCTACCAACAAACATAAAGAATCGTATGATTAAATCATTTGTTGTATGCAGTCATGATGCTGACAACGGAAGGCAGATTGGGTGACGCACATATGGAACTGTCCGAATGCGATGGATCTCTCTTGAGTAAACTCCAAACTGTAAGGTCATCACGTTAACGTCAAATATACAATCTCAGGATCACGTCATTTGCAAAAAGGAAGATTTGTTTTCACCTGACATCAGTGGCCAAGTTCAGTTTCATGTAACAAACGATTCTTAGCTTACTGATGATAATACGTTACAACGAGAAGACGAATGCAAAGACAGAACAAAAGAGTTCATTTCTTCAAAAGCCTGGCCAGATGTTACAAAGACTCCATTCCCAATCACAGACCAAGTTTCAGTTTCTCAAGACGACGTCCTCCGCGCTCGGAATAAGTTCCATATGTACACACGCCACGGATGCCACGTGATGAAGAAGATCCAAACCGATCATGACATATGCCATTAGCCTTGTGCATAAGCTGAACACGCTGGTCAGGTTTTGGGAGGTTCTACCTAGCGCATGGACTTTGTGTCTATCTTCGTGTCATTTCCAGCTTTTTACCAACCATCTGTGCATCTCTGATTTTTACTGACCAGCTACGGAACAGAATGGGGGAACCTCACGGAGTGGTGTGTGAGTAGATCCTCTCAAGTGAGCAGGTTCCAGAAAGGATGGCGGCACCATTTTTATAAGGTCAGTCACTAACTAAACAGGCGTCAGGGAGTGAGCGTGTACCACGTGCAGCGCCCACACTGGGCAAATCAAACACACAGCGTCCTGGTGATGATGATGATGATGGTGGTGGTGGTGGTGGTGGAGGAGGAGGTGGTGGTGGTGGGTGGTGGTGGTGTGTGATGGTGGTGGTGGTGGTGATGGTGGTGGTGGTGGTGTGGTGGGGGTGGTGGTGGCCACTGGCCCATTCACGCTCGATCAATTGACAGCCAGCAGGCCTACTGGCAACAGCACAGACCGCTTTTAACCCTTTGCACTCTCTTCCCCTGTCAATCGGTTTCCACCAGGTTCCTTTAACCTTTGCACTCCCTCACCTCATCTACTAGCTTGATCAGCTACGTTACCCTTGTCTCTCTTAGCCTGTGGATAGGTGAACGAGTTGAGGAGTCTAAAAACAGCTTGTGGATAGGGTAAGCTAGTGAAAGGTTCGGTGAAGTTGGTGGATAAGGTGAAGGAGAAAAGTGTTAAGGAAGTGTGATGATAGGATAAGGAACTAAACGGTTAACCCTTTGACTCCTGCATCCTATCCAGCAATGCAAAAAAATTAATCCTATGACTACCCCACCCTATCTGTCAGCTTCCTGCAGGAAGCTGGTGGATATGTGGGAGAGTCAAAAGGTTAAGGTTTTGCTGTGCTAGCATGGTTGACAATGCAGGATGTGGTGGACAGGGTGCGGGAGTCAAAGGTTAAGGATTTGCTTTGCTAGCATGGTTGGCAATGCAGGATGCTGGTGGACATGGTGCGGGAGTCAAAGGGTTAAGGAAGACGAAAGACAGGATGACGGAGCGGAAGGGTTAACCTTTGACTCCCACATCCTATCCACCAACTGCAAAAAAATTAACCCTTTGATTCCTCACCCTATCTATCAGCTTCCTGTAGGAAGCTGGTGGATAGGGTGAAGTGTTCAAAGTATTATTGTTTGTTTTTGTTTTGCTTGCACAGCTGGCAATGTAGGATGCTGGTGGAAATGGTGCGGGAGTCAAAGGGTTAAGGAAGACGAATGATAGGTGAAGAAGTGAAAGGGTTAAGGAAGCTGGCGGTCAGGGTGAGGGAGCGAAAAATTAACGAGTTGCGTGTGGAAGTTGGTGAGTTCCTTTGAAGCCCAGGCCCACGCCAAATCCTGACCTGTGTAGACGTCTGCCTGCCTCCCCAACTCCCCCCTCGGGTGGGGGGGGGGGGGGTCTGAAGTTACCGAGTAAATAACTGACATTGCTGGCGCCTCACAAAGACCCATGGCTCACACATGACCACTACTGCTATCGCCCTGGTGCTAACAATGGACCACTGTTAACAATCATCTCTCAAAAAACTTCAGGGCTAAAAACAGACCAGGGTTATCATCTTACACAGATTCAGGGCTAACACTAATAGTAAACAACTGTTATCCTTGCAAAGAATCAGGCTAACACCAGACCACTGTCATCATCTTACAAACTATCATCTTCAAAGAACCAGGCTAACAACAGACCATTGTTCATCATCTTACAAACTATCGAGGCTACCAATAGACTACTGCTATCACTTCACGAATATTGAAAGCCAGCAATAGAGCAATGCTGCCATCTCACGCAGATCCAGGGCTTAATAATGGACAACTGCAGCGATTTCACAAAGCTACTGGGCTAACAATAAGTGAGTAATTCTTTAGAAAGTCTCAAGATTTTAACAACAGACCACTGCAATTAAGCTAACAAAAAATGTCAGGGCTAACTACGCAATGATTAATGCTTCAGAAAACCTCTCATAAATAAATAACAATAGACCACCACTCCACCTCACAAACATTCAGGTTAACAATGGACCACCGCGGTAATTTCACAAAGCTTTAGGCTACCAATAAAGTGATCAATGCTTCAGAAATGCTCACATTAACAAAAGACCATCCATGCAGTTAACTAACAAAGCTTCAGGACTAACAATGAAGTGATTATCCATCACGAAGATTGAAGGCTAAAGTACAGAACATTGCTATCGTCTGACACAGCTCTAGGCCAACAGTGGGCCACCATTACCACTCTTCATCATCACCATCATCAAGTGCCCTGCCGCATGGCGTTGGCGATCATGACCCTCCGTATGTATTTATCCCTTGTGGTCGCACATCTTCCACCCTCTCTGTCCTCAGCCACTCTGCAAGTCCCGTCCAATAACATTTTTCCTTGGGTCTGTCTACCTGGTGCTCTCTTTCCCTGCAGCTTTCCTGTTGTGACCAGGTGCTCTAATTCCCCTTTCCTCAGGAAATGACCTATACATGTTGCCTGTCTTTTCCAAATCTTCCTCGTGAATGATCTTCTTGTGTCTGCCTCTTATTACCTCAGAACTTTAGGACCACAAACAAAGACCACTGCTATTATTTCACAAAACGTTCAGGGCTACTATTCCCTATCAAAAAACAACAACAATAACAACAACAACAAACAAACAAACAAACAAAACAAACAAACACAAACCCACTGATCTGTTTCCTGACCGTCGTCATGCTTTAACCCTTTTGACTCCTGCACCTTATCCACCAACTGCAAAAAAATTAACCCTTTGACTCCCTCAGCCTCCTGCAGGAAGCTGATGGATAGGATGAGGAGTTAGAGGGTTAAGTTTTTGCTTTGCTATATGGTTGACGATGCAGGATGGTGGATGGACATGGGTTCAGGAGCCGAAGGGTTAAACATTCTGGCGATGTCATCTTAGTGTTCCATTTCAAGACCTTGCCCACGCGTACTGCTCAAGGAGTCTGAAAAGTGCTGGCAGATTTGTATGGAGCACATATGGATTTCTGAATTTCCAATGAATTTCTTTTGAACAAACACCGAATTCACTTTTCTTGTTAGGTCTTTAGAGTCCTGTGATGGGGAGAAGAAGAACATGACAGATTGCTTTTTGTTGTTGACACAGGTGTTTTCTTAAAATCACAATAATAAGAAGAATAAGAATCAATTAGTTATAATCATGTCTTTATTGTTATCATCAACTAATCGCCATCGCCATATTATTATTATTATATATTTATAGATTATTATATTTTTATTACTATAATTATTATTATTATGATTATTATTATTATTATTATTATTATTAAATTTTTATATATTATTACAATCCATATCGTTTATCATTATTTTTTTTGTCTCATCATCTCGTCGTCGTCTGTCTGTCGTCATCATTCAAAGCCCAGCCGACTGCTCAGAGCCATAACGGGCTATAACCATCTAAAACATTCTAAACACCTCTAATCACCCTAGAAAAATAAAGAACACGTAGAAAAGACAAATATCACTGCATTTACACAGATAATCTAATGATATGTTTCTGGCGTTGGAAATTCAACCCAATTTATCACCACAGAGATTAACAAACGTGGATACAAGTACAAAGATTAGGGGAAAATGATAAAAAAATTTCGTTATGCAGATGACACAGTTCTAATTGCAGAAAATGAAAGACCTACGAAAATCGAGTGAATATAATAGAAATAGAAAGGTTAAGTATAGGTCTGGAACTAATATAGTAATCAGTAAAAAACAAACAAAGGAAATCCTCTTATGCAAAATAACAGCGAATTGCACCACATTGAGACAAGTTGATAAGTTTAACTATCTAGAAACAGTCATCTCACCAGACGGCAAATGCACACTGGTAACAACCAACAAATCGGCCAAGCTAAAATAGCATTCGAGAAGATGAAAAACGTTCTCACCAACAAACGTCTAAAAGAAAACGAACGAGACAATCTTGAAATAGGCAAGACACAAAAAGAACATTAAGGAAGAAGATTAGGAAAAGGCGAGGAACATTTACAAGACATTTTATGAGGCAAGAGACATTAGAACACCTAGTCACACCAGGAAAGCTGGAGGGGAAAAGAATACCAGGTAGATCCAGGGAGAAAATATTGGACGGACGTGCGCAGTGGATGAAGACAGAGAGGTGAGAGAAGTACTTGCAGCGACAAAGGATAGATTCATATAGAGGGCCATGATCGCCAACGCCGTGCGGCGGGCACATGATGATGAAGAATACAAATAAGCACATAAACGTAACTAAATACAGAAAAAAAAAACATTCATATAAACTGGTCCATAGTACCTAAATATTGCCACAAGCAATGCATGCTTCCTGAGGGCTAAAAATGCAAATAAGATAATATGTACCCAGTTATCAATTATACCCCACTGTCATTCTAACAGAAAGTAACTAAGGCTCCATTGAAGACATGAGGTAAATGGACCAGCAAGGGAGATAAATAAAAGAAGCAATAGCAGAAAGCAAAGGAGCACGAAAGAAACAAAGAGAGTGACAGAAAAGAGGAAATGTCTAGCACATAATTTCCACACAACTTGATTACTATTTATACTAGAACAATAAAACAACTAAGAGTGATTTCTAGAGCTATGAATATTTTATTCTTTCATGACTTTCTTCGACGTTTTACTTACGGAAGATCCTTATATGCTTTGTTTAGTTTTCACCTATGAGGTGCTTGAAATGTCAACAAAAACAGAATCGTCTGATCGCTTATAGGAATATGATCTCCCACTGTCAGCTTACAAACTTCAGGCCTACTTTTTTAAAATAATGATGTCAATTAATGTGAAACTACGAACTGAGCGAGTATAAAGAAATTGATGCCTCTTTTAGTAACCAAACATTTTTACACACATTACATGAGACGTACAATTAGTATGTAACATTGTCATAGCCCCCAAAACTGTTTAAGAATATGTTAATAGATAAGTGTCTACACTTATGTTGATAGCATTACAAATATTAACATTCAAAGCCACTGTGTTCACGCGAATATAAAGTCTCTGACAATTTGAGTTTTAAAAGACTAAACCTTTTTTTTCTGTCTAAACATGTTACAGGCCTTGATCAATACAATGTGCTACCACTGTTCCGAGGATTTTTCTATCCATACTATATGTCTATGAACATAAAAATTATATTGTGTGCCACATGGGCGTTCTCCACTGGCAGATAATGAATGCACATTGTTCACATTATACGGATGAACAAAACATCTTTACGATTGGACGATAAACCGAGGCCCCCTGTAAAGCACGAGCTTTGCGCACGTTGTAGAGTTCACGAC
>JAPXFY010000017.1:57932472-57942472 GCA_030674185.1 Monoplex corrugatus
CAGTCATGTCTGTCATGTCAGGATAAGACACAACACAGACAGTCATGTCTATCATGTCAGGATAAGACACAACACACACAGTCATATCTGTCATGTCAGGATAAGACACAACATACACTATCCTGTCTGTCATGTCAGGATAAGACACAGCACACACTATCTGTCTGTCATGTCAGGATAAGACACAGCACACACTATCATGTCTATCATGTCAGGATAAGACACAGCACACACTATCCTGTCTGTCATGTCAGGATAAGACACAGCACACACTATCCTGTCTATCATGTCAGGATAAGACACAGCACACACTATCCTGTCTATCATGTCAGGATAAGACACAGAACACACTATCCTGTCTGTCATGTCAGGATAAGACACAGCACACACTATCCTGTCTATCATGTCAGGATAAGACACAACACACACAGTCATTCTATCATGTCAGGATAAGACACAAGCACACACAGTTCTGTCTGGGGGGGGGGGGGGGGGGGGGGGGGGGTGTCAAGATAAGACACAACACACACAGTCATGTCTGTCATGTCAGGATAAGACACAACACACACAGTGCTGTCTGTCATGTCAGGATAAGACACAACACACACAGTCCTGTCTGTCATGTTGGATAAGACACAACCACACACAGTCCTGTCTGTCATGTCAGGATAAGACACAACACACACAGTGCTGTCTGTCATGTCAGGATAAGACACAACACACACAGTGCTGTCTGTCATATCAGGATAAGACACAACACACAGAGTTTCTGTCTGTCAGGATAAAACAGCATAACACGCATTCAACACAACACAGTCCTGTCATGTCAGGATAAGACACAACACACACAGTGCTGTCATGTCAGGATAAGACACAACACACATCATGTCTGTCATGTCAGGATTAAGACAACAACACACACAGTGTGTGTCATGTCAGGATAAGACCAACAGCACACACATCGTCATCAATAACCCATCATGTCTATGTCAGGATAAGACACAACACACACATGCTGTCATGTCAGGATAAGACACAACACACACTATCCTGTCTGTCATGTCAGGATAAGACACAGCACACACAGTCCTGTCTGTCATGTCAGGATAAGACACAGCACACACAGTCCTGTCTGTCATGTCAGGGTAAGACACAACACACACATCATGTCTGTCATGTCAGGATAAGACACACACACAACATCATGTCTATCATGTCAGGATAAGACACAACACACACAGTCTGTCTGTCATGTCAGGATAAGACACAACACACACGTCATGTCTTCATGTCAGGATAAGACACAACACAGACAGTCATGTCTATCATGTCAGGATAAGACACAACACACACAGTCTATCTGTCATGTAGGATAAGACACAACATACACTATCCTGTCTGTCATGTCAGGATAAGACACAAGCACACACTACCTGTCTGTCATGTCAGGATAAGACACAGCACACACATATCATGTCTATCATGTCAGGATAAGACACAGCACACACTATCCTGTCTGTCATGTCAGGATAAGACACAGCACACACATCCTGTCTATCATGTCAGGATAAGACACAGCACACACTATCCTGTCTATCATGTCAGGATAAGACACAGAACACACTATCTGTCTGTCATGTCAGGATAAGACACAACACACACAGTGCTGTCTATCATGTCAGGATAAGACACAACACACACAGTCTGTCTGTCATGTCAGGATAAGACACAACACACACAGTCATGTCTTCATGTCAGGATAAGACACAACACAGACAGTCATGTCTATCATGTCAGGATAAGACACAACACACACATCAGTCATATCTGTCATGTCAGGATAAGACACAACATACACTATCCTGTCTGTCATGTCAGGATAAGACACAGCACACACTATCCTGTCTGTCATGTCAGGATAAGACACAGCACACACTATCATGTCTTCATGTCAGGATAAGACACAAGCACACACATCCTGTCTGTCATGTCAGGATAAGACACAGCACACACATCCTGTCTATCATGTCAGATAAGACACAGCACACACTATCCTGTCTATCATGTCAGGATAAGACACAGAACACACTATCCTGTCTGTCATGTCAGGATAAGACACAGCACACACTATCCTGTCTATCATGTCAGGATAAGACACAACACACACTATCCTATCATGTCAGGATAAGACACAACACACACTATCCTGTCTGTCATGTCAGGATAAGCACAACATACACTATCCTGTCTTCATTCAGTATAAGACGCAGCACACACATCCTGTCTGTCATGTCAGGGTAAGACACAACACACACAGTCATGTCTGTCATGTAGGGATAAGACACAGCACACACAGTCCTGTCTGTCATGTCAGGATAAGACACAGCACACACAGTCCTGTCATGTCAGGATAAGACACAACACACACAATCCTGTCTGTCATGTCAGGATAAGACACAACACACACAGTCCTGTCATGTCAGGATAAGACACAACACACACAGTCCTGTCTGTCATGTCAGGATAAGGCACAACACACTATCCTGTCATGTCAGGATAAGACACAGCACACACTTCCTGTCTGTCATGTCAGGATAAGACACAACACACACTATCCTGTCTGTCATGTCAGGATAAGACACAACACACACTAGTCCTGTCTGTCATGTCAGGATAAGACACAACACACACTATCCTGTCTTCATGTCAGGATAAGAACACACACACACGTTCTGTCTGTCATGTCAGGATAAGACACAGCACACACAGTCCTGTCTTCATGTCAGGATAAGACACACACACATCCTGTCTGTCATGTCAGGATAAGACACACACACACAGTCCTGTCTTCATGTCAGGATAAGACACAAACACACACATTCCTGTCTGTCATGTCAGGATAAGACACAGCACACACAGTCCTGTCTATCATGTCAGGATAAGACACACACACACATCCTGTCTATCATGTCAGGATAAGAACACACACACACATCCTGTCTGTCATGTCAGGATAAGCACACAACACACACATCTGTCTGTATGTCAGGATAAGACACAGACACACAAGTTGCATGTCATGTCAGGATAAGACACAGCACACACATCCTGTCTGTCATGTCAGGATAAAACACACACACCATCTTCATCTGTCAGGATAAGATAATACACACACACGTCTGTCATGTCAGATAAGACACAACACACAAGTCTGTCTGTCATGTCAGGATAAGACACAACACACACTATCCTGTCTGTCATGTCAGGATAAGACACAGCACACACTATCCTGTCTGTCATGTCAGGATAAGACACAGACACACACTATCCTGTCTATCATGTCAGGATAAGACACAGCACACACTATCCTGTCTGTCATGTCAGGATAAGACACAGCACACACTATCCTGTCTTCATGTCAGGATAAGACACAGCACACACTATCCTGTCTTCATGTCAGGATAACGAGCACAACACTATCCTGTCTATCATGTCAGGATAAACACACACACTATCCTGTCTATCATGTCAGGATAAGACACAGCACACACTATCCTGTCTGTCATGTCAGGATAAGACACAGCACACACTATCCTGTCTGTCATGTCAGGATAAGACACAGCACACACTATCCTGTCTGTCATGTCAGGATAAGACACAGCACACACTATCCTGTCTTCATGTCAGGATAAGACACAGCACACACTATCCTGTCTGTCATGTCAGGATAAGACACAGCACACACTATCCTGTCTATCATGTCAGGATAAGACACAGCACACACTATCCTGTCTGTCATGTCAGGATAAGACACAACACACACAGTCTTCATGTCAGGATAAGACACAGCACACACTATCCTGTCTGTCATGTCAGATAAGACACAACACACACAGTCCTATATTCAGAACCACACACATCCTGTTGTCAGTCAGATAACACACAACTCGCTTCATGAGATAAGACACACACACATTCTTCTTCATGTCAGGATAAACACACAACACATCGCTTCATGTCAATAAGCACAACACACAGTCTCATGTAGTAGACCCACAATCCTTTTCATGTCGATAGACACACAACAAACACCCCATCTCTGTAGATAGCACACCCAATCGTCTCATTCGATAAGACCAACAACTTCCTGTCTTCATGTCAGGATAAGACACAACAACACGTCTTCATGTCAGATAAACACAGCACACACTATCCTGTCTTCATGTCAGGATAAGACACACACACACAGTCCTATCATGTCAGGATAAGACACAGCACACACTATCCTTCTGTCATGTCAGGATAGACACACACAACACAACACATCCTGCTTCATGTCAGGATAAGACACAACACACACAAGTCCTATCATGTCAGGATAAGACACAGAACACACTATCCTGTCTGTCATGTCAGGATAAGACACAACACACACAGTCCTATCATGTCAGGATAAGACACAGCACACACTATCCTGTCTGTCATGTCAGGATAAGACACAACACACACTATCCTGTCTATCATGTCAGGATAAGACACAACACACACTATCCTGTCTGTCATGTCAGGATAAACAGCAACACATCGTCATGTGATAAACACACACACACCTGTCTGTCATGTCAGGATAAGACACAACACACACAGTCCTATCATGTCAGGATAAGACACAACACACACTATCCTGTCTGTCATGTCAAGGCACAACACAACATTTAGACACAACACCTATCCTGTCTTCAGTCAGGATAAACAACACAACACACTATCCCTGTCTATCATGTCAGGATAAGACACAACACACAAGTATCATGCAGTGTCTGTCTGTCATGTCAGGATATAAAGACACAGTCCACATCAATAAGATCCCTGTTTTGTCATGTCAGGATAAGACACAACACACACAAGTTCTGTCTGTCATGTCAGATTAAGACACAGCACACACTATCCTTGTCTGATCATTGTCAGATAAGACACAACACACACTATCCTGTCTGTATGTCAGATTAAGACACAGCACACACCTATCCTGTCTGTCATGTCAGTATAAGACACAACACACACTATCCTGTCTGTCATGTCAGATTAAGACACAGCACACACTATCCTGTCTGTCATGTCAGGATAAGACACAACACACACAGTGCTGTCATATCAGGATAAGACACACCACACACTATCCTGTCTGTCATGTCAGGATAAAAGACACAGCACACACAGTCCGTATCTGTCATGTCAGGATAAGACACAGCACACACAGTCCTGACCTCACTCAACCCCTCTGCAGCCTGTTTCCACTCGGAAGGGGAATCACATTGCAATATATAATTGTATATAATATGCTCTCTATAATTTTCCATTGCTTATATTCTTTCTCCCCATTTATAGCCGTGTGCGTGTGTGTGTATGTGTGCGCGTGGTGTGCGTGCGTGCGTGCGGGGTGTGTGTGTGTGCGTGCGTGCGTGCGTGTGTGTGTGTCTGTTTCAGCGCTTAGATTTGATTTTATCAAGATTTTGCGTATATAAATATTGTAATTATTATTATTATTATTATGTCAGGATAAGACACAGCACACACAGTCCTATTTGTCATGTCCACAGCATTGTCTGGTCTTTTATGTACACACATCTGTCTTCACTGATCACCTTTGTGCTAGCTGGAGTGAGTGAGAGAAAGAGAGAGAGAGGGAGACAGACAGAGACAGAGACAGCGACAGAGACACAGAGACAGAGAGAGACAAGCAGAGAGACAGGGACAGAGAGAAACAGAGACAGAGACATAGAGACAGAGACAGACAGACAGACAAAGACAGAGAGAGAATAAGAGAGAGAGAATCACAGGGAGAGAGACAGACAGACAGACAGAGACAGAGAGAGACAGAGACAGAGACATAGACAGAGACAGACAGACAGTCAAAGACATAGACAGAGAGACAAACAGAGACAAAGCCAGCCAGACAGACAGAAAGACACAGACAGACAGAAACAGACAGACGACAGAGAGAGAGAGACAGACAGACTGAGACAGAGAGACACAGAGAGACACAGAGAGAGGTACAGGCAGACAGACAGACAGATAGAGACAGACAGACAAACAGACAGAGAAGGACAGAGAGAAAGGGGACAGAGAGATTATGTCAGAACCGTTCAGACTTTGGGGAAGAGAGCCGTATCCCCCCAGCTCTCTTTGAAACAAATATAGACGTACGCGCTGTTTGATGTACTTTGCGTTTTGGCTTTGCTGCTTGTTGTATTTTTCTGTCCTTTGTGGGTCTGTCCGAAAGGCATTTTGTTTTCTTTCTTTTTTTTAATTTTTATCAATACATTTGTTTGTGTGTGAATTTGTCTCTCTCTCTCTCTTTCTGTTTGTGTGTGAATTTGTCTCTCTCTCTCTCTTTCACTCTCTCTCTCTTTCACTCTCTTTCTCTCTCTCTCTCTCTCTCTTTCATCTCTTTCTCTCTGTCTCTCTGTCTCGTCTTCTCTCTCTGTCTCTCTCTCTCTCTTTAGCTCTTTCTGTGTCTCTATCTCTTACTCTTTCGTTTTCTCTTTTGCTCTCTCTCTCTCTCTCTCTCTCCTCTCTCTCTCTCTCTCTCTCCTCTCTCTCTCTCCATGTTTCTCATACTTGTTCTCTACAGGACATCCTTCAGGTGTGCATCGTTGACATTCATGTTTCTCATACTGGTTCTCTACAACTCTGCCTTCAGGTGTGTACAATTTTACTGCATCGTCAGGATGACCATTTGACCAGAGGGCACTCCATTACATATCTAGTTATATGGAACTCGGCAAGATTTAGACAGAGCAGCAGATTGACCAGTGGAAGAAAGGGGGAAAAAGACAGAGAGGAAAAAGAAGACTTTTTCTCCAGAACAGCATAGATCCAGTGACTGGTATTCGTTGTAAGTCATACGTGTCCTCCATCCATAATCTAGACCAATATTCGACATGTCGTGCTGCAGACAATTTTTAAAAGACAGGTCTAGTGGGATCTAATGCTATTATCTTTAAGTAATAAGGTATTTTGTAGGTTGAAGTTTGAAGTATCCAACAGGCTAGAAAGCTTTCTGAGTTACAATATCAACCATTCACATTTCACATCCAGGAAGCAGAGATCTACAGCTTGACACTCTGATACTCTGTAAGTGGGCGAGCAAACCACAAGAACTAAAACATTAGGCAGCATTTCCATCACACGACACTGACAATGTAGGAACATGGAAATGATCACAATGGTGCTTTGCTGTTCCATTATGATTTGAGACTGCATGACATGGCCACACTCTGCACTCCCTATTGTAATACTGTACATCTTGCTTGGAGCCATGAGTAAAAGAGAGACGGCCCCCCCCCAAAACACACACACACACACACACACACACACACACACACACACACACACACACACACACACACACCAGCTGCTTTGCTCAGAAATCCTAACAATGCCAACAATGGTACATCTGTGGAATGAATGAAGTTGGAATGTATGGCTGTCCACTGTCATTGTATGGAGCCCATGGCACACTCCATGTAGGCAGCATCTGGCGGGTGGCATCGGGTCCAACAATGACATGTCATGTAGGCAGCATCTGGCTTGCTTGTAGCATCCTGTCCAACAATGACATGTGGAATGGTTCAGCCCTGGCCACTTCCTACTCAGAGTTGAGCGTGCTATGGGCTCGTTGGGAACACTGAAACGACACGGTCGAGTCCCATCGAAGGTACACACGTGCCATTGACAGTATTGCTAAAAATTATTGATCAGGTTAACACCAGGATATAGAAGTACATCATCATCGTCGTCGTCGTCGTCAACATCGTCATCATCATCATCATTGTTTGCCCTGTCGCATGACTTTGGCGATCAGAGCCCTCCATATGCATGTATCCCTTGTCGCCGCGAGTACATCTTCCACTCTCTCTGCCCTCAGCCACCCTGCAAATCCGTCCAATGTTTTCTCCCTGGGTCTACCTGGTGTTCTCGTTCATTCCAGCTTTACTGTTGTGACAGGTGCTCTAATTCTAATAGAAGTACATGTGTAACATTAATCGAAGAGTATATCCCTGTCATGTACTCTCACTCCAAAATGGACTTGCACAGCAGCATCTCTATCATCCCCACTCTCGTCATCACACCTTGTACAACATGGCTTTTGGTTCTGTCACCCGTCACGTCCAGGTCCTAAGGTGACCTCACGTTCAATGGGTCTGCAGGTTGTTAAGGGCCTAAGCTGAGTGGCGTGGGGTTATGACATAGGAATGGTTCTAAGAATGAGGCAGGAGAAAAAGACATTTTGGACTTAATAGTATTTGAACCTACAGTCTTCCAGTCATCACTTCTTTATATTAACTATCATGTCATAGAAACTTTATCTAACTGCTCATTTCTTTAACCCCTACAGGTAAAATATATTTACAGCCGCAATGGCCTGTTTGGGGATATATTTTGCATTTCTTCAGGGCCTTGGGAAAATGCTATTACATGTTGAAAACATTTATCTAATAATTTTGAGAACATGGAATGATTTTGTTTTACTCAAAGGGAACACAAAGAAAAACACCATAGGTCACCATTAATCCCTCGCTTTTTCTAATCAGAGGATTCTGAATTGTTCAAATGGGATTCTTCACGCTCGGACAATTCCGTATTCGCTCCATCCACGTCTACTAGTGATAATGTGGCAGACTCCTACAGTCTGTGCAGAATCCTCTGCGCTGGCAAAATCTTGAAATTAAGTGGTTAGGTGTGACATAATTATGAAAATAAGGGACTCTCTTGTACTGTGCAGACGTATTTATGAAAACACAGGACTCTATGGTAGTGTGCTGGCGTATTTATGAAAATACAGCACTCTATGGTAGTGTGCTGGTGTATTTATGAAAATACAGGACTCCATTGTAGTGTGCTGGTGTATTTATGAAAATACAGGACTCTATGGTAGTGTGCTGGTGTATTTATGAAAATACAGCACTCTATGGCAGTGTGCTGGTGTATTTATGAAAATACAGGACTCCATTGTAGTGTGCTGGCGTATTTATGAAAATACAGGACTCTATGGTAGTGTACTGGTGTATTTATGAAAATACAGGACTCTATGGTAGTGTGCTGGCGTATTTATGAAAATACAGGACTCCATTGTAGTGTGCTGGCGTATTTATGAAAATACAGGACTCCATTGTAGTGTGCTGGTGTATTTATGAAAATACAGGACTCTATGGTAGTGTGCTGGCGTATTTATGAAAATACAGGACTCTATGGTAGTGTGCTGGTGTATTTATGAAAATACAGGACTCTATGGTAGTGTGCTGGTGTATTTATGAAAATACAGGACTCCATTGTAGTGTGCTGGTGTATTTATGAAAATACAGGACTCTATGGTAGTGTGCTGGCGTATTTATGAAAATACAGGACTCTATGGTAGTGTGCTGGTGTATTTATAAAAATACAGGACTCTATGGTAGTGTGCTGGTGTATTTATGAAAATACAGGACTCCATTGTAGTGTGCTGGTGTATTTATGAAAATACAGGACTCTATGGTAGTGTGCTGGCGTATTTATGAAAATACAGGATTCTATGGTAGTGTGCTGGCGTATTTATGAAAATACAGGACTCCTGTGGGAGTGTCTGGTGTATTTATGAAAATTAGGACTGTGGTTGTGCTGGCTATTTATGAAAATACAGGACTCTATGGTAGTGTGCTGGCGTATTTATGAAAATACAGGACTCTAGGTAGTGTGCTGGCGTATTTATGAAAATACAGGACTCCATTGTAGTGTGCTGGCGTATTTATGAAAATTAGGGACTGTGTTGTGCTGGCGTATTTATGAAAATACAGGACTCCATTGTAGTGTGCTGGCGTATTTATGAAAATTAGGGACTGTGTTGTGCTGGCTTATTTATGAAAATACAGGACTCCATTGTAGTGTGCTGGCGTATTTATGAAATAGGGACTGTGTTGTGCTGGCTTATTTATGAAAATACAGGACTCCATTGTAGTGT
>JAPXFY010000017.1:57947472-57949972 GCA_030674185.1 Monoplex corrugatus
AAGTAAGGAAAAAAGAAAAGAATGAAAAAAAAACCCAACCAACCAAAGGAAGGAAAAGAAAGAAGGAAAAAGAGAAAGAAAGGAAGGAAGAGTAGAAAGAAAAAGAATCCGAAACGCAAGAAGAAAAGAAAAAAAAAAGGTAATAAAACAAAGAAAAATACCTGAAAGAGATACAGACAGACGGACAGAAGGACAGACGCGCAAACAGATAGACACGAAGACAAAAAAGACCTAAAAAATGGATAATGCAGCAACAATGCAACACGCCCATTTATATTTCATAATCATGTAGTCTGTTATTTGCCACATGCCAATTGTCGTAAATTGTTGCAGTTAGTGTTCATCGTTGTGTTACAGTTCTACAGAATGACATGATCAGGGGAAATAAGTAGGGGGAAACGGGAACAGTATCAAAACACCTGACCTTATAGTGATAATTCCTTCTGAGGCTTGACCTACTTTTCTTGCCTTAACACTCCTTCAACTTCTCCTCCACTAGCAATTGATAAATAAATAGATAGATAAATAAATGAATGAATGAATGAATAAACAAAGAAATAAATGAATATATAATTATAATTATATATATATATATAATTATGTGTATATAAACAAACAAACAAATAAATTAAATAAATAAATAAATAAATATCGGGAGTGACAGAAATAAAATCAGAGAGAGAGACAGACAGACAGACAGAGACGCTGAAGGAGAGAAAGAGAGACATATAGGAGGGAAACAGAGAGAGAGAGAGAGGCAGGCAGACAGACAGAAATACAGTGACAGAGAGACAGAGACAGAGATACAGAAGCAGAGAGAGAGAGACAGAGACAGAGGCAGGCAGACAGACAGAAATACAGTGACAGAGAGAAAAGACAGAGACAGAGGCAGGAGAGAGACAGAGCAGAGAGAAGAGAGAGAGAGCAGAGAGACGAGGGAGAGAGAGACAGAGCGAGACAGACATACAGACAGATAGACAAACAGAGACAAAGGCAGAGAACAGATGTGACCACCTTCATAAAGTTAACGCTGACCCTGACAAAAATTGAGTTCTCTACCCCATATATAATGCGAGTGTTATGGGACAACCTTTACCTCAATTCATCATTAATGTCCATTATAGGCTTAACTGCCACAGGTCTGCCCCCAGGTCATAGCATTGTCCAGTCCGGTCACAGCTGCCCACGCCATAGATACCTACTACTTGAGGCAGACGTCTACTATAATATAATGTTACAGAGTTTTATCTGACCGTGCCTGCATGAAGTACCTTACGACTGTTCACAAGAACTTAGAAGTCATTCTTACAGAGTAGAAGAAGAAAATGGAGGAGGAGGAGGAAGAGGAGGAAGACATAGGAGGAGGAGGAGGAGGAGGAGGAAAGAAGAAGAAGAAGAAGAAGAAGAAGAAGAAGAAGAAGAAGAAGAAGAACAAGAAGAAGAAGAAGAACAAGAACAAGAACGAAGAAAGAACAAGAACAAGAAGAACAAGAAGAACAAGAACAAGAAGAACAAGAACAAGAAGAACAAGAAGAAACAAGAAGAAAGAAGAACGAAGAAGAAAAGAAGAATGCGAAAACGAAGAAGAAGAAGAAGAATGCGAAGAAGAAGAAGAAGAATGCGAAGAAGAAGAAGAAGAAGGAAGAAGAAGAAGAAGAAGAAGAAGAAGAAGGAAGAAGAAGAACGAAGAAGAAAGAAGAAGAAGAAGAACAAGAAGAAGAAGAAGAAGAAAAGAAGAAGAAGAAAAGAACGAAGAAGAAAAGAAGAAAAGAAGACAGAAGAAGAAGAACGAAGAACAAGAAGAAGAAGAAGAAGAAAAGAACGAAGAAGAAGAAAGAAGAAGAGAAGAAGAAGAAGAAGAAGAAAAGAAAAGAAGAAGAAGAAGAAGAAGAGAAGAAGAAGAAGAAGAAGAAGAAGAACGAAGAAGAAGAAGAAGAAGAAGAAGAAGAAGAAAGAAGAAGAAGAAGAAGAAGAAGAGAAGAAGAAGAAGAAGAAGAAAAGAAGATGACAAGATAAAGCAAACACAAACAAACAAACAATCAATAAAACAAACAAAAAACAAACACACAAACAAACATAGAAACAAACAAATAAACAAACAAACAAAACAAACAAACAAATGACGGTAACCAATAGAAAGATGAGAGAGGAAATACAAACGGTAAGATAAGCTGAAACAAAAAAAGAGAAGAAATTCATACAATTAAATCAATCCGCTAATAAATAAACAAATAAATGAATTAGTAAATTAAATGGTCAAGGCATTCCAACAATCTATACTTTTATGAAAAGAAAAACAGAAAATCTGGAAGGTGTAATTTGCAAAGTCAAAATTACCTCAAGGATGTGTCATATGAGATAAAACTTCACTTGAAAAGAGGGGAAATAAAACCAGCCACACCAATAAACACAAGGTTTAACTAGCGTCAGAAGTGTCTGAGAATGTAACTAGCGTCGGATGTATCTGAGAAAAGAGACAGAGAGAGAGAGAGAGAGAGAG
>JAPXFY010000017.1:57959972-57977472 GCA_030674185.1 Monoplex corrugatus
TCTTTGTTTCATTATCTCTTTGTCACCACCACCATCACCATCATCACCACGACGACCACCACCACCACCACCACCATCTCACTTCATCCACGTCCTTCAATCTAATTCTTGTTCTTTTCAAATTTGGTGTGAAAAAGAATTGGAAAAAAAGACAATGAAAGAAAAGGCAAAATAAGGAAAAACAAAAAAGGAAAAGAAAAACAAAACAAAACAAAATAAAAAAATGAAAGCAAATGAACAAAAGAAACTAAAAAGGAAGACATGCAACAATGAGAGAGAGAGAAAAAGTTTACTCGATGTTATTTCTCATCCAATTGAACATGTAATCAGTCAATTTTCCTGTTTTGTTTTGCGTTTCGTAATTTCGTGGTTTTGTGTTAATATTTGCTTTCTTTCCTGTATCGCTTTCTTGTTCTTTTGTTTTCTTGCTGTTCTTTTCCTTCTCCCTCCCTCTCCTTTTCTTCTTCTTCTTTCTTCTTTTCTTCTTTCTTCTTCTTCTTCTTCTTCTTCTTCTTCTTCTTCTTCTTCTTCTTCTTCTTCTTCTTCTTCTTCTTCTTCTCTTCTTCTTCTTTCTCGCATTCTTCTTCTTCTTCGCATTCTTCTTCTTCTTCTTCTTCTTCTTCTTCTTCTTTCGCATTCTTCTTCTTCTTCGCATTCTTCTTCTTCTTCGCATTCTTCTTCTTCTTCTTCTTCGCATTCTTCTTCTTCGCATTCTTCTCTCTTCTTCTTCTTCTCTTCTTCTTCTCTTTCTTCTTCTTCTTCTTCTTCTTCTTCTTCTTCTTCTTCTTCTTCTTCTTCTTCTTCTTCTTCTTCTCTTCTCGCATTCTTCTTCTTCTTCTTCTTCGCATTTCTTCTTCTTCTCGCATTCTTCTTTCTTCTTCTCTTCTTCTTCTTTCTTCTTCTTCTTCTCTTCTTCTTCCTTCTTCTCTTCTTTCTTCCCTTTTTCTTCTTCTTCTTCTTCTTCTCTCTTCTTCTTCTTCTTCTTCTCTTCTTCTTCTCTCTTCTTCTTCTTCTTCTTCTTCTTCTTCGCATTCTTCTTCTTCTTCTTCTTCTTCTTCTTCTTCTTCTTCTTCTTCTTCTTCCATTCTTCGCTTCTTCTTTTTCTTCTTCTTCCTCTCTTCTTCTTCTTCCTTCTTCTTCTCTTCTTCTTCTTTCTTCTTCTTCTTCTTCTTCTTCTTCTTCTTCTTCTTCTTTCTTCTTCTTCTTCTTCTTCTTCTCTCTTCTTCTTCTTCTTCTTCTCTTCTTCTTCTCTCTTCTTCTTCTTCTTCTTCTTCTTCTTCTTCTTCTTCTTCTTCTTCTTCTTCTTCTTCTTCTTCTTCCTCTCTTCTTCTTCTTCTCTTCTTCTTCTTCTCTTCTTCTTCTTCTTCTTCTTCTTCTTTCTTCTTCTTCTTCTTCTTCTTCTTCTTCTTCTTCTTCTTCTTCTCTTCATTCTCTTTCTTCCTTCTTCTTCTTCTTCTTCTTCTTTCTTCTTCTTTCTTCTTCTTCTTCTTCTTCTTCCTCTTCTTCTCTTCTCTTCTTCTTCTTCTTCTTCTTCTTCTTCTTTCTTCTTCTTCTTCTCTTCTTCTTCTTCTTCTTCTTCTTCTTCTTCTTCTTCTTCTTTCTTCCTTCTTCTTCTTCTTCTTCTTCTTCGCATTCTTCTTCTTCTTCTTTTGCATTCTTCTTCTTCTTCTTCTTCTCTTCTTCTTCTTCTCTTCTTCTTCTTCTTGCATTCTTCTTCTTCTTCTTCTTCTTCTTCTTCTTTCTTCTTCTTCTTCTTCTTCTTCTTCTTCTTCTTCTTTCTTCTCTTCTTCTTCTTCTTCTCTTCTTCTTCTTCTTTCTTCTTCTTCTTCTTCTTTCCTTCTTCCTTCTTCTCTTCTTCTCTTCTTCTTCTTCTTCTTCTTTCTTTCCTTCTCTTTCCTTTTCTTTCTTCTTCTTCCTTCTCTTCTCTTCCATTCTTCTTCTTCTTCTTCTTCTTCATCTTCTTCTTCTTCTTTCTTCTTCTTCGCATTTCTTCTTCTTCTTCCTTCTTCTTTCTTCTTCTTTTCGCTTACTTCTTCTTCTTCTTTTCTTCTTCTTCCTTCTTCTCTCTTCTTTCTTCTCTTCTCTTCTTCTTCTTCTTCTCTTCTTTCTTCTTCTTCTTCTCTTCTCTTTCATTCTCTTCTTCTCTTTTCTTCTTCTTCTTTCTTTCTTCTCTCTTCTTCTTCTTCTTCTTCTTCTTCATTCTTTCTTCTCTTCTTCTTCTTACTTCCTTCTCTTCTTCTTCATTCTTCTCCTTCTTCTTCTCTTCTTCTTCTTCTTCTTCTTCTTCTTCTTCTTCGCATTCTTCTTCTTCCGCGCATTCTTCTTCTCTTCTTCTTCTTCTTCTTCTTCTTCTTTCTTCTTCTTCTTCGCATTCTTCTTCTTCGCATTCTTCTTCTTCTCTCTTCTTCTTCTTCTTCTTCTTCTTCTTCTTCTTCTTCTTCTTCTTCTTCTTCTTCTTCTTCTTTCTTCTTCTTCTTCTTCTTCCTTCTTCTCTTCTTCTTCTTCTTCTTCTTCTTCTTCTTCTTCTTCTTCTTCTTCTTTCTTCTTCTTCTTCTTCTTCTTCTTCTTCTTCTTCTTTCTTCTTCTTCTTCTTCTTCTTCCTTCTTCTTCTTCTTCTTCTTCTTCTTCTCTTCGCATTCTTCGCATTCTTCGCATTCTTCGCATTCTTCTTCTTCTTCTTCTTCTTCTTCTTCTTCTTCTTCTTCTTCTTCTTCTTCTTCTTCTTCTTCTTCTTCTTCTTCTTCTTCTTCTTCTTCTTCTTCTTCTTCTTCGCATTCTTCTTCGCATTCTTCTTCGCATTCTTCTTCGCATTCTTCTTCGCATTCTTCTTCGCATTCTTCTTCTTCTTCTTCTTCGCATTCTTCTTCGCATTCTTCTTCTTCTTCTTCTTCTTCTTCTTCTTTCGCATTCTTCTTCGCATTCTTCTTCGCATTCTTCTTCGCATTCTTCTTCGCATTCTTCTTCTTCTTCTTCTTCTTCGCATTCTTCTTCGCATTCTTCTTCTTCTTCTTCTTCTTCTTCTTCTTCTTCTTCTCTTCTTCTTCTTCTTCTTCTTCTTCTTCTTCTTCTTCTTCTTCTTCTTCTTCTTCTTCTTCTTCTTCGCATTCTTCTTCTTCGCATTCTTCTTCTTCGCATTCTTCTTCTTCTTCTTCTTCGCATTCTTCTTCTTCGCATTCTTCTTCTTCGCATTCTTCTTCTTCTTCTTCGCATTCTTCTTCTTCGCATTCTTCTTCGCATTCTTCGCATTCTTCTTAGCATTCTTCTTCTTCTTCTCTTTCTCCGTCCTCTTCTATCTCTCAGTACCTCCTTTCTCTTCTGTTTCAATTTTTGTTCGTCAGTTTTCTTCTTTCTCTTTGTCTTCGTCTTCTATGTTCATTTACTCTCTTTATTCCTTTAACTCCACTCCATTGCTTTGTATTGTTCTTTGTTCTTGTTCTTTTTTTCCCACGCGCGCACACGTGTCTGTGTGTGTATGTTGTGTGTGTGTGTGGTGTGTGTGTGTGTGTGTGTGTGTTTGTGTGTGTGTGTGTGTGTGTGTATGTGTGTGTGTGTGTGTGTGTGTGCGTGTGTGTCTGTGTGTGTGTGCGTATGTGTATTTTATTCTGTTTTAATTATTTTCTCACTGTATGTCCTTCTTCTTTGTCCTGTTCTGTCTCTCATTGTCCTCACTGGTCCTGTCCTCTCACTGTCCTCACTGGCCCTGTCCTCTCATTGTCCTCACTGGTCCTGTCCTCTCACTGTCCTCACTGGTCCTGTCCTCTCACTGTCCTCACTGATCCTGTCCTTTCATTGTCCTCACTGGTCCTGTCCTCTTACTGTCCTCACTGGTCCTGTCATCTCATTGTCCTTACTGGTCCTGTCCTCTCATTGTCCTTACTGGTCCTGTCCTCTTACTGTCCTTACTGGTCCTGTCCTCTTACTGTCCTCACTGGTCCTGTCCTCTCATTGTCCTTACTGGTCCTGTCCTCTTACTGTCCTCACTGGTCCTGTCCTCTCATTGTCCTTACTGGTCCTGTCCTCTCATTGTCCTCACTGGTCCTGTCCTCTCATTGTCCTCACTGGTCCTGTCCTCTTACTGTCCTCACTGGTCCTGTCCTCTCAATTTCCTTACTGGTCCTGTCCTCTTACTGTCCTCACTGGTCCTGTCCTCTCATTGTCCTCACTGGTCCTGTCCTCTCACTGTCCTTACTGGTCCTGTCCTCTTACTGTCCTTACTGGTCCTGTCCTCTCATTGTCCTCACTGGTCCTGTCCTCTCATTGTCCTTACTTGTCCTGTCCTCTCATTGTCCTCACTGGTCCTGTCCTCTCATTGTCCTCACTGGTCCTGTCCTCTCACTGTCCTTACTGGTCCTGTCCTCTCATTGTCCTTACTGGTCCTGTCCTCTCATTGTCCTCACTGGTCCTGTCCTCTCATTGTCCTTACTGGTCCTGTCCTCTTATTGTCCTTACTGGTCCTGTCCTCTCATTGTCCTCACTGGTCCTGTCCTCTCATTGTCCTCACTGGTCCTGTCCTCTCACTGTCCTTACTGGTCCTGTCCTCTCATTGTCCTTACTGGTCCTGTCCTCTCATTGTCCTCACTGGTCCTGTCCTCTCACTGTCCTCACTGGTCCTGTCCTCTTACTGTCCTCACTGGTCCTGTCCTCTCACTGTCCTCACTGGTCCTGTCCTCTCACTGTCCTCACTGGTCCTGTCCTCTCACTGTCCTTGCTGGTCCTGTCCTCTCATTGTCCTCACTAGTCCTGTCCTCTCACTGTCCTCACTGGTCCTGTCCTCTCACTGTCCTCACTGGTCCTGTCCTCTCACTGTCCTCACTGGTCCTGTCCTCTCATTGTCCTCACTGGTCCTGTCCTCTTACTGTCCTCACTCGTCCTGTCCTCTCACTTTCCTTGCTGGTCCTGTCCTCTTACTGTCCTCACTCGTCCTGTCCTCTCACTGTCCTCACTGGTCCTGTCCTCTCACTGTCCTCACTGGTCCTGTCCTCTCAATGTCCTCACTGGTCCTGTCCTCTTACTGTCCTCACTGGTCCTGTCCTCTTAGTATCCTCACTGGTCCTGTCCTCTCAATGTCCTCACTGGTCCTGTCCTCTTACTGTCCTCACTGGTCCTGTCCTCTCACTGTCCTCACTGGTCCTGTCCTCTCACTGTCCTCACTGGTCCTGTCCTCTCACTGTCCTTGCTGGTCCTGTCCTCTTACTGTCCTCACTGGTCCTGTCCTCTCATTGTCCTCACTGGTCCTGTCCTCTCACTGTCTTCACTGGTCCTGTCCTCTCACTGTCTTTACTGGTCCTGTCCTCTCACTGTCTTCATTGGTCCTGTCCTCTCACTGTTCTCACTGGTCCTGTCCTCTCATTGTCCTCACTCGTCCTGTCCTCACATTCTTCATCCTGTCTTTTATCCAGCTCTCACTCTCTGAGTTTTTTGTTTTTTTTAATTTTCATTTGGAACTGTTCCACGAATCCTTCAGATATCCAGTTTTCTCGATCGCTTATTTTGTTGTTGTTATTGTCGTCGACGTTTTTGTGTGTTGTGGTAGTTGAAGCTATTGGTATTGCTGCTATCGTCGTCTTTTTCATTGTCGATGTTTTTATGTGTTGAGGTAGTTGAAGCTATTGGTGTTGTTGTTATTGTCGTCTTTTTATTGTCGATGTTTTTATGTGTTGAGGTAGTTGAAGCTATTGATGTTGTTGTTATCGTCGTTTTTTTATTGTCGATGTTTTTAATGTGTTGAGGTAGTTGAAGCTATTAATGTTGTTGTTATCGTCGTAATTGTCGTCGTTTTCATGTCATAGTAGTGCTTGCCAGTGTTACTGTTGCGGTGTTTGTGGTGGATGATTTTGTGCAGCAGACGTATCAGTAGTATTTATTGATGATGCTGTTATTCATGGCGTTGTTGTTGATGGTATTGATGTAGTAGTAGTAGTAGTAGTAGTAGTAGTAGTAGTAGTAGAGTAGTAATAGTAGTAGAGTAGTAAGTTAGTAGTAGTAGTAGTAGTTAGTAGTAGTAGTAGTAGTTAGTAGTAGTAGTAGTAGTAGAAGTATGTAGTAGTAGTGTAGTAGTAATGTAGTAGTAGTAGTAGTGTAGATAGTAGTAGTAGTAGTATAGTAGTAGTAGTAGTAGTAGTAGTGTAGTAGTAGTAGTAGTAGTAGTAGTAGTAGTAAATGGTGGTGGTGGTCGTCGTCGTGGAAAAGAAGAAAATGAAAACCAGGAATAAAACGAACAATTTGCTATCACCACCACTAAAAACAACACAAAACAACAACAAAAACAACAACAAAAATCCCAGAAACTATTCTATTACTACTGCTACTACTGCTACTACTGCTGCTGCTGCTGCTGCTGCTGTTGCTACTACTACTACTACTATTACGACGATCAACGACGACGACGACGACGACGACGACGTCGATGACGAACACCGCCATCACCCCCACCAATACCACTATCACTACCATCGCCACAGAACCTTTATCTTCCCTCTTTCTCTTTCGTTGTCCTCTTCATCTTCTTCCTCTTCTTGATCTTCTGGGTTCTCTTCCTCTGTTTTTCTATCTGTTTCTTTCTTTCTTTCTTTCTCATTACCACCACCACCACCACCACAATCATCATCATCAACAGCAGCAGCATCGTCATCATCATCAGCATCATCATCATCTTAATGTGTCCATCATTCTGGTGGTGTTGGCTATGCGTTTGACAGGTCCACTGGCCTGTTGGCTGCCCATCTTAATGTCCATCATCATCATCATCATCATCATCATCATCATCTTCTTCTTCTTCTTCTTCTTCTGCTTCTTTTTCTTCTTTCTTTCTTTCTTTCTTCTTCTTTCTTTCTTTCTTTCTTCTTTCTTTCTTTCTGTCTTTCTTTTTTTTTCTTTTTCTTTTTTCTTTCTTTCTTTCTTTCTTTCTGTCTTTCTGTCTTTCTTTTTTCTTCTTTTCTTCTTTTCTTCTTGTCTGTAGTCGGTCTGTCTCTGTCTTCTCTTCTCGCTCTCTTTCTGTGTGTGTGTGTGTGTGTGTGTGTTGTGTGTGTGTGTGTGTGTGTGTGTGTGTGTGTGTGTGTGTGTGTGATATATCCGAAAAGAGGAGAGAGAGAGAGAGAGGAGAAGAGAGAAAGAAAGAGAGAGACAGAGAGAGAGACAGAGAGAGAGAAGACAGACAGAGGGAGCGAGATAGAGAAAGAGAGAGACAGAGAGAGAGACAGAGACAGAGACAGGGGAGACAGAGAGAGACAGAAAGAGACAGAGACAGAAAGAGAGAGAAGAGTTGTGGGACTTGGACAGAATAAGGGCGAATGGGGGAATGAAGGAAAGCAACACTTGTGCACAGATCTGGGCGTCTGTGAGTATGTTTGTGTACGTGCTCGTGCATCGCCACACGTTCGTCTGCACGTGTTTGTCTATCTCTCCACTACAACTCCAATACATGAACATCTTCAAGAAAAAAAGAAGGAAAAAAAAGCTGACAAAAGAACATCTCGCCTGTCCCTGACGCCTGTAGTCTTTCACCCCCCACCACTGGTTCTCTTGACAGAGCCCGTAGATTCAAAATCTAATATCTTGAGTTCAATCCCAGCCCGCAACACTAAAACTGCTGTTTGCTGCCCATCCTAATGTTTCATCATCGGTGGTGTTGGCTAAGTGTGTCAAGGTCCACTGGCCTGTTAGCTGCCCATCCTAATGTTTCCATCATTCCGGTGGTGTTGGCTAAGTGTGTCATAGGTCCACTGGCCTGTTGGCTGCCCATCTTAATGTGTCCATCATTCCGGTGGTGTTGGCTAAGTGTGTCATAGTCCACTGGCTGTTGGCTGCCCATCTAACGTGTCCATCATTCCGCTGTGTTGGCTAGTGTTTGACGGTCCTGGCTGTTGGCTGCCCATCTTAATGTGTCCATCATTCCGGTGGTGTTGGCTAAGTGTGTCATGGTCACGGCTGTTAGCTGCCATCTAATGTTTCCATCATTCGTGGTGTTGGCAAAAAGTGTGTCATAGTCCATGGCCTGTTAGCTGCCCATCCTTTTTCCATCATTCCGGTGTGTTGGCTAAGTGTGTCATAGTCCACTGCTGTTGGCTGCCCATCTTAAAGTGTCCATCATTCTGATGGTGTTTTATGGATTCCCCCCCCCCCCCCTCCATTCCCATTTCTGAAAATTTCCAGCGCCAATGGGTTTGCACTAATTCAGGAAGTCTGCCAAATACTTGTTGGCAGATGTGGGTTGAGCGGATATGGGATTGTCCAAGTGCGATGAAACCCTCTTCAACAAACTCCGAAATTGATCATCTTGTGTTGTCTTAATAATAATAATAATATAATAATATAATATTTTATTTATAGCGCAAATCTTGACAAATCAAATCTAAGCGCTGAGCGTATATGCATACATACTACATACATATGAGGTATACATGCATCATACAGCTTACATACTACATACATAAATCTAAGCTGAGCGTATACATGCTCATACACACATACATAAATCTAAGCGTATACATACATACATACATACATACATACATACATACATACATACGCACATGCATACATGTCTTGTGTCATAATAGAAATTGCTGTGCTTTTGTAACGGGAAGATCCTTCGAAGAATAGTAGTAGTAGTAGTAGTAGCAGTAGTAGCATAGCAGTAGCAGTAGTAGTAGTATTGGTAGTGGTAGTAGAAGTAGTAGTAGTAGCACAGCAGCAGCAGCAGCAGTATAGTAGTAGTAGTGTGGTAGTAGATAGTAGTAGCAGTAGTAGTAGTAATAATAGTAGTAGTGGTAGTAATGTTGTCTGGTCCTGGGGCTTTTCCTGGTTTCATCTTTTTCAGTTCCGCTCTAACTTCATCTTTCATTATGGGTGGTCCTTCAAAGTTCTTTTTTATAATGTGTTCTTCGTTTCTGTCATCCTCAAAAAGGTCTTTAATGTACTCTCCCATCTGTCTAATATTTTGTCTTTTCCATGATAATGCGTGCCATCTTTCGATTTCAAACAGCGAGTTGATGTGCATGTATTTTTCCTGTGGACAATTTCTTCAATTCGTCTGTACATACCCTGAGGATCCGTTTTGTGTCGGTCTTCCATTTCTTTGCACTTTGTTTTCAGCCAAGCTTCCTTAGCTTCATTGCACCTATTCCTGAACTCCTTGTTTATCTTCCTGTATATCTTCTCGTTTCTCTTTGCCTTCCTCTTTTCCTCCATCAAGCCCCAAATTTCATTAGTCATCCAGCTCTTTGTTGCTTTTCTATCTGCTTTAGGGATTTCTTCACAAGCTTCATTTATCGAATTTCTCAACTTTGTCCATTGTTCCTCACTGTCACCAACGTCTTCCAGAGCACTGAATTTGTTTTGAACATGTACATTAAATTTTTGACGTATCATTTCATCTGTCTTTTAAGAGTCCAAGGTTTAGTTTGATGTTGCTTTTGGTCTGTTTCCTTTTCCTCAATTTCAGTCTTAATCTTCCCACTACAGGATTGTGGTCACTGTTGCAGTCTGCGCCTGGTAGTATTTTTGCTGACAGTAAAGAATTTCTAAATCTTTTGTTGATCAGGATGTAGTCAATCTGATTTTGATATTATCCCCTGGACTCATCCAAGTCCATTTTCTTCTATTAGGCTGCTCAAACCAGGTGTTTCCTTCTATGAACTCATTCATCTGTGCCCATTCTACAAGTTTCTCTCCCCTTTCATTTTGCGTACCAAGGCCATGAGGTCCAACTATATCCTGCACCCTATCCTGTCCCGCTTTAGCATTAAAATCTCCCATTATTACAGTAACTTCTTGTGATTTACATTGGACTTTGGCCATCTCTAATACTTCGTAGAAGTTGTCGATGTCTTCCTGAGTACTTGCGGATGTTGGTGCATACACCTGAATGATGTTGATATCAAATGGTTTGCCTCCCAATTTGACCAGCAAAACACTGTCGGACACAGCCCAGTATCCCTTAACTGCTTTTGATTTGTCCTTGTCCATCAAGATGCCTACTCCTCTTTCATGTGAGTTACCACCAGAGTATATCATTGTGTATTCTCCTGATGTTATCATGCCTGCCCCCTTCCATCTCACTTCCCCTAGTCCTAAAATACCATGTTAAGCCTTTCCATCTCTGTTTTGATATTTTCTAATTTACCCTTCTGCAACAGTGTTCTTATATTCCATGTTCCAACTTTGATGTTTTTAAATCTGAGTTTAGGGGGTTTGGTCGCAGTAACTTGCTGACGGTCTGGTGTCACCTGCGCCACATGACGGTCCCTACCGGACGAAGCTGCTCCACAGGAGCACCTATTTACGTCGTTGGCTTCATTTTCCATTTTTCTGTTTCTGTCCATGAGTAACCTGGGAAAATTACGATGGTGGTTTCCCGTTGCCTTCCATCGGTTTGTGTACGGTCTCTCCGCTAGCCTTACTCTCTCCGAGATGTCCACAAGGCAGTGGAGCTATTCACCCATAGCTTGGGGATCTGGTTCGTGGGCAACAGGGCATATCCACATGCTGGTGGGCCTGCGTGCCTCACGTCTGGGGGCCAGACTTCCTCCGAGCCCCAGGACCAGACACCATTACTGCAGAGATGACTGAAGCCCTGGAGGAATTTGGCATAGAAAACATAACAGTCCTCCTAAATGAAAATTACGACACTGGAAAAATCCCCAAAGATATGTCAAAATCAATTTTCATTGCACTTCCAAAGAAGACAGGGGCTATAGAATGCGAACTCCATCGCACAATTAGTTTGATGAGTCATGTAACAAAAATCCTGTTAAGAATAATCATGATGAGGACAAAGAATAGAATCGAAAGAGAAATAGCAGAAGAAATGTGTGGATTTGTGGAAGGGAAAGGAACTATTAATGCCATATACATTCTAAAAACTATTATAGAGTTCAATTGAGATGAATAAGGATTTGTATTTATACTTTGTTGACTACACCAAGGCTTTCGATCGGGTGAGACATGAATTGATCAACCAACTGGAGAGACTCAATGTTGATGGAAAAGATCTAAGAATAATCAGAAATACGTACCGGGAACAAACAGCTGCAATGAGAATAGAAAACAATGTAAGCTCTTTCCAAAACATCAAAAGAGAGTCAGACAGGGTTGTGTTTTGTCACCAGATCTGTTTTCACTTTACAGCGGAAACATCATGAGAAACCTAGAAGAAGACCCTGGATTAAAGGTTGGGGGGAAAATGATAAACAACATTCGATACGCAGATGACACCGTGCTAATTGCAGAAAATGCAAAGGACCTATAAAACCTTGTGAATATACTAGAAATAGAAAGCAAAGGTAAGGGGCTGGTACTAAACAGCAGAAAACTGAAGTCATGGTGATCAGTAAAAAACATGAAATCCCCTCATGCAAAATAACAGCAAATGGCACAACCTTGACACAGGTTGATACATTTAAATACCTGGGAACGATCATTTCATCAGACGGCAGATACACATCAGAAATAGCCGGCAGAATCGGCCAAGCCAAAACAGCATTCAAGAAGATGACAAGCATTCTTACCAACAAATACCTATCAATAAACATCAGGAAGAGAGTTCTTGAATGTTGTATAGAACCAATACTGTTGTACGAATGTGAGGCGTGGACAGTCAACAAGCAAAGCGAGAACAAAATTGAGGCAGCCGAGATGTGGTTTCTAAGAAGAATGTTGAGAGTTCCATGGACAGCAAAGAAAACAAACGAGACAGTCTTGATGGAGGCAGACACAAGTAGATCACTCATAAGAAAGATTAGGAAAAGACAGGCAACATTTATAGGTCATTTTATGAGGAAGGGAGATTTGGAGCACCTGGTCACAACGACAAAGCTGGAGGGAAAGAGAGCACCAGGTAGACACAGAGAGAAAATGCTGGACGGACTTGCAGAGTGGCTGGGGATGAGGAGGGTGGGGGAGATGCTGGGGGCAACGAGAGATAGAGACAAATGGAAGTCCATGATCGCCAACGCCATGCGGCAGGGCACCTGATGATGATGATGATGAGTATTGGTAGTAGAGTAGTAGTAGTAGTAGCAGCAGCAGCAGTAGTAGTGGTAGTAGTAGTAGTAGTAGTAGTAGTAGTAGTAGCGGCAGCAGTAGCAGTAGGAGTCGTAGTAGTAGTAGTAGCAGTAGTAGTTGTAGTAGTTGTAGTGATGGTGGTGGTAATAATAATAATAATTATAGTAATAGTAGTAGTAGTAGTAGTAGTAGTAGTAGTAGTGTTTGTTTGTTTTGTTTGTTGGTTTGTTCGTTGAATCGTTTGTTGTGTGTTTCTCAAGTTGAACACAAAATCTGATTCCTTGTTCCCACAATTCTGTTCGCCAGATAGCTGTATAGTTATGGAACAATAGACATGTCAACTTGAGGGTTTTCTTCTGTGGTAACATTTCTTCTGATCACCTCAGAGAACCAGAAGAAAAAAAAACAGTAATGGACAGAATATGAGGAAAAAAAAACGGATACTTCACAACTCTAGGGAAACAAAACAAAACAAAACAAAACAAAACACAACAAAACAAACAAAAAACAAAACAAAACAAAACAAAACAAACAAAATAGCGGAAGGAAAACACGAAAGACAAAGGGACTGAAATACAAGATTCAGGCTTACAAGACATCAAAAGAAGCAGACAAGATAGCCCCGGGCAAATCATTAAAACAGAAACAAAAACTTTGATCTTTATTTCCGAGAGAAAACAATGATAAATGTCTAAAAAATGCAGAGAGGTAATTTCAGAGGGGGGGGGGGGGGGGGGGAGACAAAGAAAGAAAAGAAAATAAAGATAAAAAAAAAAGACCAGTAGCAGCAAACTTGAAAGAGACTCAACAATAGACATCAAGGGAACAGAAGAAAAACTGATTCAATCATCTGAACTTAACCAAACAATTTTGCAGACAATGCACGTGAAGAAACGAAATGGAAATTAGCACAGATCCCTTCAGAAAATCCAACCAACCTACCGAATAAACCACAACAACAACAACAACAAGAAAAACAACAATAACAATAACAACAACACCAACAATAGTAACAACAACAACAACAATAACGATAATAATAATAATAAGAGGAAAAACAAGAAGAACAAGAAGAACAAGAACAAGAACAAAAATACAACAAGAAGAACAAGAAGAAGAACAACAACAACCACAACCACAACAAAACAAAACAAAACAAAACAAAACAAAACAAAACAACAAACAAAACAGCTGTATGAAAGTGGGAAAAAAAGAAGAAGAGAAAGAATAGAAAGAAAGAAAGAAAGAAAGAAAAAAGAATGAAAGACAGAAAGAAAGAAAGAAAAAGAAAGAAAGAATGAAAGACAGAGAGAAAGAAAGAAAGAAAGAAAGGAGGAAAGAAAGAAAGAAAAGAAAGAAAGAAAGAAGGAAGGAAGGAAGAAAGAAAGAAAGACAGAAAGAAAGAAAGAACAGACCTAGTGATTGCTGTATCATACAACACATACGACAGTCCAGACGAAACAGCGCACTGTCCTCATCCATTCTGCCAGTGTCATGACATGTTCTGTTGACCAGTCTCACATCCCTGACCACTGTCTGCGCTGATCCATCCCGGGTCATCCTCTCACTGTCTGTCCTGTTGGTGTCCATTTAATGGCTTGAGTTACAATGGCTTGTTGTGGGGAACCTCCAGACGTGACCACAACCAGCGGACATGCCGTCTGAATTTTTGTGTTTTTAGGATTATCGCACTCACGGAGGTTCCCTTTGTGTTCACCTTTATTTTTTCGTCCCATTTTCTACGCCATCTTAATGGCCACAGAAGCTGGCACAGCTTTTTTAATATTTTTTTAAGGATCATCGCACTCAGGCAGGTTACCTTTGTGCTCACCATTTTTTTTTTTGGTCCCATTTTCTACGCCATCTGGATGGCCACAGAAGAGGGAACAGTTTTTTTTCTGTTTTTTACAATGCAATGATGATTATGTCGATGAGGATGACAATCATGATGCTATGGATTTCCATCCAGGATTGTGACTGGGCTGTGCTTTACGCTCGCTATCGTAATATATCCTGACGTCAACCAGGTCCGAGAGATACAGACACATGCGGTACTGGTCAGAAAATTTGAGCAACACCCTCAATGACGCATCCGTGAAGTGGATGAGACTCGGCTGTGTGGTTCCAATCTTCCCAATGAGCCCATAGCACGCCCAACTCTGGGTAGGAGCCAGTTAGAGCCGAAAACCCCGACAATGATATAGTTTTGAAGGGACTGATGGGGATTCGAACCCACAACCCCTGTCGGTAGTCCGTTGCGTTAACCACTACACCACGGCGACTGGTTCCGTCTGCAAACGGTGGTTGGCATGGGGAGCTGTTGTGATCTGTTCTTGATCCCTTGTTTTGAACATTGTCGTTCCATTTAATGCTCAGGATTTCACAAAGGCACATTGGTATCAAAGGCCATTTTAATCTCCTGGGTGGTGTTAAAACACCAGGTTTTCAGCTGTCAGACACTGTTGATATCATTCATGTTTGAATTGTAGAATATCAAGTTTCATGCCAACAAAATTTCCTGCTGTTGAATGTTTAGAAAAAAAGAAGAAATAAAGAAAGAAAGAAAGACAGAAAGAAAGAAAAAAGAAAGAAAGAAAGAGAAAAAAAAGAAAAGAAGAGAGAAAAGAAAAGAGAGAAGAACTGTAAAAAAGCAAGAAAGAAAGAAAGAATAAAAGAAAAAAATGGAGATAAAGAATTAAAAAAAAAACAGGAAGAAAAAAGGAAAGAAAAAAGGGAAAGAAGAAAGAAAATCGAAAGAAAAAAAACACACACACACACAAATATATAAGATAGGATAGAAAGAGCTTCAAAAAGACCAGACATTCAGAAGCACATGAAGCAGATAATCCCTAGAGTGTGAACGAATTTGTCCCAGATAAAAGACAATATCTGCATATCATAGAGCTTACACGCATAATGTTCCCTTTGAAAGTATACAGAGAAACATAAAGCAGAATATATGAACATATTATATGAAAAAAAAGCAAGAACAGAGGGGGATATCGTCTCGTCAACTCTGTCAGATTAATGCATGCAAAAGATGCCGCCTGGAAGTATCTAGAAACCCTGGAAGCCGGTTAGTCTTTCTACGAGTGAGTGAACATTTGATATACACAGACAATAGCCCTCAATATGCATAAAACAAAAACAAAACGAACAGAAATAATTCAACAGAAAAAAACAACTAATTCAATGTCATTGCTGTTTTCTTTGTAATTTAGCTGTGAAATGTGTCGAACATCTAACGAAAAGGTCCATGAACAACAACAGCAAAAACAAACAAACAAACAAACAAACAAACAAACAAACAAACAAACAAACAAAACAAACAAACAAAACAAAGAAACAAACAAACAAACAAACAAACAAACAAACAAACAAACAAACAAAACAAACAACAAAAAAACAAACAAACAAAGAACAAACAAACAAAAAGCTGCAGTAAAATCATTTCACCCAAATCTTCAGTGCGTTTATGACGTTCTACTTGGGTTTGCTCGAGTGTGACTAATGTCCCTGTAAATGTTTATGAAGTTATATCTGAGTTTACTCGAGTGTGACTTATGTCCCTGTAAATGTTTATGAGGTTGTATCTGAGTTTGCTCGAATATGACTTATGTCCCTGTAAATGTTTATGAAGTTATATCTGAGTTTACTCGAGTATGACTTATGTCCCTGTAAACGTTTATGAGGTTGTATCTGAGTTAGTCGAGTGTGATTTATGTCTCTGTAGATGTTTATGAGGTTGTATCTGAGTTTGCTCGAGTATGACTTATGTTCCTGTAAATGTTTATGAGGTTGTATCTGAGTTAGTCGAGTGTGATTTATGTCTCTGTAGATGTTTATGAGGTTGTATCTGAGTTTGCTCGAGTATGACTTATGTTCCTGTAAATGGTTTATGAAGTATATATCTGATGTTTATATCGAGTGTGTGACTTATGTCCCTGTAGATGTTTATGAGGTTGTATCTGAGTTTGCTCGAGTATGACTAATGTCCCTGTAAATGTTTATGACGTTGTATCTGAGTTTACTCGAGTATGACTTTTGTCCCTGTAAATGTTTATGAAGTTGTATCTGAGTTTACTTGAGTATGACTTATGTCCCTGTAAATGTTTATGAGGTTGTATCTGAGTTTGCTCGAGTATGACTTATGTCCCTGTAAATGCTTATGACGTTAAATCTGAGTTTGCTCGAGTATGACATGTCCCTGTAGACGTTTATGACGTTGTATCTGGGTTTGCTCGAGTACGACCTATGTTCCTACAGAAGGTTTATGACTTTGTATTTGAGTTTACTGGCGTAAGACTCATGTCCCTGTACATGTAGAACGTTTATGACGCTGTATCTGAGTTAACTCGTGTACGACTTATGTCCCTGTTTGGCAGAGATGGTCAATGACATGTATATCCCCCAGATAACAGGATTTGGACGTACTCAGACACGTACTAAGCAGATTATTCTGAGAAGAAGACAGGATCCAAGAAGGGAAAATATCCCCATATCAAGGAGCTTTTGCACGTACCCGGTTCTCAGAAGGCAGGTTATTCTGAGAGTGCTAGACGATTTAATCCACACCATAGAAACTTCAAATAGCTTACATGTTAGAGTTGTAGATAAATCTAAAAGGATAGAAAGAGAGATAGAGAGAGAGAGAGAGAGAGTGAGTGAGTGAGTGAGGGAATGTGTGTTAGAAAGAGAATTAGGGAGAGAGTGAGTAAGAGAAAGAAAAAAGAGAGAGTGAGTGTGTGAGATGGTATTAGAAAAAAGAGAGAGGAGAGAGAGAGAGTGAGTGAAAGAGAAGAGAGAGAGGAGAGAGAGAGAGAGAGAGAGAGAGAGAGGAGAGCGAGAGAAGAAGAAGAAGAATGCGAAGAAAAAATGCGAAGAAGAAGATGCGAAGAAGAATGCGAAGAAGAAGAATGCGAAGAAGAAAGAATGCGAAGAATGCGAAGAATGCGAGAAGAATGCGAAAAAGAAGCGAAGAATGGAAGAATGCGAAGAAAGAATGCGAAGAAGAAGAAGAATGCGAAGAAGAAGAATGCGAAGAAGAAGAATGCGAAGAAGAAGAAGAATGCGAAGAAGAAGAATGAGAAGAAGAAGAAGAATGCGAAGAAGAAGAAGAAGAAGAATGCGAAGAAGAAGAAGAAGAAGAAGAAGAATGCGAAGAAGAAGAAGAAGAAGAAGAATGCGAAGAAGAAGAAGAAGAATGCGAAGAATGCGAAGAAGAAGAAGAATGCGAAGAAGAAGAATGCGAAGAATGCGAGAAGAAGAAGAATGCGAAGAAGAAGAAGAAGAAGAATGCGAAGAAGAAGAAGAAGAAGAAGAAGAAGAAGAAGAAGAAGAAGAAGAAGAAGAAGAAGAAGAAGAAGAAGAAGAGAAGAAGAAGAAGAAGAAGAAGAAGAAAAGAAGAGAAGAAGAAGAAGAAGAAGAAGAATGCGAAGAAGAATGCGAAGAAGAATGCGAAGAAGAAGAAGAAGAATGCGAAGAAGAATGCGAAGAA
>JAPXFY010000017.1:57987472-57989972 GCA_030674185.1 Monoplex corrugatus
AATATAAAATGCCGAAAAAGCAATACAGAAATACAGAAAGAAACACACAATACACAGGGTTTTAAAGCGTGGAGCAAATGGTCAGTTGTGACTTAATTTTAAAGCGTGGAGCAAATGGTCAGTTGTGACTTAATTTTAAAGCGTGGAGCAAATGGTCAGTTGTGACTTAATTTTAAAACTGGAGCAAATGGTCAGTTGTGACTTAATTTAAAGCGAGGAGCAAATGGTACAATTCGTGACTTAATTTTAAATGCGTGGAGCAAATAGGTCAGTTTATGACATAATTTTAAAAGCGTGGAGCAAATGGTCACTTTGACTTATTTTAAAGCGTGGCAAATGGTCAGTTGTGACTTAATTTTAAAGCGTGGAGGAAATGGTCAGTTGTGACTTAATTTTAAAGCGTGGAGCAAATGGTCAGTTGTGACTTAATTTTAAAGCGTGGAGCAAATGGTCAGTTGTGACTTAATTTTAAAGCGTGGAGCAAATGGTCAGTTGTGACTTAATTTTAAAGCGTGGAGCAAATGGTCAGTTGTGACTTAATTTTAAAGCGTGGAGCAAATGGTCAGTTGTGACTTAATTTTAAAGCGTGGAGCAAATGGTCAGTTGTGACTTAATTTAAGTCAACAACATAACATACATGTATGTAGGTTGTCACAGTGAGGCATACCATACAAACAGAAATATTATAAAATCACCATCACTTAATTCTACATAAAATGCAACGAAATATTTTAAGTGATAAGTTTGCAATGGACGAACGAATAAGTGCAAAATAAAGCAACGAATGTGTCAACTCGTACTTTGCGTTTTGTTTCAGCTGCTGTTTGCCTTTGTTCGTGAAGGTCAACTATCAACTGTTGGCCAGGATTTTTTTTTTTTTTTTTGCTGTTTCAATACTGATTGCGTAGATTAGACTTCCACTCTCCCATCGTCTGACAGCTGCCATTTCTGCTTTTAAATCCAGGCTAAAAAAAATCACATCTTTTTTTTCTGACAAGGAATTCTACAACTACCTTTTTCTTCCCTAAGTTTGTGTAGGTTTATTTTGTATTGTGTATTGTATATAGTCTCCGTTGATCCATAATAATGATAATAATAATAACGATAATAACAACAAAAATAATGATAAAATACTACTACTACTACTACTACTACTAATAACAACAATAATAATAATATGCAGATATTCATCATAATCATCATCACCAGCTTCACCATCGTTGTCGTCATCGTCATCATCATCATCATCATCTTCATCATTACTATTATTATTGTTATTAACATTATTGTTGCTGTATTGTCGTTAGCTACGCCTCATACACATGTGTATAACTTTGCATTTTATGGATATTTTGCATGAAGTGGAGTGTTTTCTTACGATGGGATGTATTTGCTTTTTGCTGCCTTCTTTTGCCTTTGTGCGTATGGCGTGTTTAAAACTATACAACAAAACGATTAAAAAACTAGTTTCATCATCATCATCATCAAGTGCCTTGCCACATGGCTTTGGCGATAATGGCCTTCCATCTGTTTCTATCCCTTGTTGCCGCAAGCACCTCTTCCACCCTCTTTGTCTTCGGCCACTCTGCAAGTCCTTCCAATATCTTCTCCCGGTGCTCTCTTTCCCTCCAGCTTTTCTGTTGTGACCAAGTGCTCCAATTCCCCTTTCCTCATAAAATGGCCTATAAATGTTGCCTGTCTTTTCCTAATCTTCCTTATGAATGATCTTCTTGTGTCTGCCTCCATCAAGACTGTCTCGTTTTGTTTTCTTTGCTGTTCATTTAAACAAAACGAATATTAAAAAGAAAAATGACCAAGAGTTTTGCCTCTCCCTCCTCCTCCTTCCACCCCTCTCCTCCACTAGTGTTTCAGTTCTTGTCTAGATGCTGGTGTTTAAAATGAGAAGATGAACCGAGATTTCCCTCCGTTTTTGAAGTCTAATCTTTGATGGCTATTTGCTCAAAATGGCTGCTCTAACGGTGCACTAACTTAAAACTGGCGGGTAAATGTTGTCCGGGAGAAGGTCTCTCTCTGAGCCATGTACCAAATGCCAAGCTGGACATCTGTAAGTTTCAATGATGTAAAAAAAAAAAAAACCCGACATAACCAAACTCAGCGTATTGATCTTCCTGTCAGATGATTGACTAACAGTCTTCTCTGTCACTAGTTATTCAACTATGGGAAAGATCCATACAAACTTCTAATGAGGTCTGCAAGTCACCAGTAACTGTACTCTGTGCATCCAACTTTTTGACTTTTATAAATTGAAAAACTGACATACTAACCATTAGAGGAGAGAGAGAGAGAGAGAGAGAGACAGACAGACAGACAGACAGACAGAAAAAGAGAGCGAAAGAGTGAGAGAGAGAGAGAGAGACAGACAGACACACATACCGACTGACAAACAGACAGACGGACAGATAAACATTCATACATACATACATACATACATACACACATACATACATACATGCATACATACATACATACATACACACAT
>JAPXFY010000017.1:57997472-58002472 GCA_030674185.1 Monoplex corrugatus
CAGTTTTCATAAATCCATAACAAGATAGTGACATGACTCACCTGATCTTTGACATGCAAGGTTTTCTGCAAGGGTATATAACTGAAAAATGTTTCAAGCACTGGCACTGATCTGGGAAACCGGAAAAAATTGTCCACATCCTACCCACCAGGGGGAGCTGTCTAAGGGGATTCGGGACTGAACTCAGAACCTTCCAGTTGGAAATCCAAGGTTTACAGAAGACAGAAAAATGAAATAGAATACAAGAAAAGAAAGGAAGGATGAATGAAAGAATGAAAAACAAAACGAAGAAAGACAGGAAAAGGGAAATAGAAAAAATTTAAAAAAAGAGAAAGAAAGATAAAATAAAGAGAAGAAGAAAAAACAGACAGAAGAAAGAGAAATATAATAAAATAAATAGTAGCAGAAAGTGGATGAAGAAATGCAAGGAAAAGGCGGGAATGTATATTCCATTGCTGTCTACGTGTTCATGTCTGTATTGAAGGCTGTCCACGTGTGGGATTACCTCCCTGGCTTAGGGCTCCCCTCTACAGCCACAGGTGGATTAGATGGAACAAATAAGAATGTAAGGAAAACATAGGGTCCTGGTTCCTTATAATGAAAAATGTGTGTGTGTGTGTGTGTGTGTGTGTGTTGTGTGTGTGTGTGTTTGTGTGTGTGTGTGTGTGTGGTTGTGTGTGTGTGTGTTGTGTGTTTGTGTGTGTGTGTGTTTTTGTGTGTGTGTGTGTGTGTTGTGATGTGTGTGTGTGTGTGTGTTGTGTGTGTGTGTGAGTGTGTGTGGTGTGTGTTGAGAGAGAAGAACAGAGAGATAGAGAGACAGAGATGAGAGACAGAGATAGAGAGACAGAGATAGAGCGAGACGAGAGAGACAGAAAAACAGACAACAGACAAGCAGACAGAGACAAACAGAGAGAGAGAGAGAGAGAGCAGAGGGAGAAAGAGAAAGAAAGAAGAGAGAGAGGGTGTGTATGTGTGTGTGTGCGTGTGTGTGTGTGTGGTGTGTGTGTGTGTGTGTGTGTGTGTGATGGAGAGAGAGAGAGAAAAGAGAGAGAGAGAGGGGGGGGAATATACAGAGACAACAGACACACACACACAGATACACAGACAGAGAGAAGATGTGTTTGTGTTTTTGTGTAAGAGAGAGAGTATTATAGGGTGTGGATGTGGAAGTGTGTCAAACCATGCTAAGGCCTGAGGAGGAGGTTCGTAATTTGGAGTTTTTTCCAAAAAATGTTTCAACGAGTTCGGACAATTTCATAAATGCTCTACCCCAGTCTACTAGCGATTGTGCGGAAAACGTCCCCGATCCCGCACAAAACGCTATGCCCTGGCAAAATCCTAACATTGCGTGAAGGTGGGAACAAGACCAAACTAACACCGAGCAGACATCATCAGAACGAATAGAGCATTAAGACTGCGGTCAACAGACCAGATTTTAAGTTGCGAGGGTGGTGGGGGGGGGGGGGGGGAGGTTGAAGTCAAAACGTCAGATCTTATTTGCATAGTTTCAGTTTCAGTTTTTCGAGATGACGTCTCCGAGCTCGGAACAAATTCCATATGCACTAACGTCACAGGTACCATGTGTATAGTGATCATGGCACATGCTTTAAGCCTGCACATAAACCCATGAGCTGGCCAGGTCCTGAGGGCCTACCTAGCCTATGTTTTACATAGTCTGTATTTTATACTGGTATTGTATCAGCCCATCATTGGAACAATGCTGGTTACGTGTAAATAACATGTGTATCTGTGTATCTTATCATCAGAAAAAAATGAACACACACACACACACACACACACACACACACACACACACACACACACAATATATATATATATATATATATATATATATATATATATATATATATATATATATATATATATAAAGTAATTAAATAAACACTTAAAGGCCTGAATCACAACACAGTTAGCTATTCTGTATAAATTCGTCTCACATACCAGACCCCCCCCCCCCCCCCGGTCAATGCACAAAGCCTCAGCTGTCTATCAGGTAGGTGAAGGCAGAATTTTCTCAACCATAGGCCCGAGAAAGTAAGTAAGTATGTAAGTAAGTAAGTAAGTAAGTTAGTAAGTAGATAAATAAGTATGTATGCAAGTATGTGTGTAAGTATGTGAGCAAGTAAGCAGTAAGTTAGTAAGTAAGTATACATGTAAATAGGTGAATAAATATATAAATACAAAATAAAGGGGTAAGTAAGAGATGAAAACAAACAAAAAACAAAAAATCAACAACAAATAACAATAAATACATGCATATATCCACATGCCCGCACACAGAGATACACACATACATTCATACATACACACCCATATCCACATGGCTGACAACAGCAAGAACAAAAACAGCAGCAGCAGCAACAACAACAACAACAACTACAACAACAACAACAACAGCAAAGAGGACAAACACATATATACATGTCATGACAAACTTACAGATCCATCTGGACAACAATCAACAAACAGCCCACAGACAGACAGACATACACACACACACACACACACACACACACACACACACACACACACACACACACACACACACACACACATACATACACACACACAAACACACACACACACACATACACACACACACACACACACAGACACACACACATATATACACACACACACATACACACACATACACACACACACGAACGGACGGTTTAGCAAACCTGAACAACTCCACCAAATACAGCAGCCAACCTGCGGGTGGAGAAGGGAGGTAAATCATTGGTAAAGGACTGACCAACATAATCAGTCATACCAATCTGACCAACATAATCAGCCATATCAATCTGACCAACATAATCAGCCATACCAATCTGACTGACCAACATAATCAGCCATACCAATCTGACTGACCAACATAATCAGCCATACCAATCTGAGTGACCAACATAATCAGCCATACCAATCTGAGTGACCAACATAATCAGCCATACCAATTTGACCAACATAATCAGCCATACCAATCTGACTGACCAACATAATCAGCCATACCAATCTGACTGACCAACATAATCAGCCATACCAATTTGACTGACCAACATAATCAGCCATACCAATCTGACCAACATAATCAGCCATACCAATCTGACCAACATAATCAGCCACACCAATCTGACCAACATAATCAGCCATACCGATCTGATCAACATAATCAGCCATACCGATCTGACTGACCAACATAATCAGCCATACCAATCTGACCAACATAATCAGCCATACCGATCTGACTGACCAACATAATCAGTCATACCAATCTGACCAACATAATCAGCCATACCGATCTGATCAACATAATCAGCCATACCAATCTGACCAACATAATCAGCCATACCAATATGACCAACATGATCAGCCATTCCAATCTGACTGACCAACATAATCAGTCATACCAATCTGACCAACATAATCAGCCATACCGATCTGATTGACCAACATAATCAGCCATACCAATCTGATTGACCAACATAATCAGCCATACCAATCTGATTGACCAACATAATCAGCCATACCAATCTGACCAACATAATCAGCCATACCAATCTGACTAACATAATCAGCCACACCAATCTGACTGACCAACATAATCAGCCATACCAATCTGACCAACATAATCAGCCACACCAATCTGACTAACATAATCAGCCATACCAATCTGACTAACATAATCAGCCACACCAATCTGACACTATCACCCACCAATACAACTATCAGCCACACCAATCTGACAACATAATCAGCCACACCAAACTCTGACTACCAACATAATCAGCCACACCAATCGACTGACCAACATAATCAGCCACACCAATCTGACAACATAATCAGCCACACCAATCTGACTGACCAACATAATCAGCCACACCAATCTGACCAACATAATCAGCCACACCAATCTGACCAACATAATCAGCCACACCAATCTGACCAACATAATCAGCCAACCAATCTGACCAACATAATCAGCCATACCAATCTGACCATCATAATCAGCCATACCAATCTGACCAACATAATCAGCCCATACCAATCTGACCAACATAATCAGCCATACCAATCTGACCAACATAATCAGCCATACCAATCTGACCAACATAATCAGTCATACCAATCTGACTGACCAACATAATCAGTCATACCAATCTGACCAACATAATCAGCCATACCAATTTGACTGACCAACATAATCAGCCACACCAATCTGACCAACATAATCAGCCATACCAATCTGACCAACATAATCAGCCATACCAATCTGACTGACCAACATAATCAGCCATACCAATCTGACCAACATAATCAGCCATACCAATCTGACCAACATAATCAGCCATACCAATCTGACTGACCAACATAATCAGCCATACCAATCTGACCAACATAATAAGCCATACCAATCTGACCAACATAATCAGCCATACCAATCTGACTGACCAACATAATCAGCCATACCAATCTGACCAACATAATCAGCCATACCAATCTGACCAACATAATCAGCCATACCAATCTGACTGACCAACATAATCAGCCATACCAATCTGACCAACATAATCAGCCATACCAATCTGACCAACATAATCAGTCATACCAATCTGACCAACATAATCAGCCATACCAATCTGATTGACCAACATAATCAGCCATACCAATCTGATTGACCAACATAATCAGCCATACCAATCTGACCAACATAATCAGCCATACCAATTGACCAACATAATCAGCCACACCAATGACTGACCAACATAATCAGCCATACCAATCTGACCAACATAATAGCCATACCAATCTGACCAACATAATCAGCCATACCAATCTGACCAACATAATCAGCCATACCAATCTGACTAACATAATCAGCCACACCAATCTGACTGACCAACATAATCAGCCATACCAATCTGACAACATAATCAGCCATACCAATCTGACCAACATAATCAGCCACACCAATCTGA
>JAPXFY010000017.1:58009972-58017472 GCA_030674185.1 Monoplex corrugatus
CTATCTGTCTCTGTCTCTCTCTGTCTCTCTCTCTCGTTCTTTCCCTCTGTCTCTCTGTCTCTCTAGCTCTCTATCTGGCTGGCTGTCTGTCTCTCTCTCTATCTCGTTCTTTCCGTCTGTCTCTCTAGCTCTCTGCCTGTCTGTCTGTCTGTCTGTCTCTCTCTCTCCTTCTCTCTGTCTCTCTGTCTCTCTAGCTCTCTGTCTGTCTGTCTGTCTGTCTCTCTCTCTCTCCTTCTCTCTCTCTCTCTCTCTCTCTCTCTCTCTCTCTCTCTCTCTCTCTCTCTCTCTCTCTGTATCTTCCACAGAGTATTTCACTGCCCATTTGTCTGTCTTTCTCAAACTCTTCTCTGTGCCTGTCTAACTCTGTCTGTCTGTCTGCTGTGCTATGGTTCTGTTTGTCTGCCTGTCCTTCTCTGTCTCCCTTTGTCTCTCCCTCCCTCCGTCTCTCTCTTTCTCTCTCTCTTTCTCCTTTTCTCTTTTTTTCTCCCCTCTCTCTCTCTCTCTTTGTGTCTGTGACTGTCTGGTTCTCTCTCTTTTTCAATATATGTCTGTGTCTGTACTTGTCTCTGTCTCTCTCTGTCCTCTCTCTTTTTCTCTCTCTGATTCACTGTCTGTCTGTCTGTCTCTGTCTCTTTCTCTCTCTCTCCCTCTCTCTCTTTCTCTCTCTCTCCCCCCTCTCTCTCCGTCTGTCTGTCTGTCTGTCTCTATTTCTCTCTCTCTTTCTCTGTCTGTCTGTCTGTCTGTCTGTCTGTCTCTCTTCTCTCTCTCTCTCTCTCTCTCTCTCTCTCTCTCTCTCTCTCTCTCTCTCCGTGCTTTCTCATGAAAATCTCTTCCTGGTACAGTGACAGGAGCTGTTGGCCGTAGGCACTAAAGTCCTTTAAGTCTTGAGTCTCTCTCTGATTATTTTACTGTATGTGTCTGTCTGTGTCTCCCTGTGTCGCTCTCTCTCTCTCTCTCTCTCTCTCTCTCTCTCTCTCTCTCTCTCTCTCTCTCTCTCTCTGAATTGTGTTGCATTGTATCTTCATTGTACTGCGCTTGATATATTGTACAATATCGTATTGTATTCTATGCATTTCATTTGTATTAGGATTTGTAGTGTGTGTGTGTGTGTATGTGTGCGTATGTGTGTGTGTGTGTGTGTGTGTGTGTGTGTGTGTGTGTGTGTGTGTGTGTGTGTGTGTGTGTTTGTGTGTGTTTGTGTGTGTGTGTGTGTATGTGTGTTTGTGTTTGTGTGTGAGCTTGTGTGTTCGTTCTTTGATTTAAAGTGCACACGAAAGTGTTCAGATCCTGTCTGTCTGTATCTCCCTGTATCGCTCTGTATGTCTCTCTCTCTCTCTCTCTCTCTCTCTCTGAGTGTGTGTGTGTGTGTGTGTGTGTGTGTGTGTGTGTGTGTGTGTGTGTGTGTGTGTGTGTGTGTGTGTATGTGTGTGTGTGTGTGTGTGTGTGTGTGTGTGTGTGTGTTGTGTTTGTGTTTGTGTGTGTATCTGCGTACGTGTACGTGCAAGCTTTCCATTCTTTGTATGTTCTTTAGGTGGTGCAAATGTCACTGAAGCCATCGAAGATATTTTTGTTGTTGTTGTTTTGTTGTTGTTGTTGTTGTTGTTGTTGTTGTTGTTGTCTGTCTTTCTGTGATTACTGACGGATTATTTCTTGCATTTCGTTTTCTGTCCATCTCTGTCTTCCCATTCCTGTTCTTTTACTTTCTTCTCTACATTTTGCCTGTTGTCGTTTTATTCTCTTCCTGTCGTTTGTCTTCCTTTCTCTCCGTTTTAGTTTTGTTGTTGTTGTTCGTCTGTCCTTTTGTCTACTGTTTTTTTCCTTTAAAATGTATTTAACACATATGTTTTTGAGATTCTTATTCTTTCGTCTGTATTTGCTTTCTTTGGTGTTGTGTTATATATTCTCTTTGTACTCTATTTTCTTTTCTTACTTTCTTTTTGATTTATTTGATCCCCTCCCTCTCTCTCTCTCTCTCAAACACAAATGCACACACACACACACACACACACACACACACACACACACACACACACACACACACACACACACACACACAGACACACACACACACAAACACACAAACACACACTCACTCACTTATTCACTCTGTTTTTCTTCTTCTTAAGGGACAGAAAGAGATAGATAAAGAAAGAGAGAGAAAGGGGGGGGGGGGAGAAGAAGAAGAAGAAGAAGAGTAGGAGGAGGAGGAGGAGGAGAAAGAAGAGAGAAAGAGAGAGAGAGAGAGAGAGGGGGGGGAGAGAGAGAGAGAGAAAGAGAGAGACATACATATGTACAGACAAACAGAGACACAGAGAGAGACAGAGAGAGACACACACACAAAGAGGGAGAGATAGAGAGAGAGAGCGACAGAGAGAGACAGTGAGAGACAGACAGACAGACAGACAAACATAGAGACAGACAGACAGACAGATAGACAGACATAGAGACAGACAGACAGACAGACAAACAGACATAGAGACAGACAGACAGACAGACATAGAGACAGACAGACAGACAGACAGACAGAGACAGAAAGAGACAGAGCCTTCATTCCATGCATTTCCCGTCTAAATGTTTACCATTCAATCAGTGGGTTGCAACTCGTATTGCGGTTTGGTTTTTCTTCATTATCATTATTCACACATGTTTGTGTCACCAGTGGTTTGGTTTTTCTTCATTATCGTTATTCACATATGTTTGTGTGTCACCAGTGGTTTGGTTTTTCTTCATTATCATTATTCACATATGTTTGTGTGTCACCAGTGGTTTGGTTTTTCTTCATTATCGTTATTCACACATGTTTGTATGTCACCAGTGGTTTGGTTTTTCTTCATTATCATTATTCACATATGTTTGTGTGTCACCAGTGGTTTGGTTTTTCTTCATTATCGTTATTCACACATGTTTGTGTATCACCAGTGGTTTGGTGTTTCTTCATTATCGTTATTCACTAATGTTTGTGTGTCACCAGTGGTTTGGTGTTTCTTCATTATCGTTATTCACCCATGTGTGTGTGTCACCAGTGGTTTGGTATTTCTTCATTATCGTTATTCACACATGTGTGTGTGTCACCAGTGGTTTGGTTTTTCTTCATTATCGTTATTCACACATGTTTGTGTGTCACCATAGGGCTACTTGTAATGAGTGGCATAGAGTGCTGTTATGTCACGGGCTACTTGTAATGAGTGGCTTAGAGTGCTGTTATGTCGTGGGCTACTTGTAATGAGTGGCTTAGAGTGCTGTTATGTCGCGGGCTACTTCTAATGAGTGGCTTAGAGTGCTGTTATGTCGTGGGCTACTTGTAATGAGTGGCTTAGAGTGCTGTTATGTAGCGGGCTACTTGTAATGAGTGACTTAGAGTGCTGTTATGTCACGGGCTACTTGTAATGAGTGGCTTAGAGTGCTGTTATGTCGCGGGCTACTTGTAATGAGTGGCTTAGTGTGCTGTTATGTCACGGGCTACTTGTAATGAGTGGCTTAGAGTGCTGTTATGTCGAGGGCTACTTGTAATGAATGGCTTACAGTGCTGTTATGACGCGGGCTACTTGTAATGAGTGGCTTAGTGTGCTGTTATGTTGCGGGCTACTTGTAATGAGTGGCTTAGAGTGCTGTTATGTCGCGGGCTACTGGCTTCTAATGGGTGACTTAGAGTGCTGTTATGTCACGGGCTACTTGTTTCTAATGAGTGGCTTAGAGTGCTGTTATGTCGCGGGCGACTTGCTTCTAATGAGTGGCTTAGAGAGCTGTTATGTCGCGGGCTACTTGTAATGAGTGGCTTAGAGTGCTGTTATGTAGCGGGCTACTTGTAATGAGTGACTTAGAGAGCTGTTATGTAGCGGGCTACTTGTAATGAGTGGCTTAGAGTGCTGTTATGTAGCGGGCTACTTGCTTCTAATGAGTGGCTTAGAGTGCTGTTATGTCGCGGGCTACTTGTAATGAGTTGCTTAGAGTGCTGTTATGTCAGGGGCTACTTGCTTCTAATGAGTGGCTTAGAGTGCTGTTATGTTACGGGCTACTTGTAATGAGTGGCTTAGAGTGCTGTTATGTCGTGGGCTACTTGTAATGAGTGACTTAGAGTGCTGTTATGTCGTGGGCTACTTGCTTCTAATGAGTGGCTTAGAGTGCTGTTATGTCGTGGGCTACTTGTAATGATTGGCTTAGAGTGCTGTTATGTCACGGGCTACTTGTAATGAGTGGCTTAGAGTGCTGTTATGTCACGGGCTACTTGTAATGAGTGGCTTAGAGTGCTGTTATGTCGTGGGCTACTAGTAATGATTGGCTTAGAGTGCTGTTATGTCACGGGCTACTTGTAATGAATGGCTTAGAGTGCTGTTATGTCGCGGGCTACTTGTAATGAGTGGCTTAGAGTGCCGTTATATCACGGGCTACTTGTAATGATTGGCTTAGAGTTCTGTAATATCACGGGCTACTTGTAATGAGTGGCTTAGAGTGCTGTTATCTCGCGGGCTACTTGCTTCTAATGAGTGGCTTAGTGTGCTGTTATGTTACGGGCTACTTGTAATGATTGGCTTAGAGTGCTGTTATGTCACGGGCTACTTGTAATGAGTGGATTAGAGTGCTGTTATGTCGCGGCTACTTGCTTCTAATGAGTGACTTAGAGTGCTGTTATGTTGCGGGCTACTAGTAATGAGTGGCTTAGAGTGCTGTTATGTCACGGGCTACTGGTAATGAGTGACTTAGAGTGCTGTTATGTCGTGGGCTACTTGCTTCTAATGAGTGGCTTAGAGTGCTGTTATGTTACGGGCTACTTGTAATGAGTGGCTTAGAGTGCTGTTATGTCACGGGCTACTTGTAATGAGTGGATTAGAGTGCTGTTATGTCGCGGCTACTTGCTTCTAATGAGTGACTTAGAGTGCTGTTATGTTGCGGGCTACTTGTAATGAGTGGCTTAGAGTGCTGTTATGTCACGGGCTACTTGTAATGAGTGACTTAGAGTGCTGTTATGTCACGGGCTACTTGTGATGAGTGGCTTAGAGTGCTGTTATGTCGCGGGCTACTTGTAATGATTGGCTTAGAGAGATGTTATGTCGCGGGCTACTTGTAATGATTGGCTTAGAGTGCTGTTATGTCGCGGGCTACTTGTGATGAGTGGCTTAGAGAGCTGTTATGTCGCGAGCTACTTGTAATGAGTGGTTTAGAGAGCTGTTATGTCGCGGGCTACTTGTAATGAGTGGCTTAGAGTGCTGTTATGTCGCGGGCTACTTGCTTCTAATGAGTGGCTTAGAGAGCTGTTATGTCGCGGGCTACTTGTAATGAGTGGCTTAGAGAGCTGTTATGTCATGGGCGACTTGTAATGAGTGGATTAGAGTGCTGTTATGTCGCGGCTACTTGCTTCTAATGAGTGACTTAGAGTGCTGTTATGTTGCGGGCTACTTGTAATGAGTGGCTTAGAGTGCTGTTATGTCACGGGCTACTTGTAATGAGTGACTTAGAGTGCTGTTATGTCGTGGGCTACTTGCTTCTAATGAGTGGCTTAGAGTGCTGTTATGTTACGGGCTACTTGTAATGATTGGCTTAGAGTGCTGTTATGTCACGGGCTACTTGTAATGAGTGGATTAGAGTGCTGTTATGTCGCGGCTACTTGCTTCTAATGAGTGACTTAGAGTGCTGTTATGTTGCGGGCTACTTGTAATGAGTGGCTTAGAGTGCTGTTATGTCACGGGCTACTTGTAATGAGTGACTTAGAGTGCTGTTATGTCACGGGCTACTTGGAATGAGTGGCATAGAGTGCTGTTATGTCACGGGCTACTTGTAATGAGTGGCTTAGAGTGCTGTTATGTCGCGGGCTACTTGTAATGAGTGGCTTAGAGTGCTGTTATGTTGCGGGCTACTTGTAATGAGTGGCTTAGAGTGCTGTTATGTCGTGGGCTACTTGCTTCTTTTGATGGAGATATGTTATCTCCAAAACAAACCAAAACATACAAGACAGGCTTGATGGAGGCAGACACAAGAAGAGCATTCATAAGAAAGATTAGGAAAATATAGGCAACATTTAAAGATCATTTTATGAGGAAAGGGGAATTGGAGCACCTGGTCTCAACGGGAAAGGTGGAGGGAAAAATAGCACCAGGTAGACCCAGGGAGAAAATATTCGACGGACTTGCAGAGTGGCTGAAGACTGAGAGGATGGAAGAGGTGCTTCAGGCAACAAGTCAGAGATAGAAACAGATGGAAGGCCATGATCTCCAACGCCATGTGGCAAGGCACTTGATGATGATGATGTTATCTCGAGTTCAATCCCTGCCCCAAACATTGAGCCTAGCTTGTTGGCGACCCGCTTAATGTTTCCATCATTCTGGTGGTGTCAGATGAGTGATTTATAGGTCCACTGACCTGTTGGCTGTCCATCTTAATGTTTCCATTATTCTGGTGGTGTCAGCTTAGTGTTTCATAGGTCTACTGGCCTGTTGGCTGTCCATCTTAATGTTTCCATCGTTCTGGTGGTGTCAGATGAGTGATTTATAGGTCCATTGACCTGTTGGCTGTCCATCTTAGTGTTTCCATCATTCTGCTGGTGTCAATGAGTGATTCATAGATCCGCCCCTCCTTCCCTTCCCCATTTCAAGACCTTGCCAGCACACAGGGTTTTGCGCTGGTCCAGGGAATCGGCCAGATAATTGCTGGCAGATTTGAGTGGAGCGCATATGGAATTGTGTGGGTACGACGAATCCATCGTGAACAAAATCTACAGTCAGAGAGCCATGCCAGGGGTCGATCTGCAGTCGTAGTCTTCAGTGGTGCTCTGCATGTTAGTCTTTCATGTGAGACAATAAACAGTCCCAAGAACAGCACGTTTTTCAGCACGCGTTAAAGACCCCACGGCAATGAAGGAACTGTTTTCGGCACAGTTCTGAAAAAAAATATCCACTTTCATATTTTATAGATACACACAAATATACGAACACAGAAGAAAGATGAGTGGTGCTGCACTGAGGCGACTCGCTCTTTCCAAATGAAAAGTTTACATTTGTGACCTTCCATCACGGAATGAGTCGCTTGTCCACTGGCAGCGTTTTGCACAATGGGGCAAAATAAGCGAGAGAGGTGTCAGGGCTCGTTATGGAGTTGTTGATTTTAGCGGATGCCGGGACCCTTCCTACACATTCTACATTCAATAAATTACGCATATTGTGGTTCTTTCTTAGTGAAAAAGCTAATTGAATTACCCTACCCAACATATAGATGCTGAACTTTCACTTTCGTTTTTCTTGATTTTCTCAAAACTGTGTTTCGGAAGAGTTCCGTGTTTGGAAGGCTGTACCTCAGGTATTTATTGTCCGATTTTAAAATGGTTCTCTTCATTAGAAAGAGCAGTAAATGTACATTTAGAAGCAATGAAAAAATGAAAATTGCCTGAAGTGGACAAGTGGCTCATTTCGTGGTGGAAAGTCACATTTTACGTGGTACATCTATTAATAATAATAATAATTAATAATTACAATATTTATATAGCGCAAAATCTTGATAAAATCAAATCTA
>JAPXFY010000017.1:58027472-58029972 GCA_030674185.1 Monoplex corrugatus
TTGCGTGCTTGGTATCTTCTCTGTTTATGTTTTTGTTTGTTGTTTGTTTGTTTGTTTTGTTTTGTTTTGTTTTGTTTTATTCCTGCCAATTGCAAAGCTTGCAAGAAAGGTCTTATCAAAATCATCCCTTTCAGAGTCATGTCCCACGTAACCAAGCCCATCATCAAAAACTCTCATCGTGGTTTCGTGGTGCCGAAACAGGGTGACAGGGCAGATGTCGTACACCAGCAAAACATAACACAAGTAAGTGTCTGGGAACAAACCGGCAGCTCCCAGCTCCACATGGCGTTCGTAGATCTGACTGAAGTATTGAACATCGTCAACACAAGGGCCAGTGGGAGATAGCACAAGAGCCTTGTCTCACTGATTGCTTCATAATACAATGTATGCTGGCCTCAGAGCAAGAGAATATGAAGAGGCCTATGAACCCTTCCTTGTGCAGAATGGAGTGAAAGAGGGATGTCTTTTATCACCTAAACTCTTCTCCGTTCTATTCACATAAACAGGTACGCACGAGCACAAACACGCACGCACTCACACTCATGTATGCATAGACACAGTCATGCACAAAGACACACATGCACACATGCGCACACGAAAGAACAAGTACTAATCCTGTTATCAGAATTTTGAAATTACAACAACAACAACGACAAATATATATATATAATATATATATATATATATATATAATATATATATATATATATATATATATATATATAAACACACTAACACACACACACACACACACACACACATATATATATATATATATATATATATATATATATATACATAGTGGAAGAGTAATCTCCCATGTGAGTAACCATTCAGTGATACCTCACGCATTAAACAAAACAGTATATTCAGATAAGAAAATCCATAATTATATGGAATACAGTTTCATAAAAAAGAGCAGTCAGATAGAATGGAATTTTGATTAAAAATGGATTTATTTAAAAGTTTCAACGCTCAAAACCAAAAATGACTGTATTTAAATTGTATCGAAAATGTATCCTGAAACAAGAAAACTCTCAGCATGGAAAATGTATCCATCCGTTATAAAGGGATCATCAGCCACTGAAATAAATACTGACAAAGCCCATTTACCAGCGGGCCCCAGTAGTTTGGTTAGTATGAGTGTCGAATTCACATGCTAAAGGTCGTGGATTCGAATCCAGGGTGCGCTACATTAAAACTGGCCATCTCACTGTCCCATCATAACATTGTTGTTGTTCTGGTGGTGTCAGTGTAGGATTAGATTAAGTTCCCCTTCCCCCACTTCTCTGGGATGGTTATCCCCGTCGGCCATATCACCTGAGGTGGGTTTTGATGTAAAAACTGAACCAAATCAATCATTCAAACACATTTTTCCATTGCGATGCCACAAATGTAAGTGTCCCAAATGTTTGTGTGGCAATGACAAATCGTTAGGTTATTGAACACAAAGTGAGATATCTTTCATCGTGTGTGTGTGTGTGTGTGTGTGTGTGTGTGTGTGTGTGTGTGTGTGTGTGTGTGTGTGTGTGTGTGTGTGTGTGTGTGTGTGTGTGTGTGTGTGCACGTGGTCACCTGCTCTTAACATTTCTTGGGAGTATTTTCGCTTTTCATATTGAACAATGTTATTTAGGAATAATAAAAAAAATTTAAAAAGAAAACAAAAGGAAAAGAAAACACCGAAAATATTTCAATCCAAGGGAATACATTATCAACCACTCAAATCAACACTGAAAACGCAGATTATCAGTGATCATATGAAGACGACAGCTACTGTCAAGTTTTGTGTGGCAATGATAAATCGCTAAATTATAGATAAAAAAAGTGATATTATTTTTCTTTAAGGGTGTGTGTGTGTGTGTGTGTGTGTGTGTGTGTGTGTGTGTGTGTGTGTGTGTGTGTGTGTGTGTGTGTGTGTGTGTGTGTGTGTGTGTGGATACTTTTTATTATTACTATTTTCAATAGTGCATAAGGTCATTTTCCATAAACATCAAACATAATTCAATTCAAGGGTAGAATCAAAAACTGCAAAACCAGGAACAAAGAAAAACCAAAATGAAACACACGAAAGGGGCAAAACATAGAGCAACTAGTCAGCTGTAACATTTACCTGATGTGGTTTTGAGAATACACATTGAGTATATCAACTTTGCTCAGAAAACATCCTGTAAGTCTTTTGATTGGCTGACGTATGGAAACATGACATTACCCAGCTAGCATGCACACCTACCGAAGATGAAGACTGGGTGACAGTTTCAATTACAGTTTTAGTTTCAGTTAGTTAAAACGACGTTTTCGTCTTCAGAATAAATTCCATATGAGCTGACGCAACTGTGACACATGATGGTGAAGGTTTAAAATGATTGTGGCACAAACCGACACATCAGTTCTATTCACTGGCAAAGCCTAAGGTCCTACCTAGTACATGTGTTTTATATTGCGTATTTGTATCAGTTTAATCAGTGTGAAACAGACAGTTTGTCAGTGAAAAACAGACAGT
>JAPXFY010000017.1:58034972-58059972 GCA_030674185.1 Monoplex corrugatus
AGTGGTGAAAATCTAGTTGCAATACGAATGTATTTTGTGTGGCGATAATAAATCGCCAGACTATTAAAACCAAGTGACATTTCTTTCAATGTATGTGTATGTCTACAGATGGTGACCTCCTTGTTGACGTCATCGTGCTTGCAAAATATTCCGTTTTGCGGTTACGGAACTAGTGTCACGTGATAGTGAAGATGCAAAATAATCACGGTACAAACCTGCACACAAGCTGTATGCACTGATTAGGTCTTGAGATCTTAACTAGTACGTGTGTCTTATATCTTATGTCTGTATCAGTATGTCAGTGACACAGCGTGGGCTACATTCTAATGAAATCGGTGTTATTCAAACAATTAGAGGGATGAAAAGATAACCAGTCGTTAACTATACGCTCACCTCTGAAACGTCCTATATGTTCATCTGCATATTCATATTTTTGTCACCACTTTGAAGACGCGTTACCACAGTGTAGCGACATTCCCATTTGTGACTAAGACTTTACAAAGACAAGAAGGCTAACTGACTTTCAGTGGGAGGGATCAGTGAAATCAACCTATCTCTGCAGTGTTGTATTTATGGGCAGCTGGGCAATGGCCCTGCTCTTCATGTATTTCAAATGCTGTGGGGTCTTGAGCATGCGCAAGTCAGAAGGTACATGGGCCAGACTCATTTTTGTCCCCTTCCAAAGGACTAGACGTTCAGTTCAATTCTCCAGTAAAACTGAAGAACTAAATCGAGGCCTGAACGTGAAATCCAGTCTGGAATGTGGAGTTTAGTTATTGGCAGAGAAACGTGTGAACTATTTTGCCATTCTTTGGCTAATACTTAATCACATTAAGAGATAGTTCCTAGTCAATACAAACATAGATTGATCTGCTATATGACTGAATAATCATTTCCATTATTGAAACTCCTCCAGTTCGTCCTTCACCCACTGAACACACACACACACACACACACACACACACACACACACACACACACACACACACACACACACACACACACACACACACACACACACACACACACTCACACACACAAACCGCGCACACTCACACACAGACTTTCACACGCACACACCTAAGCACACGCACTATTGCAGCTGTTAAACGACTTTTTTTTCCAATTTACACGAAAAGAAGAAAATGGAAGAGTGACCTCCCATGCTAATTACCGTTCGACGATATTTCACGTATTAAACAAAACATTAGATAATATCATTTTCATGTGGAATACATTTTTATTAAAACGACGACAATTGAGCCAATTTGGATTTTTGGCTAGAAAAGTATTTATTTAAACGTTTTAACAATTGAAACAAAAATGATTGTATTTATATTATGTATTGAAAATTATCCAGTTTATTATAAGCAAAGGCCTATCAACCACTGAAATCAATACAGTGGTGAAAATCCAGTTACAACACGATTATATTTTTTATGTGGCGATGATAAATCGCTAGACTATTAAAACCAAGTGACATTTCTTTCAATTTATGTGTATGTCTACAGATGGTGACCTCCTTGTTAACGTCATCGTGCTTGCAAAAATTCCGTTTTGCGGTTACGGAACTGGTGTCACGTGATAGTGAAGATGCAAAATAATCACGGTACAAACCTGCACACAAGCTGTATGCACTGATTAAGGTCTTGAGATCTCAACTAGTACGTGTGTCTTATACCTTATGTCTGTATCAGTATGTCAGTGACACATCCTCTAAAGTTTGATAACACCAATGAAATGTGCTATTCAAACATTTAGAGGGATGAAAACATAATCAGCCGTTAACTACACCTCACCTCTGAAATGTCCTATATTTATCTGCATATCAATGTTTTTGTCACCGTGGATTTACCGAGTGAAACTCGGGTTGCTCTCCTCTTTGAAGGTGTGTTACCACAGTGTAGCGACATTCCCATTTGTGACACGTTGAAGATGCGTCAACAAAATGCAGAGCCACCCCCCCCCCCCCCCCCCATTTTTGTCCAAAAGCAGAGGACAAAAAGGCTAACTGGCCTTGGAGAGATGAGCCTGGGAAATTAGCTTATCTTTCCAATGTTTTATTCCAGGGAAACAGGACATATGGCCAACTCTGCACATTTACAACTGTCATGGGATCTTTAGTGTGTACAGGCAAAACGCACACGGGTCCAAATCGTTTTTGTCCCTTTCCAAAGGACTAGACGTTCAGTTCGGTTTTCCAGTCATATCTGAGGGAAAAAGTCGAACAATGAACGCGAAACGAAGTAAGAAATTTCAGTTTATTAATTGGCAGCAAACGTGTGCGCTATTCTACCACTTTTTTGCATAATATCTGATCACATTAAAGAAATAGTTCACGCTCAATATCAACATAAACCGATTTGCTACATGACTGAATAATTTCCATTATCGTAACTCCTCCAGTTCATCCTCCACCTACTGAACACACACACACATCCACACCACACACACACACACACACACACCGCGCGCCACACCACACACACACACACCACACATACACAAACACACAAACACAGAGAGAGGAAGAGGATAGAGAGAAAGAGAGAGAGAGAGACTAACGGACACACACAGACCACACACACACACACACACACACACACACACCGCAACCACAAACACACACACACGCACACACAAACATACACGCACGCACCACACTTTTAAATGCAGAGACACAAGCATTCACAAAACAGCACACACACACACACACACACACACACACACACACACACACACACACACACACACACACACACACACACAAACACACAAACAGCACACAACACACCCCACACACACACACACACACACACACACATACACAGACACACACACACACACACACACCCAAAGAACCAGTGTCAATGCTGCTGTTATCCAATGTGTTTTTTTTTAAATTAACATGAACAGAAGTAAACGGAAGAGTAATCCCCCATATCAGTAACAATTCAACCACACTTCGCGGATCGCACAAAACATTGCATCTAGATAAAATAATTCATATCTGAAATATAATTTCAATAAAAAAAATTGAACATTTAACAATAATGGATTTTAGTTAAAAAAAAAATTTTTGTAAACACGTCAATGCTCAAAAACAGAAATGATCGTGATTATGTTGTATTAAAATTGAATCAATCTGTTATAAGCATGCCATCAACCACTGAAATCTACACGAGAAAGCAGATCATCAGTAAACTTGACAAATGTAATCCTGAGGAATTTGTGTGTGGCGATGATAAATCGCTAAATTATTGAACAAAATATGGGTATTTCTTTGATTGTATGTGTGTGTGTTGTGCTTGTGGATACCTATTTTGTGCACATTTTTATTGTTTATTGTTCTGATCACAATTGTAAAGAAATCGTTCCCAGTCAATACGAACATAGATTGATCTGCTACATGACTGAATGATCATTTCCATTATCGTAGCTACTCCAGGTCATCCTCCACCTACTGAACACACACACACACACACACACACACACACACACACACACACACACACATATATTCACTCACTCACTCACACACACACACATACTGACACACACACTTACTCACACACAGACACCACCAAACACTGACACACATAACATAGACACACATACACACACAAACACACGCACGCACGCACACACACACACACACACACACACGCACGCACGCACGCACACAGACACAAACACACACACACACACTGGCAAAACACATACACACGCGCACACACACTTACACACACACACATTTACACACACACACATACTTACACACACACACACACACACACGCACACGCACACGCACACACACACACACACACACACACACAAGCATCTCATCACAAATGACTCTTGCAACTTACATATCTGACTTGGTCATACAGTCTAACATAACTATGCATGAAATAGCTGAGACACCATCAACAACACTTATCCCTAAATGGGATATGCTAAAAACCTCTTTTGATAGTGATTATACAGACGCTAAGAAATCTCAAAACGTCAACATTTCGATATCTACAGCAAGAGAACAAATCGATGAAAAATACCGTACCCAATTCATATTTTTACCGATGGATCAGTCTTAGAAAATAAATGTGCTGGAGCAGCATTTTATGTTCCAAAATTTAAAATATAAAAAAGTCATTTTTCGCTAGGGCAAACATATCTATCTTTACAGCGGAATTAATCGCTATTATACAAGCATCGCTTTATCCATTAAATCTTAAACCCGTTTCTTTCAAAGTAGTTCTCTTTGTAAGACCTGATTTAATTACTGATTCAAATCACATTAGACATCATTTAAGGGTCAAACTATTACATGTTCATACCTCCATAAAAGAAGTTTGCAACTTGCTCGAATCAAACCTCATTGACTTGATTTCTTGAACATTTAAATGAACAGTTTGTGTCACATTAAATGATAAAAGACCTCCCAGAGTGGAGAAATTACCCAGATGTCATCAGCAAGACAGGCATGAGACCAGACATCGCTCTCCACTCTGACTCCTCGAAACAAGTGATTCTGATAGAACTCACTGTGCCATACGAAAGCAGAATGGAAGAAGCACATATCTACAAGACCGAAAAATACGCCGGTCTTGCCAGCACCCTGAAGAAAGCAGGTCTGCGGGTGAAAATCTTCGCCATAGAGGTCGGGGCAAGAGGGTTTGTGGGCACCTCCGCTTATGATCTCATGAAACAACTCGCCATTTCTGGGAAGAAGAGGACTAGAGCCCTTAAAGCAATGGCAGAGGCAGCAGAAAGGAGCTCAAGCTGGATCTGGGCAAGGAGGAACCAAAAAAGTGAACTTCATAAGGATTAAATTCCCTACAGATGATGTGTGCCCCGTTAGCACATTGGTAAAACCGCGTACCGCAGTTCTAAAGCGCAGAATCGCCCAGGTTCGCTCCCCGGCGTGGGGAAAAAAAAAAATAGACAACAGCAGAAGGGCATCCAGGAGTCATGACCTGGATGTGGCCCGGCCCCCCGAGAGTGTAAGGAATTCAGGGCCGAAACACTTGTCTAAAGGGGGTTACTTCTCTGAAGACCTTCTGTTGTCTAGCTCTCCCTAGAGTTTCTTTCTACCCTACCTAAAACTTATATTTTGTACAAAATTGCAGTATTCTTCCATGTATCATTTGAGATCGATTGTTGCTGTCCATTTTCGTATTTAGCTAAACGCATTGAAAACAAAATGTTATAAAAATGCCAAGTGTGTTTGTGGCGAACAGTTCACACTGTTTCACTGTTTATTCTACTGCAAAATGGTTCTTTTTTTACAAAAAATGTTTACTCAAGAAAATTATTGTGAAACTCATTTGCAAAAAGTGACATCAGATCAATCTTTGTTAGTTAAAATTTCAGAATCATTAGTTCACAGTCCTCTTAATGCATTACTTTAACTTTATGCGGTTATAGTGAAAAGACGTTAAATCAAAGAACGAACACAAACATACACGCACGCACACACACTTTTAAATGCAGAGACATAAGGTCCAACCTAGTACATGTGTTTCATATTGTGTGTTTATATCAGTTTGTCAGTAAAACAGAGTGAACTACATTGTAATGAAATCTGTAATATTCAATAATTTAGATGAGTGAAAATATAACCACTGATATACTATAAACATGCCTCAGCAAATTCCTATGTATTCATATTCATATTCACATATTTATATTTCTTTCTTTTTTGTTCACTATGGATTTACAATATTAAACTCGGAATGTTCTCGTTGAAGATGTGTCGCCAATTTCAGAACCACCAACGCATTTTTGTCCAAAGGCAAAGAAACAAAAAGGCTAACTAGCCTTTGAGAGATGAGCCTGGGAAATTAGCTTATCTTTCCAATGTTTTATTCCAGGGAAACAGGACATACGGCTTTCTCTGATCAATTTACAACTGTCATGGGTTCTTTAGTGTGTATAGGCAAAACGCACACTGGTCCAAATCGTTTTTGTCCCTTTCCAAAGGACTGGACATTAAGTTTTCCAGTGAAACTGAGGGAAAAAATCGAAACCTGAACGCGAAATGAGCTACGAAATTTCAGTTTAGTAATTGGCAGCAAATGTGTGAACTACTCTACCACTCTTTTGCATAATATCTGATCACAATTGTAAAGAACTCGTTCCCAGTCAATACGAACATAGATTGATCTGCTACATGACTGAATGATCATTTCCAATATCGTAGCTCCTCCAGTTCATCCTCCACCTGCTGAACACACACACACACACATACACATACACACACACACACACACACACCACACACACACACACCTCTCTCTCACTCACAGACAGACACGGATCTGCAGCACGGTAAATGGCTCATTGGTGGAGACTTTAATTCCCACTCCCCGTTCTGGGAAAAAGACTGTTGTACTGTTACAAGCAATCGGTTGGTAGAAAATATAGTAGACAGTGCGCTTTACCTTTTGAAAGATGGGAGTGTCACTAGAATTCCTGATGTTTCCAAACACCGGGCAACAGCCATCGATCTGTCACTAATATCACCAGAATTAGTACCATGCTGTACCTGGGACACTCACAGAGATACTTTGGGAAGTGATCACTTACCTATCATCATAACGATAACTAATGAAAATATCAGGACAAAAGACAGCACTCCTGATATTATACCAAAATATAATTACACGCGCGCTGATTGGTCCTGGTTTCAGACTGCTCTTGCTAAACACGAATACAAACATTATGAAAGTGACAATGTAGATGTTATGTTTACTAAATTCCAGGAGTCAGTTCTGGCTGCTGCAGACCTCTCAATCCCGAAACTCAAAACTTTTAAGTCCAATAACCGTTTGGGTAATGTTTGGTGGACAGAGGCATGTGAGAAAGCAGTTCAGTATAAAAAAGAGAAATACAAAATCTACACCAAAAGCAGAACACCCGAAGATCATATGGAGATGAAAAAAGCTAACACCCAGTGTAATAGAATTATCGCTGAATCAAAGAAAAACTTTTGGGCGTCCTACTGCAAAAAAGAAATTTCAGATTTCGGGGATTTCCATAAAGTCTGGACAAAAATGAATCAAATGAAAAATGGAGTCAACTTACCTAGGTGTCCAATAATGATTGACACGTGTCACAAATTTCCTTCCGATATGGACAAAGCTGAAACGTTTGTGGAACTTTTTGCCGAAAATAGTAAAGTAGACGGTTTATCTCCTACCTGCAAACACTACAGAAAAATGGCAGCTAATAACCCTATCTTCACTGACCCAATACCTCAGAATGATCGCTGGTTTAATTCTCCAATCACCTTACAAGAGCTAAAAAACACTATCTTGTCTCTACACAACAAAAGAAGTTCAGTAGGTGTCGATGCAGTTTCAAATGAAATGATTAAACATCTTCCGGAAAACTGCATTATTTTCTTACACAAAATTTTTCAGAAATGCTGGGTTAGTGGAACTGTACCACAGATATGGCAAAGGTCTATTGTTATACCAATGTTAAAAGCAGGTAAGCCTAAGAACAATAAAAACAGTTACAGACCTATTGCGTTGACGTCCCATACGAGCAAACTAATGGAAAGATTGGTCTTAAACAGACTTATACATTACTGTGATAAAAATAATGTTATTCCAGTAAATCAAGCAGATTTTAGAAAAGGAAGATCCACAGTTGAGCACCTCGTTAAACTTACAACTCAGATAAAGCAACAGTTTGCCCGCAGAAAAAGTGTTTTAGCTACTTTTTTTGATGTGAAAAAAGCTTACGATCAAGTTTGGCATACGCGTTTATTGTACAAACTGAAATCTATTGGTTTATCGGGAAATATGTATGATTACATTAAGTCTTTTTTAGCCAATAGAACAATTCAGGCACGAGTGGGAACTAGTTATTCTACTTCACGAAATCTTGACATGGGAATTCCACAAGGTTCAGTGATAGCACCTCTTTTATTTAATATCCTTATACAGGATCTTCCTAAAGCACTCTCAAATCATGTTGTTTTGGTACAGTACGCTGATGATATATGTATTTGGATGAATATTACTTTAAAAAAGGCAACTCACAAAGAGCGCAGAATTACATTAGGAAGTTGTATCAATCTGATCTTGATAATCTTGGAAACTATATGTTAGAAAATGGTCTGTCGTTGTCAGTGGAAAAAACTAACATGATGCTATTTAATCCTGGTGGTACTTTAAGTAACTTGCCTACTTTCAGATTGCTTGGTGAAGTGTTACATTACAAACAGGTTGTAAAATTCCTGGGAGTCTTTATAACATCGAAATTAAACTGGACTGTCCATTTTGATTATATTTCAACAAAAGCAAGAAAAGCCTTAAATTTTCTTAAGATAATAAGCAGAATACCTTGGGGAATGGATACAAACATACTGATTCATCTATCAACAGCACTTGTACGATCTAAATTATCCTATGCACAAGAAGTGTTCTTCAGTGCACCAAAATATTTATTAAAGAAGATACAAAGCTTAGACTGCAAAAGTATTAAAATTGCTCTAGGTGTCCCTGCTCACGCTTCTAATCTGGAAACGTACAAAATTGCTGGAATTCTGCCTCTGAACAACTATCGTGAGCTAGCGACAACAAAATTTGTCGTTAGAAGTACTTCACAAACGGACAATTTTGTGAGTAAGGAAATTAAAATTAGGTCTGATGTTGACTTTCCAAAGCGAGCAAACAGCATTTCATCACAAATGACTGTTGCAACTTACATATCTGACTTGGTCAAACAGTCTCACCTAAATATGGATGAAATAGCTGAGACACCATCAACAACGCCTATCCCTACATGGGAAATGCAAAAAGCTTCTTTTGATATTGATTATACAGACGCTAAGAAACATGAAAACGTCAACATTTCGATATCCACAGCAAGACAGCACGTCGATGAAAAATACCGTACCTACCTTCATATTTTTACCGATGGTTCAGTCTTAGAAAATAAATGTGCTGGAGCAGCATTTTATTTTCCAAAATTTAAAATAAAAAAGTCATTTTTCATTGGGGCAAACATATCTATATTCACAGCGGAATTAGTCGCTATTATACAAGCATTGCATTATCTGGTAAATCTTAAACCCGTGTCTTTCAAAGTAGTTCTCTTTGTTGACTCAAAATTGTACTATATGCCTTACGGTCTTTTGATGCCGACACAAGACCTGATTTAATTACTGAGGCAAATCATCTTGTACATTGTTTAAGGATAAAAGGTACAGATATCAGTTTATGCTGGTGGTCTTCATGGCAACGAAGTAGTTGACAGAGCAGCTAAGCAAGGTGCAGAGAATTCTGTTAATTCTATAGAATTCCATGTTCATACTTCCGTAAAAGAACCTTGCAATATGCTCGAATCAGCCTCATGGATTCGATTTCATGAACATTTCAATGAACAGTTTGTGTCACAACAAATGATAAAACTTTCCGTTCAAAATTTATATAAAAAAATGCAGTATTCATCCATGTATCATTTGCGATCGATTGTTGCTGTTCGTTTTCGTATTCAGCTAAACGCATTGAAAACAAAATATTGTAAAAATGTCAAGTGTATTTGCGGCAAACAGTTCACATTGTTTCACTGTTTATTTTATTGCAAAATGCTACGTTCTTTTCTACCGAAAATGTTTACACAAGAAAACTATTCTGAAACTCATTTCAAAAAAGTAACATCAGATCAATCTTTGCTTGTTAAAATTTCAGAATCATTAGTTCACAGTCCTGTTAATGCATTACTTTAACTTTATGTAGTTTGTGTTTTAGTGTTAAATTTTCCCTTCACATTGTTGCAATTAATTGTTACTAATGTTAGAGTTAAGATTTCGTTCCATTTTACTATTCTACCACCTATTTATGACTTTTTCCTCTGTCTCCTCTCTACCCCAGTCCAACCTGTCCAACAATCGTTCTCCATTTTATTGTATTTATACTTTTTTTTCTTCCCCTCTCCCCTCCCCCCACCCCGTCTAATATCACTTACAGTGAAAAGACGTTAAATCAAAGAACGAACGAAGACAGACACACATATACTGACACACACACACACTTAAAAACAGACAGACACACACTGAAACACACACAACATATAGACACACACACACACACACACACACACACAACAAACACACACCACTCACTCACAGACATACACACACATACTGACACACGCACTCACTTACACACAGACACACACACACACTGACACACACACAACATGTAGACACACACATAGAGACACACACACACACACACACACACACACACACACACACAACACATTGACACAAACACACACACAGGGAAAACACAGAAATACACACGCATACACACACACACACACACACACACGCGCGCGCGCGCACACACACACGCACACACACACACACACACACGCACACACACACATGTACACACAAGCATTTCATCAGGAATGACTGTTGCAACTTACATATCTGACTTGGTCACACAATCTAACATAACTATGCATGAAATAGCTGAGACACCATCAACAACACTTATCCCTAAATGGGATATGCTAAAAGCTTCTTTTGATAGTGATTATACAGACGCTAAGAAATCTCAAAACGTCAACATTTCGATATCCACAGCAAGAGAACAAATCGATGAAAAATACCTTATCCACCTTCATATTTTTACCGATGGATCAGTCTTAGAAAATATATGTGCTGGAGCAGCATTTTAAATCCCAAAATTTAAAATATAAAAAGTCATTTTTCGCTGGGGCAAACATATCTATCGTTACAGCGGAATTAATCGCTATTATACAAGCATTGCATTATCCATTAAATCTTAAACCCGTGTCTTTCAAAGTAGTTCTCTTTGTAAGTGCTGATTTGATTACTGATTCAAATCATCTTAGACATCATTTAAGGATCAAAGGTACATATATCAGTTTATGCTGGATGCCTTCTCACGTTGGTCTTCGCGGCAACGAAGAAGTTGACAAAGCAGCAAAGCAAGTCACGCAGAATTCTGATAATTCTATAGAATTACATGTTCCTACTTCCATAAAAGAAGTTTGCAACTTGCTCGAATCAGCCTCATGGACTCGATTTCTTGAACATTTAAATGAACAGTTTGTGTCACAATAAATGATGAAACTTACCGTTCAAAATGTACGTAAAAAATTGCAGTATTCTTCCATGTATCATTTGAGATCGATTGTTGCTGTTCGTTTTCCTATTCAGCTAAACCAATTGAGAACAAAATATTATAAAAATGTCAAGTGTATTTGCGGCGAAACAGTTCACACTGTTTCACTGTTAATTGTACTGCAAAATGGTGCGTTCTCTTTTACAAAAAATATTTACTGAAGAAAATTATTGTGAAACTCATTTCCAAAAAGTGACATCAGATCAACCTTTGTTAGTTAAAATTTCAGAATCATTAGTTCACAGTCCTGTTAATGGATTACTTTAACTTTATTCGGTTTGTGTTTTAGTGTTACAATTTCCATTAACATTGTTTAAGTTAATTGTTAGTGATAAGTTTTCGTTCCTTTTTCTGTTCTCCCACCTACTTATGTCTTTTTACTCTGTCTCCCCTCTGCCCCAATCCAACCCGTCCAACTATCATTCTACATTTTATTTTATTATTTATTTTTATTCCCCCTCCCTTCCCCGGATAATATCACTTATAGTGAAAAGATGTTAAATCAAAGAACGAACACAAACATACACGCACGCACATACACTTTTAAATGCAGAGACACAAACATTCACAAACAGCACACACATACCCACACCCAACAAAAGAACCACTGTCAATGCTGCTGTTATCCATTGCTTTTTTTTAAGTCAACATGGACACAATAGAAATGGAAGAGTAATCCCCCATATCTGTACCTGTTCAACCACACTTGGCGGATCGCACAAAACATTACATCTATATAAGATGATTCATATCTGAAATATAATTTCAATAAAAGAAAAGTTGAATATTCAACAATAATGGATTTTTAATTAAAAAAGCTACTTTTGTATCATGTCAATGATCAAAAACAAAAATGATTGTAATTATGTTGTATTGAAATGTAATCAATCTGTTATAAACATATATCAACCACTGAAATGAACACGGGAAAAGCAGATCATCAGCAACAAAAATCAGCATAACTTTCATGTCCGAATTTGTGTGTGGCGATGATAAATCGCTAAATTACTTAACAAAATGTGGGGTGTGTCTGTGCTTGGGATACCTACTTTTTGCACAGTTTTACTCTTCTTTTTTCAAGTGAATAATGTTGTCTACAATGAACATCGCACATATTTCAATCCAAGGGAAAAGTAAAATCTCGGAAAACATGAACAAAGAAAAAAAAAAGAAATGGAACACTGATGGGGCAAAACATAGAGCAACTGGTCAGCTGTAACATTTACCTGATGTGGTTTTGAGAATACACATGGAATATGTCAACTGTGCTCACTAAACATCCTGTAAATCTTGTGATTGGCTAACGTGTGGAAACATGACATTACCCAGCATACACACATACCAAAAAGGAAGACTGGGCGACAGTTTCAATTACAGTTTCTCAAAATCACTTTTTCGTGCTCGGAATAAATTACATATGCGCTGAAGCAACTGTGACACATGATGGTGAAGATCTAAAATGATTATGGCACAAACCTACATGTCAGTTCTATTTACTGGCAAGGCCATAAGGTCCAACCTAGTACATGTGTTTCATATTGTGTGTTTATATCAGTTTGTCAGTAAAACAGAGTGAACTACATTGTAATGAAATCTGTAATATTCAATAATTTAGATGAGTGAAAATATAACCACTGATATACTATAAACATGCTTCAGCAAATTCCTATGTATTCATATTCATATTCACACTATTTATTTTGTTTTTTTTTTTCACTATGGATTTACAATATTAAACTCGGAATGTTCTCGTTGAAGATGTGTCGCCAATTTCAGAACCACCAACGCATTTTTGTCCAAAGGCAAAGAAACACAGAGGCTAACTGGTCCTTTGAGAGATGAGCCTGGGAAATTAGCTTATCTTTCCAATGTTTTATTCCAGGGAAACAGGACATACGGCCTACTCTGATCAATTTACAACTGTCATGGGTTCTTTAGTGTGTACAGGCAAAACGCACACTGGTCCAAATCGTTTTTGTCCCTTTCCAAAGGACGGACATTACGTTTTCCAGTCAAACTGAGGGAAAAAATCGAAACCTGAACGCGAAATGAGCTAAGAAATTTCAATTTAGTAATTGGCAGCAACTGTGTGAACTACTCTACCACTCTTTTGCATAATATCTATCACAATTGTAAAGAACTCGTTCCCAGTCAATACGAACATAGATTGATCTGTTTCATGGCTGAATAATCATTTCCAATATCGTAGCTACTCCAGGTCATCCTCCACCCACTGAACACACACACACACACACACACACACACACACACACACACACACACACACACACACACACACACAAACACACACACACACACACACACACACACATTCACTCACTCATTCACACACACACAAACATACTGACACACACATTTACAAACAGAAAGACAGACACACACACACTGACACTCACACAAGCATATTATATAGACACACACATGCACACACACACACACACACACACACACACACACACACACACACACACACAACAAACAAACACACGCACGCACACACACAAACTCACACAAACACACACACACACACACACACACACACGCACACACACACAAACACACACACACAAACACACACACACAAGCATCTCATCACAAAGAAACACAGACACAAACACACACACACACACACTGGGAAAACACGGACATACACACAAGCACACACACACACACACACACACACACACACACACACACACACACACACACAACAATACACACACACACACACACACGCACACTTACACACACACACATACACACACGCAGCACACACCACACACACACACACACACACACACGCACACACACAAGGATCTCATCACAAATGACTCTTGCAACTTACATATCTGACTTGGTCATACAGTCTAACATAACTATGCATGAAATAGCTGAGACACTATCAACAACACTTATCCCTAAATGGGAAATGCTAAAAACCTCTTTTGATAGTGATTATACAAACGCTAAGAAATCTCAGAACGTCAACATTTCGATATCTAAAGAAAGAGAACAAATCGATGAAAAATACCGTACACTCTTCCATATTTTTACCGATGGATCAGTCTTAGAAAATAAATGCGCTGGAGCAGCATTTTATGTTCCAAAATTTAAAATATAAAAAGTCATTTTTCGCTGGGGCAAACAAATCTATCTTTACAGCTTGAATTAATCGCTATTATACAAGCATTGTTTTATCCATTAAATCTTAAACCCGTTTCTTTCAAAGTAGTTCTCTTTGTAATACCTGAGTTGATTACTGATTCAAATCATATTAGACATCATTTAAGGTCAAACTATTACATGTTCCTACTTCCGTAAAAGAAGTTTGCAACTTGCTCGAATCAGCCTCATGGACTCGATTTCTTGAACATTTAAATGAACAGTTTGTGTCACAATAAATGATGAAACTTACCGTTCAAAATGTACGTAAAAAATTGAGTATTCTTCCATGTATCATTTGAGATCGATTGTTGCTGTTCGTTTTCGTATTCAGCTAAACCAATTGAGAACAAAATATTATAAAAATGTCAAGTGTATTTGCGGCGAAACAGTTCACACTGTTTCACTGTTAATTGTACTGCAAAATGGTGCGTTCTCTTTTACAAAAAATATTTACTCAAGAAAATTATTGTGAAACTCATTTCCAAAAAGTGACATCAGATCAACTTTGTTAGTTAAAATTTCAGAATCATTAGTTCACAGTCCTGTTAATGGATTACTTTAACTTTATTCGGTTTGTGTTTTAGTGTTACAATTTCCCTTAACATTGTTTAAGTTAATTATGTTAGTGATAAGTTTTCGTTCCATTTTTCTTTCTCCCACCTACTTATGTCTTTTTACTCTGTCTCCCCTCTGCCCCAATCCAACCCGTCCTAACTATCATTCTACATTTCATTTTTATTTATTTATTTTTATTCCCCCTCCCTTCCCGATAATATCACTTATAGTGAAAAGACGTTAAATCAAAGAACGAACACAAACATACACGCACGCACACACACTTTCAAATGCAGAGACACAAACATTCACAAACAGACACACATACCCACACCCAACAAAAGAACCAGTGTCAATGCTGCTGTTATCAAATTTTTTTTTGTAATTAACATAAACAGAATAAAATGGAAGAGTAATCCCCATATCGGTAACTATTCAACTATACTTGGCGGATCGCACAAAACATTTACATCTGGATAAAATTATTCATATCTGAAATAAAAATTTCAATAAAAAAAAATTGAACATTAAACAATAATGGATTTTAGTTGGTTTTTTTAAAATTGTAAACACGTCAATGCTCAAAACAGAAATGATCGTGATTATGTTGTATTGAAATTTGAACAATCTGTTGTAAGCATGCCATCAACCACTGAAATCAACACGAGAAACGCAGATCATCAGTAATCCTGTCAATTTGGAATCTGTTTCTATTTTTGTGTGGCGATGATAAATCGCTAAATTATTGAACAAAATATGGCATTTCTTTGATTGTATGTGTTTGTGCTTGTGGATACCTATTTTGTGCACATTTTTATTGTTCTTTTGTCATAGTTAATAATGAATTTTACGATGAACGTCGAATATATTTCAATCCAAGGGAAGAAATAAAATCTCCAAAAACAAGGAAAAATAAAACGAAATGAAACACACGATGGGGCAAAACATAGAGCAACAGTCAGCTGTAACATTTACCTGATGTGGTTTTGAGAATACACATGGAGTATATCAACTGTGCTGACTAAACATCCTGTAAATCTTGTGATTGGCTGACGTATGGAAACATGACATTACCCAGCATGCACACCTACTGAAGATGAAGACTGGGCGACAGTTTCAGTTATACTTTTAGTTTCAGTTTCTCGAGATGACGTTTCTGTGTTCGGAATAAATTCCATATGCGCTGAAGCAACTGGTGACACATGATGGTGAAGATCTAAAATGATTATGGCACAAACCTACACATCAGTTCTATTCACTGGCAAGGCCATAAGGTCCTACCTAGTACATGTGTTTCATATTGTGTGTTTATATCAGTTTGTCAGTAAAACAGAGTGAACTACATTGTAATGAAATCTGTAATATTCAATAATTTAGATGAGTGAAAATATAACCACTGATATACTATAAACATGCTCAGCAAATTCCTATGTATTCATATTCATATTCATATTCACATATTTATATTTTTTCTTTTTTTTTTCACTATGGATTTACAATATTAAACTCGGAATGTTCTCCTTGAAGATGTGTCGCCAATTTCAGAACCACCGACGCATTTTTGTCCAAAGGCAAAGAAACAAAAAGGCTAACTAGCCTTTGAGAGATGAGCCTGGGAAATTAGCTTATCTTTCCAATGTTTTATTCCAGGGAAACAGGACATACGGCTTTCTCTGATCAATTTACAACTGTCATGGTTCTTTAGTGTGTATAGGCAAAACGCACACTGGTCCAAATCGTTTTTGTCCCTTTCCAAAGGACTAGACATTAAGTTTTCCAGTCAAACTGAGGGAAAAAATCGAAACCTGAACGCGAAACTAGCTACGAAATTTCAGTTTAGTAATTGGCAGCAAATGTGTGAACTACTCTACCACTCTTTTGCATAATATCTGATCACAATTGTAAAGAACTCGTTCCCAGTCAATACGAACATAGATTGATCTGCTACATGACTGAATGATCATTTCCATTATCGTAGCTCCTCCAGTTCATCCTCCACCTGCTGAACACACACACACACACACACACACACACACACACACACACACACACACACACACTCACAACAGACACACACATACTGACACACACACTCACTCACAGACAGACACACACATACTGACACACACACTCACTTAAACACAGACAGACACACACTGACACACACAAAACACATATACACACACACATACACACACACACACACACACACACACCACGACACACACACACACACACGCACACACAAACACACACACTCACTCACAGACAGACACACACATACTGACACACACAATCACACACACAACACACACACACTGACACACACACAACATATAGCACACACACAACAACACACACACACACACACACACACACACACACACACACACACACAACACACACACACACGCACATTGACACAACACACACACAGGGAAACACAGAAATACACACGCACACACACACACACACACACACACACAACACACGCACACACACACGCACACACACACACACACACACACACACACATGTACACACAAGCATTTCATCAGGAATGACTGTTGCAACTTACATATCTGACTTGGTCATACAATCTAACATAACTATGCATGAAATAGCTGAAACACCATCAACAACACTTATCCTTAAATGGGATATGCTAAAACTTCTTTTGATAGTGATTATACAGACGCTAAGAAATCTCAAACGTCAACATTTCGATATCCACAGCAAGAGAACAAATCGATGAAAAATACCTTACCCACCTTCATATTTTTACCGATGGATCAGTCTTAGAAAATATATGTGCTGGAGCAGCATTTTAAATCCCAAAATTTAAAATATAAAAAGTCATTTTTCGCTGGGGCAAACATATTATCTATCATTACAGCGGAATTAATCGCCATTATACAAGCATTGATTATCCATTAAATCTTAAACCCGTGTCTTTCAAAGTAGTTCTCTTTGTAAGACCTGATTTGATTACTGATTCAAATCATCTTAGACATCACTTAAGGGTCAAAGGTACATATATCAGTTTATGCTGTGTGCCTTCTCACGTTGGTCTTCGCGGCAACGAAGTAGTTGACAGAGCAGCACAGCAAGTCACGCAGAATTCTGATAATTCTATAGAATTACATGTTTCTACTTCCGTAAAAGAAGTTTGCAACTTGCTCGAATCAGCCTCATGGACTCGATTTCTTGAACATTTAATTGAACAGTTTGTGTCACAATAAATGATGAAACTTACCGTTCAAAATGTACGTAAAAAATTGCAGTATTCTTCCATGTATCATTTGAGATCGATTATTGCTGTTCGTTTTCGTATTCAGCTAAACCAATTGAGAACAAAATATTATAAAAATGTCAAGTGTATTTGCGGCGAAACAGTTCACACTCTTTCACTGTTAATTGTACTGCAAAATGGTGCGTTCTCTTTTACAAAAAATATTTACTCAAGAAAATTATTGTCAAACTCATTTCCAAAAAGTGACATCAGATCAACCTTTGTTAGTTAAAATTTCAGAATCATTAGTTCACAGTCCTGTTAATGGATTACTTTAACTTTATTCGGTTTGTGTTTTAGTGTTACAATTTCCCTTAACATTGTTTAAGTTAATTGTTAGTGATAAGTTTTCGTTCCCTTTTTCTGTTCTCCCACCTACTTATGTCTTTTTACTCTGTCTCCCCTCTGCCCCAATCCAACCCGTTCAACTATCATTCTACATTTTATTTTATTATTTATTTTTATTCCCCGGATAATATCACTTATAGTGAAAAGACGTTAAATCAAAGAACGAACACAAACATACACGCACGCACATACACTTTTAAATGCAGAGACACAAACATTCACAAACAGCACACACATACCCACACCCAACAAAAGAACCAGTGTCAATGCTGCTGTTATCCATTGCTTTTTTTTAAGTCAACATGGACACAATAGAATGGAAGAGTAATCCCCCATATCTGTACCTGTTCAACCACACTTGGCGGATCGCACAAAACATTACATCTATATAAGATGATTCATATCTGAAATATAATTTCAATAAAAGAAAAGTTGAATATTCAACAATAATGGATTTTTAATTAAAAAAGCTACTTTTGTAACATGTCAATGCTCAAAAACAAAAATGATTGTAATTATGTTGTATTGAAATGTAATCAATCTGTTATAAACATATTATCAACCACTGAAATGAACACGGGAAAAGCAGATTATCAGCAACAAAAATCAGCATAACTTTCATGTCCGAATTTGTGTGTTGGCGATGATAAATCGCTAAATTACTGAACAAAATGTGGGGTGTGTCTGTGCTTTGGGATACCTACTTTTTGCACAGTTTTACTCTTACTTTTTTCACAGTGAATAATGTTGTCTACAATGAACATCGCACATATTTCAATCCAAGGGAAGAAGTAAAATCTCGGAAAACATGAACAAAGAAAAAAAAAAAGAAATGGAACACGTGATGGGGCAAAACATAGAGCAACTGGTCAGCTGTAACATTTACCTGATGTGGTTTTGAGAATACACATGGAGTATGTCAACTGTGCTCACTAAATATCCTGTAAATCTTGTGATTGGCTAACGTATGGAAACATGACATTACCCAACATACACACCTACCAAAAATGAAGACTGGGTGACAGTTTCAATTACAGTTTCTCAAAATCACTTTTTCGTGCTCGGAATAAATTACATATGCGCCGACGCAGCTTGTGACAGATGATGGTGAAGGTCTAAAATCATTGTGGCACAAACCTACATATCAGTTCTATTCACTGGCAAGGCCATAAGGTCCTACCTAGTACATGTGTTTTCATATTGTGTATTTATATCAGTTTGTCAGTAAAACAGAGTGAACTACATTGTAATGAAATCTGTAATATTCAATAATTTAGATGAGTGAAAATATAACCACTGATATACTATAAACATGCCTCAGCAAATTCCTATGTATTCATATTCATATTTATGTTTGTTTCTTTTTTTCACTATGGATTTACAATATTAAACTCGGAATGTTCTCGTTGAAGATGTGTCGACAATTTCAGAGCCACCAACGCATTTTTGTCCAAAGGCAAAGAAACACAGACGCTAACTGGTCTTTGAGAGATAGCCTGGGAAATTAGCTTATCTTTCCAATGTTTTATTCCAGGGAAACAGGACATACGGCTACTCTGATCAATTTACAACTGTCATGGGTTCTTTAGTGTGTATAGGCAAAACGCACACTGGTCCAAATCGTTTTTGTCGCTTTCCAAAGGACTAGACATTAGTTCGATTTTCCAGTCAAACTGAGGAAAAATATCGAATCCTGAACGCGAAATGAGCTAAGAAATTTCAATTTAGTAATTGGCAGCAAATGTGTGAACTACTCTACCAACTCTTTTGCATAATATCTATCACAATTGTAAAGAACTCGTTCCCAGTCAATACGAACATAGATTGATCTGCTACATGGCTGAATAATCATTTCCAATATCGTAGCTACTCCAGTCATCCTCCACCCACTGAACACACACACACACACACACACACACACACACACACACACACCACACACACACACACACACCACACACACACACACACACACACACACACACACGACCACGACACACAACACAGACACACACACCCCACACAAACACCACCAAAACACAACACACACAACAACACTCAGCAAACACACACACACATCACACAACCACATCCACACACACACACACAACACACACACACACTACAACACACACAAATACACACACACACACACACACACACACACACACACACACACACCACACACACACACACACACACACACACACACACACCACCACGCGCGCACACACACAAGCATCTTATCACAAATGACTCTTGCAACTTACATATCTGACTTGGTCATACCGTCTAACATAACTATGCATGAAATAGCTGAGACACCATCAACAACACTTTCCCTAAATGGGAAATGCTAAAAGCCTCTTTTGATAGTGATTATACAGACGCTAAGAAATCTCAAAACGTCAACATTTCGATATCCACAGCAAGAGAACAAATCGATGAAAAATACCGTACCCAATTCATATTTTTACCGATTAGTAAAAATAAATGCGCTGGAGCAGCATTTTATGTTCCAAAATTAAAATATAAAAAATCATTTTTCGCTGGGGCAAACAAATCTATCTTTACAGCGAATTGAATCGCTATTATACAAGCATTGTATTATCCATTAAATCTTAAACCCGTGTCTTTTAAAGTAGTTCTCTTTGTAAGACCTGATTTATTACTGATTCAAATCATCTTAGACATCATTTAAGGTCAAAGGTATACATGTTCATATTCTATAAAAGAAGTTTGCAAATTGCTCGAATCAGCCTCATGGACTCGATTTCTTGAACATTTAAATGAACAGTTTGTGTCACAACAAATGATGAAACTTACCGTTCAAAATGTACGTAAAAAATTGCAGTATTCTTCCATGTATCATTTGAGATCGATTGTTGCTGTTCGTTTTCCTATTCAGCTAAACCAATTGAGAACAAAATATTAAAAAAATGTCAAGTGTATTTGCGGCGAAACAGTTCACACTGTTTCACTGTTAATTGTACTGCAAAATAGTGCGTTCTCTTTTATAAAAAATATTTATTCAAGAAAATTATTGTGAAACTCACTTCCAAAAAGTGACATCAGATCAATCTTTGTTAGTTAAAATTTCAGAATCATTAGTTCACAGTCCTGTTAATGGATTACTTTAACTTTATTCGGTTTGTGTTTTAGTGTTACAATTTCCCTTAACATTGTTTAAGTTAATTAATTGTTAGTGATAAGTTTTCGTTCCATTTTTCTGTTCTCCCACCTACTTATGTCTTTTTATTCTGTCTCCCCTCTGCCCCAATCCAACCCGTCCAACTATCATTCTATATTTCATTTTTATTTATTTATTTTTATTCCCCCTCCCTTCCCCGCATAATATCACTTATAGTGAAAAGACGTTAAATCAAAGAACGAACACAAACATACACGCACGCACACACACTTTCAAATGCAGAGACACAAACATTCACAAACAGCACACACATACCCACACCCAACAAAAGAACCAGTGTCAATGCTGCTGTTATCAAATGTTGTTTTTTGATAATTAACATGAACAGAATAAAATGGAAGAGTAATCTCCCATATCGGTAACTATTCAACTATACTTGGCGGATCGCACAAAACTTTACATCTGGATAAAATTATTCATATCTGAAATATAAATTCAATAAAAAAAAAAATTGAACATTAAACAATAATGGATTTTAGTTGTGTTTTTTTTAAATTGTAAACACGTCAATGCTCTAAAACAGAAATGATCGTGATTATGTTGTATTGAAATTTGAACAATCTGTTGTAAGCATGCCATCAACCACTGAAATCAACACGAGAAACGCAGATCATCAGTAATCTTGTCAATTTGGAATCTGTTTCTATTTTTGTGTGGCGATGATAAATCGCTAAATTATTGAACAAAATATGGCATTTCTTTGATGGTATGTGTTTGTGCTTGTGGATACCTATTTTGTGCACATTTTTATTGTTCTTTTGTCATAGTTAATAATGAATTTTACGATGAACATCGAATATATTTCAATCCAAGGGAAGAAATAAAATCTCCAAAAACAAGGAACAAATAAAACGAAATGAAACACACGATGGGGCAAAACATAGAGCAACTAGTCAGCTGTAACATTTACCTGATGTGGTTTTGAGAATACACATGGAGTATATCAACTGTGCTGACTAAACATCCTGTAAATCTTGTGATTGGCTGACGTATGGAAATATGACATTACCCAGCATGCACACCTACTGAAGATGAAGACTGGGCGACAGTTTCAGTTAGAATTTTAGTTTCAGTTTCTCAAGATGACGTTTCTGTGTTCGGAATAAATTCCATATGCGCTGAAGCAACTGGTGACACATGATGGTGAAGATCTAAAATGATTATGGCACAAACCTACAATCAGTTCTATTCACTGGCAAGGCCTAAGGTCCTACCTAGTACATGTGTTTTATATTGTCTATTCGTATCAGTTTATCTTAAAAACAGAGTGAACTACATTACAATGAAATCTGTAAAATTCAAAAATTAGACGGATGAAAATATAACCACTGATATACTATGAATTTGCTCAACTTCTATATATTCATATTCAATTCAAATTCCTATTCATATTCATATTCATTTCATATTCAATTTTATCATTCATGTTATATTGTTTCTTGTTTCACAATAGATTTACAATATTAAACTCGGGCTGTTCTCCTCGTGAAGATGCGTCGCCACATTGCAGACCACTCACGCATTTTTGTCCAAAGGCAGAGAAAACAAAAAGGCTAACTGCCTTGGAGAGATGAGCCGGGAAATTAGCTTATCTTTCCAAAGTTTTATTCCAGGGAAACAGGGCATAGGCCTACTCTGATCAATTTACAACTGTCATGGGTTCTTTAGTGTGTATAGGCAAAACGCACACTGGTCCAAATCGTTTTTGTCCCTTTCCAAAGGACTAGACATTAAGTTTTCCAGTCAAAGTGAGGGAAACAATCGAAGCCTGAACGCGAAACTAGCTACGAAATTTCAGTCTAGTATTTGATAGCAAATGTGTGAACTACTCTACCACTCTTTTGCATAATATCTGATCACAATTGTAAAGAACTCGTTCCCAGTCAATACGAACATAGATTGATGTGCTACATGATTGAATGATCATTTCCATTATCGTAGCTCCTCCAGTTCATCCTCCACCTGCTGAACACACACACATACACACACACACACACACACACACACACACAACACACACACACACACACACACACACACACACACACCACACAACACACACACACACACACACACGCACTCACCACTCACAGACAGACACACACATCTGACACACACACTCACACACAGACAGACACACACTGATACACACACAACATATAGACACACACACACACACACACACACACACACACGCACACGCACACACAAAAACACACACTCACTCACAGACAGACACACACATACTGACACACACACTCACTACACACAGACACACACACACACTGACACACACACAACATATAGACCACACACTACAACACACACACACACACACCACGCACACACACACACACCACACACACACAACACACACACACGCACATAGACACAAATACACACACAGGGAAAACACAGAAATACACACGCACACACACACACACACACACACGCACACATACACACGCACACACACACACACACACACACACGCGCACACACACATGTACACACAAGCATTTCATCAGGAATAACTGTTGCAACTTACATATCTGACTTGGTCACACAATCTAACATAACTATGCATGAAAAGCTGAGACACCATCAACAACACTTATCCCTAAATGGGATATGCTAAAAGCTTCTTTTGATAGTGATTATACAGACGCTAAGAAATCTCAAAACGTCAACATTTCGATATCCACAGCAAGAGAACAAATCGATGAAAAATACCTTACCCAATTCATATTTTTACCGATGGATCAGTCTTAGAAAATATATGTGCTGGAGCAGCATTTTAAATCCCAAAATTTAAAATATAAAAAGTCATTTTTCGCTGGGGCAAACATATCTATCTTTACAGCGGAATTAATCGCTATTATACAAGCATTGCATTATCCATTAAATCTTAAACCCGTGTCTTTGAAATAGTTCTCTTTGTAAGACCTGATTTGATTACTGATTCAAATCATCTTAGACATCACTTAAGGGTCAAAGGTACATATATCAGTTTATGCTGGGTGCCTTCTCACGTTGGTCTTCGCGGCAACGAAGTAGTTGACAGAGCAGCAAAGCAAGTCACGCAGAATTCTGATAATTCTATAGAATTACATGTTCCTACTTCCGTAAAAGAAGTTTGCAACTTGCTCGAATCAGCCTCATGGACTCGATTTCTTGAACATTTAAATGAACAGTTTGTGTCACAATAAATGATGAAACTTACCGTTCAAAA
>JAPXFY010000017.1:58067472-58077472 GCA_030674185.1 Monoplex corrugatus
GCACAGACATACCCACACCCAACCAAAGAACCATTGTCAATGCTGCTGTTATCCATTGCTTTTTTTTTTTTTAAATTAACATGAACACAATAGAATGGAAGAGTAATCCCCCATATCAGTCAGTACCTGTTCAACCACACTTGGCGGATTGCACAAAACATTACATCTAGATAAGATCAATTCATATCTGAAATATAATTTCAATAAAAAAAAATTGAACATTAAACAATAATGGATTTTAGTTAAAAAAAAAATTTGTGTAAACACGTCAATGCTCAAAAACAGAAATGATCGTGATTATGTTGTCATCATCATCATCACAGGTGCCCTGCCACATGGCGTTGGCGACCATGGACTTCCAACCATCTCTATCTCTCATTGCCCCCAGCATCTCCCCCACCCTCTTCATCCTCAGCCACCTTGCAAGTCCGTCCAGCATTCTCTCCCTGGGTCTATCCGGTGCTCTCTTTCCCTCCAGCTTTCCCGTTGTGATCAGGTACTCCAAATCCCCCTTCCTCATAAAATGGCCTATAAATGTTGCTTGTCTTTTCCTAATCTTCCTTATCAGTGATCGACTTGTGTCTGCCTCCATCAAGACTGTCTCGTTTGTTTTCTTTGCTGTCCATGGAGAATACATTAAAAACCTTTTAAACGATGACAGAAACGAAGAACACATTATAAGAAAGAACGTTGAAGAACCACCCATAACGAAAGATGAAGTTAGAGCAGCATTGAAAAAGATGAAACTGGGAAAAAGCCCCAGGACCAGACAATATTATTACACCGGAAAAATCCCCAAAGATATGTCAAAATAAATTTCCATTGCACTTCCAAATAAAACAGGGGTTATATAATGCGAACTCCATCGTACAATCAGCTTGATGAGTCATGTAACAAAAATCCTATGAAGAATAATCATGATGAGGAAAAGGAACAGAATCAAAAGAGAAATAGCAGAAGAACAGTGTGGATTTGTGGAGGGGAAAGGAACTATTAATGCCATATACATCCTAAGAACTATTAAAAAGAGGTCAACCGAGTTGAATAAGGATTTATATTTATGCTTTGTTGATTATACCAAAGCTTTCGATCAGGTAAAACACGAAGAATTGATGAACCAACTAGAAAGGCTCAATATTGATGGAAAAAATCTAAGTATAATCAGAAATATGTACTGGGAACAATCAACAGCAATGGGAATAGAAAACGATATAAGTTCTTTCCAAAATATCAAAGAGAGGTCAGGCAAGGTTGTGTTCTGTCACCAATTTTGTTTTCACTTTACAATGAAACCATCATGAAAACCTAGAAATTGCCCTGGGTTAAACAAGATTAGTTAGCAGATGACACCGTGCTAATTGAACAAAGTGAAAGGGCCTACAAAACCTTGTGAATATAATAGAAATATAAAGAAAAAAATAAAGGGCGGGCTCTAAATAGCAAGAAGACTGAAGTCATGGTAATTGGTGAAAAACAAGAAATCCTCTCATGGTAAATAACAGCAAACGGCACAACCTTGAGACAGGTTGATAAGTTTAAATATCTGGGAACGATCATTTCACCAGACGGCAGATGCACATTAGAATTAGCCAGCAGAATTGACCAAGCCAAAACATCATTCATGAAGATGAAAAGCGTTCTTATCAACAAATGCCTATCAATTAACATTGAATGTTATATAGAACCGATACTTTTACACGGTTGTGGGGAGTGGACAGTCAACACGCAAAGTCAGAACAAGATTGAGGCAGCCGAAATGTGGTTTGTAAGAAGAATGTTGAGAGTTCCATGGACAGCAAAGAAAACAAACGAGACAGTCTTGATGGAGGCAAACACAAGAAAAATCAATAATAAAGAAGATTAGGAAAAGACATGCAACATTTATAGGCCATTTATGAGTAGGGGAAATTAAAGCACCTGGTATCAGATGAGATGAGTCACAACAGGAAAGTTGGAGGGAAAGAGAAAACATCAGGTAGACCCAGGGAGAAAATATTGGACGGAATTGCGGGTGGCTGAGGACAGAGAGGGTGGGACATGTACTTGTAGCGCAAGGGATAGACTCGTATGGAGGGCCATGATCGCCAACGCCATGTGGCAGGGCACACGCTGATGATGATGATGATGATGAGATGAGATGATGATGATGATGATGATGAGATGATGATTGGTGAGGAGGAGGAGGAGGAAAATGATGAGGATGATGTGTGTCTAGTGCACGTGCTCACATGTGTGTTTGAAGGACAGCAAGATCATGGTGTTTAGTCGTGCATGTTTTTCGTGTCCTTAGCACAAATTGTCCATTTCTAACTCTTTCCCTTGCCATTATTACATATCACCATCATGATTATTTCACCTAGGTGATAGTGTAATGACACGATACAGGAAATGACTGTGACAGTAAGAAAGAATCAAGGGTGACATATGAACATGGGAATGTAGACATGACAAAAACTAGACAGAAAAACGCGAACGGTAATTAGGTTGGATGATGCATGAACTACTATAGCCAGAAAATGGAATAAAAGTTGAATAGGTTTGAAAGATAAGGGCATGAAATAAGCATAGCAGTGGATAACATTACCAACACACGGAACATCATAGAGGTCATCATCATCATCAGGTGCCTTGCCGCATGGCGTTGGCGATTATGGACTTCCATCTGTCTCTATCTCTTGTTGCCTCAAGCATCTCTTCCACCCTCCCTGTCTTCAGCCACTCTGCAAGTCGTCTGTATCTTCTCCCTGGGTCTACCCGGTGCTCTCCTTCCCTCCAGCTTTTCGGTTGTGACCAGGTGTTCCAACTCCCCTTTCCTCATAAAATGGCTTATGAATGTTGCCTGCCTTCTCCTAATCTTCCTTATGAATGATCTACTTGTGTCTGCCTCCATCAAGACTGCCTCGTTTGTTTTCTCTGCTGTCCATGGAACTCTCAACATTCTTCTTAGAAACCACATCTCGGCTGCCTCAATCTTGTTCTGGCTTTGCATGTTGACTGTCCACGCCTCGCAACCGTATCGGTTCTATATAACATTCAAGAACTCTCTTCCTGCTGTTAATTGATAAGCATTTGTTGGTAAGAATGCTCTCCATCTTCTTGAATGTTGTTTTTGCTCGGCCATCTGGTGAAATGATCATAGAGGTAGTGTTAGTTTACACATTTTTCTCTTACCCTGTGATGAACTTATTCTTAACCAGATCTATAAGAGCCATTTACTTTGTCTTTGAATTCTAATTTTAGTCCGCGTGCTCGAGGGAGGGCTTACGGAAATTCGGTGAAAGTTATTAGAAGGAACTTTATATGTCTTTTATATGTTCGTTATTACTATTAAATTAACGTATAAAAACTGTTTTAATTCCCCAGGGATGGATTATAGTGATGTTTTTTTTCTCTCTCAATTCGCGATAAATGTACATGTACTCTTACAAAATATTTTGTTACACATCAGAGCTTTTTTACCTGTCCTTCGATTTTAGTCTTGCGCACATGAGGAGGGGGAGGGAAAATAAGAGAATGATTTTTATTTATGTTGTTTAAGTCCCGTGGGCGTGTGTGTGTGTGTGTGTGTGTGTGTGTGTGTGTGTGTGTGTGTGTGTGTGTGTTGTGTGTGTGTGTGTGTGTGTTTGTGTGTGTGTGTGTGTGTGTGTGTTTGTGTGTGTTGGTGAGTGTGTGTGTGTGTGTGTGTGTGTGTGTGTGTGTGTGTGTGTGTGTGTGTGTGTGTGTGTGTGTGTGATGTGTGTTTCTTCGATTCCGTAGATGACTGACGAATATGTCTTTTATGATGTAGAACATTATATATTGTTGTGAAGTGTGAGTGTAATTGTATGTATAGCCAAAACATTTTTCCATGTGTCTGTGCACTGGGCTAAAATAAAGTCTTGTTAATTTGTTCTCTTGTTATCTTAAAGATCTGAAAACACATCAGAAGAAGCTAGGAGGGCAAGCTGACATGTGACTGAAACGAAAACTACTTTCTCTACACACAGCCGACCCCGTGACCACACTCCTGAAGCACAACAACAGAGAAGAAGACCGGGGAAAAAACGCGGGAAAAATCACTACGAGAGAGTGAATAAGCTAGAGAGATGGACAAAGACAGAGAGAGGATAGAGAGAAAGGGGTCTTCCCATTCTCTCTTGGTCCAGAGGCTGGGCTGGTCCTGGGTTGGTGTGCGTTGTGTGGCCATGTCCCGGGGTTTGTCATCTCCCCCCACTTTGTCATTCGGTTTGTAAACAAGGTAACTTACGACTGGGTCCGAATGGGTCATGCAGCGCATGGACAGCCCCCGTTTGCTTGATGAAATAACTAGTCGAGTGGCGTTGGGAGCTTGGAAGGTGAGTGTCCCGAGAGTGGCGAGGCACTGGTCCCATCTGCACCCTCGTGTGTGTGTGTGTGTGTGTGTGTGTGTGTTGTGTGTGTGTGTGTGCGCGTGCGTGCGTACGTGCGTGCGTGTGTGTGTGTGTGCAGACAGACGGACAGACAGACAAAAAGAAAGATACAGAGAGAGACAAAGAGTGAGAGAGAGAGAGAGAGAGAAACGAGACAGAGAAAGAAAAAGACAGACAGAGAGAGGGAAGAGGGAGGTGAGAGAGACAGACACAGGACAGAGAGACAGAGACAGACAGAGGGAACAGAGAGACAGAAACAGAGAGACAGAGAGAAAAAGAAAGAGAGAGAGAGGGAGAGAGAGAGGAGAGAGAGAGAGAGAGAAAGAAAGAGAGTACAGACAAACAAGAGAGACAGGACAGACAGTCAGACAGACAGACAGACAGACAGAGAATGCGAATGCGAAATGTTTTATTGTGTTAGGCTTTAAACCCATTCACAAGAGTACATGGGATAGGGATAGGTACAGTGGGATAGGGATGGTACATGGGATAGGGATGGGTACATGGGGATAGGTGGTACATGGGATAGGGAGGGTACAATGGGGATAGGACTTCGCGACATGGCAACCAGATCACGGCATTACGATATATATATACAATTCGCGTACATTATCACTGTCTTTTTACAGTCCATCGGACATGAATGATAAAAATAATTCATGGCAGGGATAACGAATTTTTTTCAACTGTCATACATCATGTAGTGTCACAGCCACTTTCATGATGGATCCGAACATTTCCCTTTGTCGACAGGGTCTGTACTGAAGTTCACCTCTCTACCTTCATGTCAAGTCCAGGGGCGTCCTTCCATCTCTTTTCCATTTCTTTAAGGGACTCTAGTATTTGCTGTGTAGTTACCTCCTCTGAATGATCATCGCATCACATGCCACACGCAAGCACCTCCGTACCTAACCCCATTTCCCCCTCAGTCTGATCTTCCACTATGTTACATGACAGGGCGTTGTGCTCAGAATGTGTCACGGCTTTCCTTACATGCACCACAACCACCGATCTTAAGTTCCTCAGTGTCATCAACTGTCATTCCTTCATCTAACACAGGCTCCAACCCATCACTCACTGTCTCTGACTGTGGGTCTGTAACACACTGTGTAGCCATGGACTTGGCACTCCAGGTCAATGGTGCGTGTTTCACGTGAGGGCTCGTGCGAACTGCGTGGGGTACGTGTAGCGGAAATGTCGAATGTGTACTTTCAAGCAACATTGTTTGTTGTAAGTCGGGTAGAAAAACTGGACGGGGTAGGCAAAAATAAACATGAAGAGAGTAGCATCCTCACCTGCCTTCTGTTCCTGGGTGTGTCTATACATCTCAGCCCTTTTTCTGTCCCTGTTGATCTGGATGGACACTTGCAGCGAAACACGGCATATTGTGATCTCCCGCCTGTGTGACGAAAGATGGCTGACTGGTTGGTGTTGTCTGTCGCAGGACGACCACCGTCTGTTTGCCTTTTCCTTCGATTTTGAAGGACTTTAGTAGTGACATGTCCTTCAGCAGAGCGTTCAGCATACCTTCCAACGAAGATGCGAGGCCCTCAACAGGCATGGTACATGGTTTTCGTTTACAAAAAAAAAAAAAAAAAAAAAAAAAAGACACGTTGTAAATACCAGCTGTTGAAATTCCATCTTGCTGGTAGCCGAGCAAGGAAGGCAACTCGAGAGAAACAGAGAGAGACAGACAGACAGACAGACAGACAGACGGACAGACAGACAGAGACAGAAAGAAGACCGAGAGAGAGAGAGACAGAGACAAAAAGACAGAGACAGACAAGAAGAGACAGACAGAAAACAGAGACAGAACAGACAGAGACACAGAGAGATTATTGGTGTCTTGTTGATAAAAGACAGTACATTTTGCCTTTCCTAGGACTTGCCCAACATGTACACTGAGTACACATTGTGCAGCGGGAACTCAGAATTTGAAAATTTATTCCAAAGAACTCGTCACACTTGGACAGTTTCTATCCGCTTCACCCAATCCGCCATGTGTTGATTGGCAGAACTCCTTGAGCCTGCGCAAAGCAGTATGCGTTGTAAGGAAGTTGATATGGAAGGGGAAGAAGAAAAGAAGACCAAGAAACAGCGGGATGATGGCACTAGAATGATTGAAACAACAAGATGGGCAGCCAACAGGCCAGTGCTTTAAGTGGACAGACGGGACTGAACTCAACACATCAGATCTTGAGTCTACGTCTGTATTAGTAAAGACAAACAATCTGTCTGTCTGTCTGTCGGTCTTCTCTAGTCTATCTATCTATCTATCTATCTATCTATCTATTATGTATTTGTATGTATGTATGTATGTATGTGTGTACGTATGTATGTATGTATAGTATGTATGCATGTCTGTCTGTATTGTGTATGTATGTGTGTGTATGTATGTGTCTGTCTGTCTGTCTGTATGTATGTGTGTATGTATGTGTGCATATACGTATGTATGTATGTATGAATGTATGTATGTATGTATGTATGTATGTATCTGTCTATCTATCTATTGTTCTTCTACTTGTGTATATTATCTATCTGTTCTGTCTGTCTATCTATCTATCTATCTGACTATCAATTCTATCATTCTATCCATCTATCTACCCGTCTGTCTGTCTGTCTATCTATATATCCATCTATCTATTTATCTATCCATCTATCTATGCTATCGTCTATCTCTTCTATCTATCTATCTATCTATACCTGCCAAACAGAGACAGACATACAGACAGACAGAAAAACACAGACAGACAGACAGACACAGGTAGAGAAAAGAAACAAACAAACAAATAGTCCTCGGTTTTCTGAGTAGCTGGAAAACAAACACATCAAGGACAACATTTATGGAGCTATGAGGATAACGTATCTGCCATCGGCCAGTACAGCGACCTCGGAGAATCCATCCCTTGACCGCGTGTCGGTAAACATCGCGCTGTGCCCTTGACCTTATGCACGTGCGCCGGTTTGAAGTGGCTGACATCAAAGAGGGTAACAGCTGTCTGTCACATGCAGATTGATGTCGATTGATGCTGTCTGATGTCAGCCATGGGTTGGTCTGTGTCACGTTGATCCCATAAACCATGCCACACACACACACACACAGCCAAGACACACATGGTCGTGTCGTCAATGGCCATGAAAAATGCCAGGCGGTTGATTTTTGAAAAAAAAAAAAAGAAAAAAAAAAAAGAAAGAAAACATGCAGAGGTGAAGGCAGAGTGGATGTGAGAAATGGTCTGTCCACTTGCACCCCGTAAAAAACGTTATATATATGTGTGTGTGAGTGTGTGTGTGTGTGTGTGTGTGTGTGTGTGTGTGTGTGTGTGTGTGTGTGTGTGGTGTGTGTGTGTGCATCTCATATAATAATAATAATAATAATTATAATGATAACAAATAATAATAATATGATGATGATGATGATGATGATGATGATGATGATGATGATGATGATGATGATGATGATGACGACGACGACGACAACAACAGTAAGAAGAAGAAGAAGAAGAAGAAGGATAGCAACAACAATACTAACAATAATAATGGCAACAACAGTACTACTACTACTACTACTACTACTACTACTACATTACTACTACTACTACTACTACTACTATTACTACTACTACTTCTACTACTACTACTAATAGCAATAAAAAAAAATAACGACGACGACGACGCTGATGATGATGATGATAAAGTATTAATACGTGTTACTGTTATTACCCTTGACATGGCCACATGATTGTTGTTGTTTGTAATTTTGTTGTTATGTGTTTGCGTGTGTTTGTTCTATACGTTTCTGCATCTGTCCATCATGATTCTGTACATCGCTTGACCAACTGACACACTCAAGTCAATAATTCATAACAAATCTGTTTTATGGCTCATTTATTTATTCATTTTTATTTATTCACTTTATTGATTTTATTCATATATTAGTTAATTTATGATTTATTTATCTATTTATTCATTTGTTTGTTTGATTGATTATTCGCTTGTCTGTTTATTGATTTCAGTATGTTTATATCGTATTATAGAGTAGCAAGGACACGCTATAATCCAGGGCAAAGAGGACCCAGTGTTACTGTCCTTAAGTCGTACAACGTTTTGAGGTTGGAAGTCGTGTTGTTGTTCTTGTTGCTGCTGTTTTAACCACCAATTAGCATCTGAAGCTGTTTTGGCCTACTGTCATTGATGTTCAGTGGAAATGTTTTTGTTCGTAGTTTTTACTTCCATCATACATTGATTAATCAGATTTCATCCTATAATTCAATCCTAAACTTCAACCTTTGCTTCCTTATCCCACTTCAGTTTCAGTTTTAAGGTTTTCCAGTTTTTCAATATAATGTCTCCGCGCTACGACCAAATTCCTTTCGTTCTGACGCTACTGGTGCCACGAAGAAAATCCAAAATTATCCCAAACGATGATGGCACACGCTTTGTGCCTGTACATGAACCCCAGAGCTGGCCAGTTCCTGAGGAAAAAAAAAGCAGATGGCCCACATGGTGTCGAAATCACAGCTACCGCATTGTTTGCAGGGCTCTCTGACCAACTGATGTAACAGGCCCTTCTGTTTGTTTAACTGAAATATTACATGTACCATTATATACAACAAATAAGGTAACAGGTCTTACTGTTTATTCCACTGAAATGTAACATATACCATTGTATACAACAACTAAGGTAACAGGCCTTACTGTTTATTCCACTGAAATGTAACATGTACCATTGTATACAACAACTAAGGTAACAGGCCTTACTGTTTATTCCACTGAAATGTAACATGTACCATTGTGTGCAGCAACTAAGGTGACAGGCCTTACTGTTTATTTAACTGAAATGTTACAAGTTCCATTTTGTACAACAACTAAGGTAACAGGTCTTACTGTTTATTTAACTGAAATGTAACATGTACAATTGTGTATAACAACTAAGGTAACAGGTCTTACTGTTTATTTAACTGAAATGTAACATGTACAATTGTGTATAACAACTAAGGTAACAGGTTTTACTGTCTATTTAATTGAAATGTAACATGTTCCATTTTGTACAACAACTGAACTAAATTCGTCAATGTTTTTCACTCACTTCCAACGAAGATTTTTTTTCAATATGACCTTTTGCCAATTGACGATTTCAAGCCACAACAAAACTTGTTTTTAATTATCTTACAACAAGCCTTCAGAGACCCTTTCAAATGTTATGTAGTCACGTTTTGCAATAATAAGAATAAAAGCGATGTTCGCCAAGAAACAAGATTAAAAATATATAATGGGTACCTGGCTGAACCTGTCTCTCAGTAACCAAAAAGCTACTTACTGCGTAGCTTTCATCGGCGATCCAGCCGACTTCTTCAGCGCAACTGCTGGGTTGAGAACTGGCTTCAGTGCGCACCGCCGTGAGCGAACTCACGACAGTGCGACTGAATAAGTGAGGAGTACGGGCAGGTTGTGTCGGCCCCGGTCACGGTTGAGGATGGGGTTCCTCGCGGCGATGTAAACTGCCTCCTTTACTCCCCTCTGGGACCATCTTGCTTCTTTGTCGAGAACTTGCACACTGTCCTTTTCAAAGTGGTGTTGGGTGTGGGTAAGATGTTCTCCCACTGGAGAGG
>JAPXFY010000017.1:58089972-58104972 GCA_030674185.1 Monoplex corrugatus
GATGATTTGGGTGGAAGATATGTGATATTGTCCAAGAGCTATGAATCACACTGGAGCAAACTGCAATCATCAAACTACAAAACAATACACAAAGGTTATTCGGTACTGTGTTGGCTTAGTCTGAGATCAGAGAGAGAAAACACACTGCTGTCCAGACAACAGAATAAATGCCAGCATTGTTATTTGAAGGAGAGTAAGCAAAATATTTCCAGAAAGACCCCAGAAAAGATTGAGTGCCACTTACCGACATTTGTGCACGCAGAGACCCTGGAAATATTGTAGTGAAAAGATGTTAAATCAAGGAACGAACGAAATATTTTGCCCGAGGGAGGGGGAAGTCGCATAAGAGTTTTATCTCAGTGACTTCATCACCCAATCCGCCATTTGCAAAGAGTCAATCGCCTCACTTCATTCACTCACACTATGCACCATGTTCTTATAGGGAACTTCAAGAAGCTGGTGGATAGGGTGAGAGAGTGAAAAGTCTGCAGGAAGCCGGTGGATAGGGTGAGAGAGTGAAAAGTCTGCAGGAAGCTGGTGGATAGGATGAGGGAGTAAAAAGTGTTGGAAGCCGGTGGATAGGGTGAGAGAGTAAAAAGTCTGTTGGAAGCTGGTGGATAGGATGAGGGAGTAAAAAGTGTTGGAAGCTGGTGGATAGGGTGAGGGAGTAAAAAGTCTGTTGGAAGCTGGTGGATAGGGTGAGGGAGTAAAAAGTCTGTTGGAAGCTGGTGGATAGGGTGAGGGAGTAAAAAGTCTGTTGGAAGCTGGTGGATAGGGTGAGGGAGTAAAAAGTCTGTTGGAAGCTGGTGGATAGGGTGAGGAGTAAAAAGTCTGTTGGAAGCTGGTGGATAGGGTGAGAGAGTGAAGTCTGCAGGAAGCTGGTGGATAGGGTGAGAGAGTGAAAAGTCTGCAGGAAACTGGTGGATAGGGTGAGAGAGTGAAAAGTCTGCAGGAAGCTGGTGGATAGGATGAGGGAGTAAAAAGTTTGTTGGAAGCTGGTGGATAGAGTGAGAGAGTGAAAAGTCTGCAGGAAGCTGGTGGATAGGGTGAGGGAGTAAAAAGTCTGTTGGAAGCTGGTGGATAGGGTGAGAGAGCGAAATGTCTGTTGGAAGCTGGTGGATAGGGTGAGAGTGAAAAGTCTACAGGAAGCTGGTGGATAGGGTGAGAGAATGAAAGGATGCAGGAAGCTGGTGGATAGGGTGAGAGAATGAAAGGATGCAGGAAGCTGGTGGATGGGGTGAGGGAGTGAAATGTCTGCAGAAAGCTGGTGGATAGGGTGAGTAGTGAAATGTCTGCAGGAAGCTGGTGGATAGGGTGAGGAAGCTGGTTGGAAAGATAAGGAATGCAACGATAAAGATGTTGCTTTGCTATCGTGTCTTGTAATGGAGGAAGCTGGTGGATAAGGTGAGGGAGTGAAATGTCTGCGGGAAGCTGGTGGATAGGGTGAGAAGTCATAGTGCAAATTTTTTCATTGCGTGCTTTATAGAACACAAGTACAATACCAACAGCAATATATGACAATAAACGTGGCTGGCATTACTGGATATCAGAGACAAGAACTGTATTGATCTGACTAACTAAAGTAGAAGGAGACAAACACCAGTGTAAGCCAACAAGTTTTCCCTGACTTTACACAACCTGACAGCAATTGCATTTATGACTATGTCGGGAGTCAAGCAGCAGGCGAGGTCGTTTGAGATGGGAATTCAGAGACAAGTCTGGGAACAAAGTCACAACCACTTTCTTTTAATTCCTCTTGCTTAGAGCTCAGCCGACTGTGAGGGTCATATCAGGGCTGTACAGGGGCACTTGGGGACACATGTGCACGTCAGTATATCACAAACATTTCTCTAGAGAGAAGAAAAGTTGGGAAACGTGCAAATTTGGGATTTGGAGCTGCCTGTTTTTCATTACACCGCCCCATACCAGTAATGATGGAAGACACCAACAGTGTCCAGACAAATTACTTTCAGTATTTTAGAGTTCAGAAAATGTACAGGCCAGCGTCTGCCCGGAGACACAAACACAATTTGAAACAAATGTTATACATAATATACAAGTTACGTTGTTACATTTTAACAGTGGGGATGACTGTATGTCTAGAAACATGACCCCCAGATGACGCCATCTAAGTTTAGATCAGAAAAAAAAAAAGACAGCTCTGTCAGACCGCCATGTTATTATCCAAAGACTTTGTTCCACAGTGATTCATCTCGCTCAGACAATTCCATACGCTCTCCACCCCAGTTTGCTGGCAGTATATCTGCCAAATTCCTTGAGCCTGCGTAAAACTACGCAATGACACTGTCTTGAAATGGGAAGACAAGCGAGACCTATAACACAATGACATCATCAGAATGATTGGAGCAATGCATTCAGATGGACGGCCAACGAGCTAATTTTTGTATCACAAGGTGAGACTGAGCTCCAAATATAAAATCCTGATGTCATTGCACTGTAAAAGATCCAGCCAACCCACGTAGTCAAGGACATAATGGCCACTGGGGTTATGACAAAGCAATAAACAGAGAAGAATGTAACCGCTGTCGGATAAATTATTTACATTTAGAGATCACCAAAGACGGTCTGTGAGGGAAGACAAAGTCATTTGAAAGACAAGCATACATTTACGGATATATCAGAACCATCCACAGTGGACTTTATGTCAATTACAGAGGCATGTGGCATCAGACAGAGGAACAAGGACAATGGTTGAATGTGTTTTACAGTTTGTTCAAGAAAGATTCATGGCACAGCAGCAGTTCCATATGCACTCCATCCTAATCTACAGACAATTATCCCGCAGACTTCAGCTTCTTCTTCTTCTTCTTCTTGGTGGTAGTCATCCCTGTGTCGTCTCGGCATGGAAAGCGCCCTGATGATGCTCCTCTTCTCACTGGAGCTGACGCTGTTGTTAGGTTGTTCTTCTCTGGCTCCCTCCTTAGTAAGGATATCAGCTTGCTCATTCCCGGAGACTCCGCAGTGGTGGGCTGGAATCCACTGCAGAACTGCTCTTCTGGTTGTGGCAACCTGGTGCAGAGCTCTAGAACAGGAGGGGGAGCGTGTTGTTCTGGCATGCCTGCAGACTTCAGCTTGACCAATGCTATGTATGTGCTGGCAACATCTTGACGTGGGGAGGTGGAGGTGGAGGTGGAGAAGGAATCCATGAAAAAATAAGTTGACACCACAAGAATGATGGAAACATGGAGATGGGCAGCCAACAGACCAGTTTTTAATGTTACGGACTGTGACCGAATTCGAGATATTAGACCATAAGTCTTTGGCTCTATCAAAACAACCAAAAAGACCAGCCACCTCACGGGAAACACACACACACACACACACACACACACACACACACACACACACACACACACACACACACACACACACACACACACACACACACACTGGCCCGACCAAGTGGTGACTCCACAACTCACGATGCTCTAACGGCTGGGCTAACGGACCCCATGCTTTTAGCAGTAAGGGACTATTAAATGTGTACGCGTATGCCTGGATGATCTGAAATGTATGTGGGTATAAATCAGTCAGCAACACATGAAAGTCCTTCTTGATCCACATATATGGACACCAAGCTGAAGACCACCAAATCCAACGTCCATCAGTCCTGTGCTAAAACCTTTGGAGAAGAGACGAACCGATTACAAGTTGAACAGGGTTTCTGCATGCTTCTGTGTCATTCACGTCCTGCCGCTACATACAGCTCCCCAACAAACCTTTAAACCCACTGACACTGAAATCACGAGGACAACAGGGCGCAAAATATTAAGGACCCCAGAACAACTTTTGACAAGGCTACTACAGTAATGAGAATGAGGATAGTAGTGGCCATGATGTTCGCTTTTTTTTTTTTTTAACTGAAACTGCGTGACAGGGCTTGTAACCTATATTTACTGTCATAAGGTATCTTAGCGTCAGACATACACATAGGGACAGGGACAGTAAGGACAGACATACATATAGGGACAGGACAGTAAGGACAGACATACATATAGGGACAGGACAGTAAGGACAGACATACACATAAGACAAGATGACGGGTTACTGGAAGGGAGACAGAGGGTGACGAAAGTAATCAGCCATCGTGGGCACTCTCACATCTTCATCCATAATAGATCACTGTGAGAAACTTCTCTTCCACTTCCTCTTTCATCGCATACACTTTGTAATTGCTTATACGTGTGAGGAAAGTGAGGGGGTGTAGAATGGAAGAAGAAAGAGGTAAAAGGAAGACGAAGAAGAAGAGGGTGATCAGAAGAGTAGGAGGAAGGAGGAGAAGAAGAAGAAGAAGAAGAAGAAGAAGAAGAAGAACAAGAACAAGAAGAACAAGAAGAAGAACAAGAAGAAGAAGAAGAAGAAGAAGAACAAGAAGAAGAAGAAGAAGAAGAAGAAGAAGAAGAAGAAGAAGAAGAAGAAGAAGAAGAAGAAGAACAAGAAGAACAAGAAGAACAAGAAGAACAAGAAGAAGAACAAGAAGAAGAAGAACAAGAAGAAGAAGAACAAGAAGAACAAAGACAAGAACAAGAAGAACAAGAAGAAGAACAAGAAGAGAACAAGAAGAAGAACAAGAAGAAGAACAAGAAGAAGAAGAAGAACAAGAACAAGAAGAACAAGAAGAAGAAAAAGAAGAAAAAAAACAAGAAGAAGAAGAAGAAGAAGAAGAACAAGAAGAAGAAGAAGAACAAGAACAAGAAGAACAAGAAGAAGAAAAAGAAGAAAAAAAACAAGAAGAAGAAGAAGAAGAAGAAGAAGAACAAGAAGAAGAAGAAGAAGAAGAAGAAGAAAAAAAAACAAGAAGAAGAAGAAGAAGAACAAGAACAAGAAGAACAAGAATGAAGAAAAAGAAGAAAAAAAACAAGAAGAAGAAGAAGAAGAACAAGAACAAGAAGAACAAGAAGAAGAAAAAGAAGAAAAAAAACAAGAAGAAGAAGAAGAAGAAGAAGAAGAAGAAGAAGAAGAAGAAGAAGAAGAAGAAGAAGAAGAAGAAGAAGAAGAAGAAGAAGAAGAGAAGAAGAAGAAGAAGAAGAAGAAGAAGAAGAATGCGAAAGAAGAAGAAGAAGAAGAAAGAAGAAGAAGAAGAAGAAGAAGAAGAAGAAGAAGAAGAAGAAGAAGAGGAGGAGGAGGAGGAGGGAGAAGAAGATATACCAAAACAGACAGAGAGATAAAGACAGACAGAGGCTGAGACACAAAAACAGAGGGATAGGACAGAACCACCGAGAGAGACGCAGGGAGAGAGAGAGACTGACCTACAGACAGACAAAGAGTGAGAGAGAAAGAGAGAGTGAGTGAGTGAGACAGAGAGATAGAGATAGAGATAGATAGAGAGAGAGAGAGAGAGGAGAGAGAGAGAGAGAGAGAGAGATTCACGAATTTTATTCAAAATAAGGCCATAGCCCCTTTTTGAAGGGGTGTGAACATACTAAGAACAATAATCAAGATGATTTATATACAATCAGTTTCAAGAAAATTGTTTATAATTGTCATCTCGACCTTATAATCTCACATTTATCGTGTAATCAATATGTGTAACCAATATATTTATAACATTATCAGAATTATTGGTTCATATCATAGATTTACAATGTGTAAAATGAAAAAAAATAGAATAGTTTTGATCAAATACTATGTCTCAGATATGTATTATGATAGTGCTATTTCCCTTCTGTTGAGTGCTTTAAATAGAAAAATGGCTAAGTTCTTCATTACAAGTTCATTTTTTGATGCAAGTAACAATGTCAGAGAAAAGTCACATGGTTTGTTACAATATTTTGATGGGATCAGACTTTGCCTTAAATCATCAAAAGCAGGGCACTGTAATACAAAATGGACATCGTTTTTCCAAAGCAAGTTTACACATTGGACAGTCTAGGTCATTCAAATCAGTTCTTTTATACCTTAATCGATGATTATATAAACTAGACATTCCAAATCTAAATTGAGTTACCACATATCGTATAAATCTATTCAAATCTAGAAGAAGATATGACTCAAGACCATATATAGTCTTAAATTTTCGATATTGACTAAACCTATCACTATTGTTTATATGCTCATTCCATTTCTGCCATCTACAATCAACGAGTCTCTGTTTAAATTCACTTAGAAAGGCACGAGTACAACCAACACCTTGATTTTGCCAAACATATTGAAATCCATGTACACTCAAAATATAACGTACTTTTGATACCAGTTTATTTTCCCTCTATTTGATAGATTCAAAAGCATTTTGTAGGCCTTATATGGTAATCTGTACTCATCCATACTAATTAATTTTAACCAATATCTAACACAACATACACAGGCACTAACTGTCAAAGGAAATCGACCTAATTCTCCATAAACAAGATCATTTAGTGTTTTAATGCTTACCCCTAAACATTTTTTCAGCATGTACAAAAGTACTCTTTCAATTTCCAATGATGTTCCATCCAACCCCCAAATTTCAGCACCATATAACGGTATCGGTTGAACTTGTTTATCAAATAACTTCAAAAACAATTTAAGAGAATTATAATTTAATCGATATAATTTACTAAGGATAGTAATAGTAGCCCGTTTCCCTTTCCTTGCTAAATCCCGACATGTATGACTAAAACAGTTTTGTAGAAAAATACAAACCAAGATACTTATATGTGTTAACAAACTCATCTCCTTACCATTGTAAACCCATTTCTCACTACTAGTCAAAAAATCCACCCTTTCTAAAAACCACAATATTACTCTTATCCATGTTAACTTTAAGTTGCAGTCGACAAGCAGCTTTACAAAGGTTATTCAACTGGTTCTGTAGCCAATGACAGTTTCTGATAACAAAATTATGTCATCGGCAAACAACAAAATAAACAGTTCAACAAAATCAAATCTAAGTTTGCCCCATGTATTGATTACCTCCAAAGCAAGCTCATTGATAAATAGAGAAAAAAGTATGGGACTACAAACGTCCCCTTGTTTAACCCCTTTGATACAGTCTATATATCCCGTAAATTCTGTATCACACCTTACTCTGGCTTTCACTACATCATACATACTTGTAATACATCTATATATTTCCCTGGATATTATTCTTCAGTAAGATAGGCCATAATAGATTCCTTGAAACAGTATCAAAGGCCTTTTCAAAATCTATAAATGCTACATACAATTTTCTGTTCAATGAAAACTGTTTCTGAACCATTGCCAGCAAATTAAATATATGATCTACTGTTGAATACTTTTCTTTAAAACCAGCTTGATTTTCACCAGTAATGTAGAAAGAAACTCTAGAGAGAGCTAGACAACAGAAGGTCTTCAGAGAAGTAACCCCCTTTAGACAAGTGTTTCGGCCCTGAACTCCTTACACTCTCGGGGGGCCGGGCCACATCCAGGTCATGACTCCTGGATGCCCTTCTGCTGTTGTCTATTTTTTTTTTTTCCCCACGCCGGGGAGCGAACCTGGGCGATTCTGCGCTTCAGAACTGCGGTACGCGGTTTTACCAATGTGCTAACGGGGCACACATCATCTGTAGGGGATTTAATCCTTATGAAGTTCACTTTTGGTTCCTCCTTGCCCAGATCCAGCTTGAGCTCCTTTCTGCTGCCTCTGCCATCGCTTTAAGGACTCTAGTCCTCTTCTTCCCAGAAATGGCGAGTTGTTTCATGAGATCATAAGCGGAGGTGCCCACAAACCCTCTTGCCCCGACCTCTATCGCGAAGATTTTGACCCGCAGACCTGCTTTCTTCAGGGTGCTGGCAAGACCGGCGTATTTTTCGGTCTTGTAGATATGTGCTTCTTCCATTCTGCTTTCGTATGGCACAGTGAGTTCTATCAGAATCACTTGTTTCGAGGAGTCAGAGTGGAGAGCGATGTCTGGTCTCATGCCTGTCTTGCTGATGACATCTGGGTAATTTCTCCACTCTGGGAGGTCTGCTGTACACTCTCAGTCGACTGCTCCATCCAGAAGACCCTTTGGCAATGTGCTGGTTGTCATAGCAATTTCGGGCCAGACCTGTTTCCCTCCTGCTTTGTAGAACGTTGTCATAGCAATTGGTGCGTTTGGGGTCATGGTTTTTTCGCTAACCACGTCTGTGATCACTTTCAGAACTTGGTTGTGCCTCCATGTATACCTTCCTTGGGCTAGCGCTACTTTGCAAGAGCTTAGGACATGTTCCACTGTTTGTTTCTTCTGACAGAGCGGACATGCTGGGTCATCTGATTTCCCCCATTTCACTAAGTTTGCATTCGAGGGGAGCAGGTCATATACAGATCTGAGGAGGAAGCTTATCCTTAGAGGAGCCATGTGCCACATATCGTTCCAGCTGAGACGTCTTTGGAGTGCACTGTCCCATGTTGTCCATTGCTCCTGTTGACCTTGCTGGACTGCCTTCTGCACTCTTTTGACATCTTCTTCTTTCTTCAACTCCTGTATGATCATGTCTCTTTTTTCCTTCCCTTTGGCTTTGGACCACCACTGCATTTTTGTTTCTCCCAGTCCCTGTCTGTTGGTTTGCGTGTGTCCAATTATTTCTTTGATGCTGAGGTTTCTCTTGGCATTGTTTACAGCCTCTTGGACTTTACACTTTCTGCCAGTTCTCAGCTTTGGATGAATTGATCTCACGATATTGTCTTCCGATTCCTCCAGCATGTTATTTATATTAATCCATTTTTGTAGTCTGGCATTAATTATAGAACCATACATCTTACTACTAATATCTGTTAATGATATTCCTCTATAGTTATTCGGATCATTTACACCTCCCTTTTTAAAAAGTGGAATGATTATAGATTCTTTCCAATTGTCAGGATATTGTCCAGTGTCAAACAACTTATTGAAATATTTTAACTAAAAATCAATTACATCATCACCAGCATTTTCTAAAAGGTCACCAATAATACCATCTGGTCCAGACGACTTACCGTTCTTTAGCTTTCTTATTGAGAAAAAAAAAAACTTCTTCATTTGAAATAGGAGAGTTCAAAAAACAATCATCAGAAACACTTTCTCCATTCACACGTAAGGAATGCTGATCTTCCTCCGTAAGATTATCAGCAGCACTATCAGAATCATTATTTAGCTCTGGTAAAGGGTCATCATTGCTGTCAATAGAACGTTTCTCAAGTACACTTTTGAAATGGCTAAACCAATCATTAACTGTAATATCATTAGACTGATACACTCTTTTCCTACATATCTTATTCATGTTTTGCCAGAATTCTTTCTGATCATTGACAGACGGGTTCAACTTTTCTAACACGGCATTATTATACTCTTTTTTCTTTCTTAGTAATAAGTTTTTGTATTCTATTCTAGCTTTACAGTACCTACAGCCATCTGTCTTCTTATCTTTTGACTTATAGAACACCCTGAGAAGCTTTCTGACATTACGTTTAGCAGTTTTGCATTCCGTATCAAACCATTCTTCAGAGCGTCTTTTATTCATATAGATTTTCTTTTTCATACAGTTAGCCTGTTGCTGTACACAATCAACAAATGCAAGTAACGCACTGTTTATATCCTCATCTATCAGGTTTTTAGCATAGCTGATTCTCTCTCTGGTCTCTATAGAAAGCATGTTATCAAAATATTGTTGGCATACACATCATTCCAAACAAATTTCTCAATAAACATTTGTTTGTTGTTTGTTTCATTGAGTTTTGTGCCTATGACATGACTATCTACATCAAAACAATATTCTAAAGGTTGGTGGTCAGATTCAATCCGCTCTGAAACAGTAAAAAGACAGCAATCTTGAATAGTAGAAAAAAGATCATCTGAGACTAAAAAATAGTCATTGACGCTATTTCCATTATCTGATATGTATGTGAAACGACCATAAGGGTCACCCATTACATACACCATTCATAATCAACAATCGAAAAGCGCTACAGAAATCCAAAATCAATTTTCAAATGCATTCAGAACTGAATCTTCTGATTTTCTTGTAATATTTACATCATCGTGATCATTTCTAAAAACAGAAATGTCATAATCATCATCAGTAACTGGACATAGATCTGCTGTTCTGCCATTCAAATCTCCACACAGAATAATATTTACATTTTCGATCAACCAACACTTTGTCAGCCACAACATCTTCAAGATATATAATTCCATTTTAACTTCATTTGTTAAATAATATGGAGAATTGACAGGAGGAACATATACACATATATAAAGAACATCTTTTTCAAAACCAAAAAGAGTTTTATCAAGAAGAAAACAAAGAATATTGTCATGGTCACACGTGAGTTCAGAAACAAAAGGAACCAACTCCTTTCTAATCAAACATATCAACCCACCCGATTCCTTCCTTGCTTTGAAAGCTTTAATGCTGGTTTACAAAAAAATGCATGAGAAGGAAACACACTTGTGTCTACATTTTCCATAAATGTTCGACCAGACAAACAAAATCAAAGGAGCAAACATATGATAAAAAATCTTTATCTGTCAGTTTGTACAAAAGACCTACATTCCAGTGAAGAAAAGAAATAGAACCGACATTACTTTTTAATTTATCACCCTTGCCAGGCATACTCTTATCATTAATACTACGTTCACCCTCACCCTCACCTCCACCCTCGCATACAGACCCCCTACCTCCATTCTCACTTTCATTCACACACCCATTGTGGACACCACCACTGTCATTCATATTTCCCCACCCTCCCTCTCACAACCAGAATACAGCGCACGCTTTCCAGGCTTAAACTGCTGGCGCCAAATTACGGGCTTCACACTCTTTTCCTAGATACATCTATCTCGGCACGTGCAGTTACTGGATTAGAAGTTGGTGTTATGGACAAGGAATAACCCCTCTTAAAAATGACCCTGGGTACGAATTATCAGAGGTTGACTGTATACATTTCTTTCTTAGAGGCCGGCCATACCACTATTTTATCTCCTGCAGCTGATCTTCGTCATTAAGAAAGAACTTCTTCCCTTCAATGAGCAGGTGATCAAACACCATAGTAGCCCTTTTACCACTGTCTCTAGCTGCCTTTAGATGCGGCCCCAGTTTCTTGCGAACATCACGAACTCTTTGAGTAAAGTCCTGGCCGATGAAAATGGTGCTATCTTTCAGGTTCTTTTTGGCTTTCATAATACCCTCCTTGTCTTTGTAAAATGTGTATCTACCAACAATTGGTGAGTAAGGCTTGCTACTTAATCTATGGAGTCTATCAAATTCCACAGTGTGTGGCAGACCAGATCATTAGTATTTCCTTTACAGCATTCTCACACTCATCTCTCGTCTCTCCCTCTCTCCTAGGCACACCATAGAAAATCAAGTTATTTCTCTTGGAACGCCCCTCCAGATCATCAACCTTTGTTTCCATAAACATCAACCGTTCATTCAGTTTAGAGTTCTCTTTTCTAAGTGCATCATTTTCCGCATAAAGGTCACAACAGATTCTTTCAACTCTTGGACATCCTCTTTGAGACCGCTTACAAAGTCTTTCACATCTGCAAGATCATTTTTCATGCCACCAAACTTGCTGTCCAGTTTGTCAACTTCTGCGTAATATTCTGGAGTACAGGATGTTACAGTCCAAACCTGGTGAGGACGAGCTTGGGTCATGGTCAGGCGTCACAGAGCGGTCTGAACTTGCACGGCGGTTGGAACTGTCACTGTCGATGCGAGTCTGCCTCAGGGGATTTGCTTTTGGAGGCCCAGGGTTCGCTCTCAACGTCCCCTGACCTCAGCAGGAGATCACCGTAGAAAAAACGTCAGGAGGACAAAACCGACCATGACACCGGCAGCCTAGTCCGAACGCTTAGCACACGAGCTCTCATGGCTAGCTTACATTTGGCACGTTTGGTCATGAAACCAATGAAGACCCACAAAAAGGAACCACAACGGCCACGAAACTCCAGTGCAGCAGAAGGCATCCTTAGTAGCAGTCACGACTTTTTGAAGTCTTTAAAGTTGGTTACTAATGGTAACTAGCAAAATGTATTTTTTTTCTCTGTGGGTACTTTTTGACGTGGGGTAGGAACAGACTTTAGATATACACCGCCTATTACAACAGTCGCTTGCACCTTGCAAACAAAAAAGTACTTTGACTGGCACACTGAAACCAGGGCACATCCAACCACAAGTCACACATCAGCGCATCGCCACCAACATCACACAAGCACCAGTCGATGCATACCTCCACACAGTCCACCAAAACAAAGATATCCAAGAAAAAGCCCACAGAGAAAACTTCGGGCAACCACTCCAACCTTCGACATCAGCTCATCCCAGAGAGAGAGAGAGAGAGAGAGAAGAACAGACAGACAGATAGACACACAGACACATAGACACACAGACACACAGACACAGATAGACAAGAAGAAGAGAAGAAGAAGATCAAGCTTCAAGTTCAAAGTAATACATTAACATCGTAGTGCCTTTGAATCCAGCTGTTGGTCCACAGTGACTAAAAGTAAAACGTCTATGTCAGATGACGTTTATACCAAAATATAGAAATAGACATAAATGTGTGTTATGTTAGGGATTCATGGTTTTCCTTCACCTGTGAGGTCTGTTTTATCTAATTCCACATTGTTCTGTCCGTGTGTCTTTTTTTGTGACAGTTTCTGACAAACATGACGCGCACAGACATACACATGAACAAGAGACATAGACAGTGTCCTTTGCTTACCTGTCTCACATGATAAACCACACTCAGCACGTCACTCCTGGTCCTGACTCTTTGCCGTTTGATGTTTGGTCAGCAGGAATCATATTGTTCGTCAACTTGGGTATTACCTGAAACAGTGAGCATTGCATACCTTTTGATCACTATCGTTTTCGTAAAATGTCTTCATTCTTCCCTCTGTTGCTTATAACCCTTAGTAGCACTCAAGTTTGGGTGGGAGTGGATTTTTCACGTATGACATGTTTTGTTTGTTTTCCTGCGAGTTTGTAAGTTTACTACCTCTCCATTAAAGGCAGCTATACTCCGTTTTCGGGAATGTGTGCATGCTGGATGTTTACATGTTTCCATTATCCACCATCAAGGAGGAGAATGGCAGAATGGTTCAGACGTTCGCTTGCCAATAATTACACCCAAGGTTCCCGTTTCTTCTCCGGTAAAGGCCTCAACTTTTCTCCTCAGTTTGACCGGAAAAATCGAATGAACGTCTAGTCCTTTGGAAAGGGACGAAAAACGAGTCGAACCCGTGTGACGTTTTGTCTGCGCACGCTAAAGACAGTACGGCAGTTGAAATCGTAAAGAGCAGGGGCTGTCACCCGACTGCCCTGGTATAAAAACATTGGAGAGATAGGTTCATTTCCCAGGTTCACCTGCTGGAAGACTAATCAGCCTTCTTGCCTTTCTGAAATCTTGATAATAAAAAAGTGGCGCTGCACTGTGGCGGGGCGCTCTCAACGAGAAGAACAGCCCGAGTTTCACATGGTAAGTCCATTGTGACATAGACAACTGGATGTGAATGACTATAACTATGGAATACTGACATAGGATCTTTAACATGCGTGTCTGATTTTCGCCATGTTCGTATTACACACTGACAGTACAGACACTGAGATGCCTGCACTGATGTTGACCTGGGATCTGTGAACCATCGCCACCTTGTACACACCGTGTGTTGCCAACAAAGGTTCAAACCCACACTGGCCAACTAGAAGACCAGTGTGCTAACCGCTCGACTACACAGGCCGTCACACAGTGACAGTGTATTCGCCGCCATGAAAACTAACCACCCTGAAAACTAGCCACCTAAACAATCACCATGAAAACTAGCAACCCTGAAAACTAACCACCCTGAAAACTAAGCTACCCTGAAAACTAACCACCACTGAAAACTAGCACCCTGAAAACTAACCACCCTGAAAACTAGCCACCCTTAAAAGTCACCATGAAAACTAGCCACCCTAAAAATCACCATGAAAACTAGCCACCCTAAAAACTCACCATGAAAACTAGCCACCCTGAAAACTAACCACCCTGAAACTAACCACCCTGAAAACTCACCCTGAAAACTAGCCACCCTAAAAACTCACATGAAAACTAGCCACCCTGAAAACTAATCCACCCTGAAACTAACTACCCTGAAAACTAGCCACCCTGAAAACTAGCCACCCTGAAAACTAACCACCCTGAAAACTAACCACCGCTGAAAACTAACCACCTGAAAACTAGCCACGCTGAAAACTAGCCACCCTGAAAATAACACCCTGAAAACTAACCACGCCCGAAAACTAACCACCCTGAAAACTAACCACGCTGAAAACTAACCACCCTGAAAACTAGCCACCCTGAAAATTAACCACCCTGAAAATTAACCACGCTGAAAACTAACCACCCTGAAAACTAGCCACCCTTAAAACTCACCATGAAAACTAGCCATCCTGAACCCGTGCAACCCAGAACATTGGCCACCTTGAAATCTAGCAGCCCTAAAAAATAGCTGCCACAAATTAATTAGCCACCCTGAAAACTAGCCATCCTGAAAACTTTAGCTATCTAAAAACTGGCCACCCTGAAAACTGTTCATCTGAAAACTAGCCACCTGAAAACTAGCCACCCTGAACACTAGCCACCCTGAAAACTAGCACCTGAAACTAGCCACCCTGAACACTAGCCACCCTGAAAATTAGCCACCCTGACAACTGGCCATCTTGAAAACTAGCCACCCTGAACACTAGGCATCCTGAACATTAGCCACCTTGAACACTAGCCACCCTGAAAACTGGCCACACTGAAAACTGGCCATTCGGAAAACTTGCCACCCTGTAAATTAGCCACCATGGAAAACTAGGGCTTCAAGCTTCAATTCCACATCTGATTCTTCATCATAATACCAGCTAACAACACACTCACGCACAGGCATAGTTACACATACACGCACGCAATCTCACACACGCGCACATACACATGCACACGACCCACACACACACACACACACACACACACACACACACACACACACACACACACACACACACACACACACACACACACACACACACACACCACAGAGTGATCCATCTTAT
>JAPXFY010000017.1:58117472-58127472 GCA_030674185.1 Monoplex corrugatus
GGGACAGGAGGGGACAGGAAGGGGGACAGGAGGGGACAGGAAGGGGGATAGGAGGGGACAGGAGGGGACAGGAGGGGAAAGGAGGGGACAGAAGGGGGACATGAGGGGACAGGAGGGGGACAGGAGGGGGACAGAAGGGGGACATAAGGGGGACAGGAGGGGGACAGGAGGGGACAGGAGGGGGCCAGGAGGGGGCAGGAGGGGACAGAGGGGGACAGGAGGGGACAGGAGGGGACAGGAGGGGACAGGGGACAGGAGGGGACAGGAGGGACAGGAGGGGGACAGGAGGGGACAGGAGGGGGACAGAAGGGGTACAGGAGGGGACAGGAGGGGACAGGAGGGGGACAGGAGGGGACAGGAGGGGGCAGGAGGGGACAGGAGGGGACAGGAGGGGGAAAGGAGGGGACAGGAGGGGGAAAGGAGGGGACAGGAGGGGGACAGGAGGGGACAGGAGGGGACAGGAGGGGACAGGATGGGACAGGGGACAGGAGGGGACAGGAGGGGATAGAAGGGGACAGGAGGGGACAGGAGGGGGACAGGAGGGGGACAGGAGGGCACAGGAGGGGACAGGAGGGGACAGGAGGGGGACAGGAGGGGACAGGAGGGGGACAGGAGGGGGACAGGAGGGGGACAGGAGGGCACAGGAGTGGGACAGGAGGGGACAGGAGGGGGACAGGAGGGGGACAGGAGGGGACATGAGGGGACAGGAGGGGACAGGAAGGGGGACAGGAGTGGACAGGAGTGGACAGGAGGGGGACAGGAGGGGACAGGAAGGGGGACAGGAAGGGGGACAGGAGGGGACAGGAGGGGGACAGAAGGGGACAGAAGGGGACAGGAGGGGGACAGGGGGGGACAGGAGGGGACAGGAGGGGACAGGAGGGGACAGGAGGGGATAGGGGACAGGAGGGGACAGGAGGGGACAGGAGGGACAGGAGGGACAGGAGGGGACAGGGGACAGGAGGGGACAGGAAGGGGACAGGAGGGGGACAGGAGGGGACAGGAAGGGGACAGGAGGGGACAGGAGGGGACAGGACGGGAACAGGAGGGGACAGGAGGTGAGTGGGGTGAAATGGAGGGTGGGTGAAGGAGGAAAACATTGCTGGACAGAAAGGTATGTCTTCTAGATAAACATGAAAGAAGGAAAAGCTGGTAGGAATGGAAGAGACAGGGGCAGTTCATTCTGTCAAGGAACACAATAATAAAAACAGGTTAAACACCATACACACAACGCTCATATAGAAATCACACAATGATCACATAATCAGGTCTAATTTTGAAACTTCTAAAGAACGATTCTCTTCGTTCTGTCTCTGAAAAAAAACAAAAACAGTTGAAATCTTTGACGGATATCAGACAAACCATTCAACCCAAAGTCCATATGCTATTTACGTGTTATACAAACTGATTTGATGTTGTTCATGCAGTATGACTGGGCGGTCAGTTGTGACCATTCACCACGGAACGAATCTCCCTTCATCTCACAGTGTTTGCTGCTAACAGACGAAATAGGAAATAACGGTGTCAGTATTTGATTTGACGATTTTGATTGAAATTGATATTGTGACTTCCACACACTCTACTGTCTGTAGCAAAACGGCTAAATGTCGTGATTCTTTCATTGTTCACGTCTTTGATGGAAACACTCACCCAAGAGATTAGTGAATTTTCTGAGAGAAAATGAAACAATAAAATCGTCTGGTGTCAACAACAATCACACTTCAGTCCTTGCAATAGATCCTCAAACCGCACATATAGATGTGGCTGGTTGGCGAGTGGAATGTCATAATTTGGTTCTTGGTTGTTAAGGAGACGTATTTGTTAGAATTGTGAATCTTTTTTACTGTTTCTGAAAATGTCGAGTCAGTGGAGTACCATTATCCAAAGTCTGTATCTCAGAAAACATACATATGATTTTAAAAGAGTTGCCACTATTAGAAAAACCATGCGAATTGCGTATAGATTTTGGATAAAATGAAGAGGACTATTATCCTGTGACAAGCGGCTTATTTCGTGATGAACTGCCTCAAACAAGACATGTCACCTGATCCAAACAGAGGATGCCTGAGTACACACACACAGTCATTTATTTTCGACGAGAGATTAGTTGTCAGTGATTGCAGTCCACGAACAATGTGAGCTGTATCGAATGTTGTGAAGGCAAACATTGTCACAAATGGTCTGCCAGTATAAAAACGCAGAGAAATTAGTTCTGACATAATCGGTTGGCTGTCTTCAGTCTCTAAGGATTACGGAACTGTGCTGCCTGACTGGTGTCTCCGGCCATAGTGATATGGAGGACTGTTGTTGTCCATACAGCAGTATAGGTGTCTCCAGGACACAGGCCAGGCCATAGTGATATGGAGAACCTGTTGTTGTCCATACAGCAGTATAGGTGTCTCCAGGACACAGGCCTGGCCATAGTGATATGAACAAGCAGGTTGTCCATACAACAGTATAGATGTCCCCAGAACACAGGCCTGGCCATAGTGATATGAACAACCTGCTGTCCATACAGCTGACCCTCCCAATCTGTGACACTGGTGGCGTCAAGGGAGAGACAAAAAACAATACTGCTTGGTACCGGTAATAGAGACAATGAATTGTTCACAGTGGAATACTGATGTTTCCATAAACAAGCAGAGGCTGCATGATTTACACAGATAGATAATGTGCATATTTGATGTTCTGTAAGCGTACACACTCTCCGAGCACGTTACCATAGCACCAGTATCGCTATTGATGTAACTGGACATGGGCAGCAGCTAAGCACCGATCAGCAATTCTCTTACCTGAAGTCATCATTATAAATGAAGAACCCAAACCAGAAATCTTCTCTGGGGACAGCAAAGACGACATCAGTACTGTCCAGGCTGAAACCTGAATGGAAGGACAAGAACATCTCCATGAAAAACACAATATCAGACTCTTATATGCGTTGGCATATTTCATCTTCCTTCTCAAGATGCTAAACATCAGGAACACTGATCATATCACCGAAGAACAATTGCGCCAAATGAGCATGTGTGTGTATCACTGTATGTGTACAGCTGAGGAGGGGATAGGGGAGAAATTGAGTGGGAAAGAGACTGAAATACTTTAAGAAACTTTTAAAAAATTTTGTTTGTATGTAAATTGTGATGCATGATATGCGAATAGTTTATAAGTTGTGAGGTAGGCCACATTTTGATTGTCAAGGTGTTAATGCTGTAATACTGAAGTTATAATGTTTTTCCTGTATATGAATTAGAATTTTTCTGTTTTTATCTTCATTCAAAATATTGATTATACTTTTATGTACAACTATTGCATGCACAAACACACACACGCATGCAAACATAGCACACGCACTCACACACACACACACACACACACACACACACACACACACACACACACACACACACACACACACACACACACACACATACTCACACATTCTTACATACACACACGCGCACAGCAACGCACACGCACGCACACACACACACACACACACACACACACACAGTACGCAACACACCCAGCAATATACAAACACAGTATGCTTCTTTATTCATATGAAAAATCTGTTAATCTTTCTTCATTACATAAGTCAGTGTTTAAATTTTAATATTTCTTATGTGTCTTCTTGTATAGCTTTAATGTTAGTTGTTATCTTATTGTGTATGTAATTGTGAACATTTTTTATCACCTTTTGCCATTCTTGCGAAATGTAAAGCGCTGGTGAGCATGTTTTTATATGGAATACGCGCTATACAAATAAACATTATTATTATTATTATTATTATTATTATTATTATTATTATTATTATTATTATTATTATTATTATCAAGTCACATACACAACCATAGGAAGATCTGCTGACATAAGAAAAAAAAACAACTACGTTGGTACGACTCCGTGTCTATAGGAACAAATTAACGTATTTCACATCTACACTACATGTATGTCAGGAAAAAAAACAACCTGTTGATGTCCAAAACAAAACAAAAACATACAAGCAAACAAAACCAATAACAACGAAAACTGAGAAAAAAAAATCATTGGCAGTTTTTTACATAAATAACACACAACCTGATTATCACAAAACAACGATGCCTCTCACCGGAAAAGTCTGCACTTTCCCACACACTCCGTGACCGACTTGTCAATTACAACCACCACCTGTCCCTAACAGACCGTAACTGCACACACTTCACCAACAGTCGACATGGAAATCAATTAACCCTTTGACTCCTGCACCCTGTCCAACAGCATCCTGCATTGCCAACCATGTTAGCGAAGTTTTTGCAGTTGGTGGATGGGTTGCGGGAGTCAAAGGGTTAATGGAACAACGTCTATTTCTAGTGATATATTGATTTCCTTTTCTCTGGAAGCAACTCGTCACGTCACCAATGTTTACGTTTGTCACACGTCCACCATTACAGGTAGCAGGCAAGCAAGGACAACTGACATGGTTCATTCCGAGAGAAATCGCAAAAAAAACAAAAAAACACACACAATAAAACAAAAGAAACGAAAACCATGACATAGAGAAAAAAAGAGAGAGAGAGAGAGAGAGAGAGAGAGAGAGAGAGAGAGAGAGAGAGGGAGAGAGAGAAAGAAAGAGAGAGAGAGAAAGAGAGAGAAAGAGAGAGAGAGAGAAAGAGAGAGAGAAAGAGAGAGAGAGAGAGAGAAAGAGAGAGAAAGAGAGAGAGAAAGACAGAGAGAGAGAAAGGGAGAGAAAGAGAGAGAGAGAAAGAGAGAGAGAGAAGAGAAGAGAGAGAGAGAGAAGAGAGAGAGAGAGAGAGAGAGAGAGAGAGGGGAAGAAACTGCAGGACTAAACATGACCTGCTGCCAGTGAATGATTCGTTTGTCACTAGATGGTTGTATATTTATTTTTGCAGAAATACAATGCAATGTACATGTACTTTTTATTGGCGAAACCATTTTCATATCAGGAGTTTACTCTCTCAGATACGGGGTATGAAAGATGGGCACCACTTTCATTCGCCAGTTTGAAAAAAAAAACAGAAGGAGAGAGAGAGGGAGAGAGCGAGCGAGCGAGCGAGAGAGAGAGAGAGAGAGAGAACGAGAGAGAGAGAGAGAACGAGACAGAGAGAGAGAGAAAGAGAGAGAGAGAGAGAGAGAGAGAGAGAGAGAACGAGACAGAGAGAGAGAGAAACGACTGACAATCTCAGCAATACATTTTCTTAGTGACCAAGACTCAGTGTTCATATCAGGAAATGCTACATGTGCGGCGATGGGGCAGGCCTGTTGCACAAACTGAAGGGGCGATTAGTTGTTAGAAACATATATTTTCTCTTCAAAAGTCTGGAAAATGATGGGTGGGTGTTCAGAAACACCATTTTAGCCGGCAGAGAATCACAACAATAGGACTTTACAGGTAACAAACAGTATGTGCAGGGTGGCTGAAGACAGAGAGACGGTGGGAGATGTACTCGCAGCGACAGGGGATAGATTCGTGTGCAGGGCCATGATCGCCAACGCCATGCGGCAGGGCACACGATGATGATGATGATCCTCGATTGGGTTGTTCATAGAACTGACCAGTCCTTCATCAAATCCATTGAAATTGATTATACTCTTCCTTCGGATCATGTCTGTATCCTCGGCCAACTTTCAATGACCAAGCCTCCACCCCAAACTACCTATGTCATGGTCAGAAAACTAGTTGATATCAACACCGTCGTCTTCAACGAAGATCTCCTGGCCGCTCTTCAGTCCTGTCCTCCAGCCTCTGCTGACGACCTCAATCGGACTATTAGTGATCTGCTGGACATGCACGCCCCCGCCACCAGACGTAGGGTATCCCAGAGACCACCTTCGCCCTGGTTTTCTGCCGTTGGCCCTGATCTTCTTAAGGCCAAGCGTGAACGCCGTCGTGCTGAAAGACGGTGGCTGAAGAACAGCATTACTATCAATAAACAGATTTTTCAGGCTGCCAACAAAACTGTTAATGCTATAGTTGACTCTGCTAAGTCTGCCTTTTACAATGCGAAAATTATTGCATGCTCTACATCAAAACAGCTATATTCCGTTACTAATACTCTCCTTGGCAAATCAGATAAATCTCCTCTCCCATCATGCTTTCCCCCTGCCCGTCTAGCACAACATTTTTCAGATTTTTTCATTGATAAAATTAGGTCCATCCGTTCCAGTCTTGACTCCCAGCCCATCTCTCAACCTCCTATTCCCGACCCTCTGTTTCAAGGCACACCACTTATTTCTTTTCAGCCTGCTTCTGAAACTACTATCCGCAATGTAATCCGCCATTCTGACATCAAGACCTGTGAGCTTGATCCTCTTCCAGCATCTATCTTAACACACTGCCTAGATACTTTGCTCCCTCACTTCACAACTGTCATCAACAATTCCGTCATCTGGTATCTTTCCCACTTCCTTCAAATCTGCCCTGGTCAGACCTCTTTTAAAGAAACCTAGTCTTGACCCCAATAACCTCAAAAACTATCGACCTGTTTCCAACCTACCTTTCTTATCCAAAGTCCTTGAAAAAATTGTTCTCGCACAGATCTCTGATCATATCACCGCCAACAACCTCTCTTACCCTTATCAGTCGGCTTATCGCACTGGACACAGCCCTGAAACTGCTCTTGTAAAAATTGCAAATGATATTCTGACTGCTCTTGATCAAAATCAAATCTCTCTTCTATCTCTCCTTGATCTCTCGGCTGCATTCGACACCATCGACCATTCTATCATGCTCACACGTCTCCATAAAGTGTTCGGTATCTCTGACATCGATCTGTCTTGGTTCCAGTCCTACCTCTCCAATCGCACTCAAACAGTCTCTGTCTGTTGTTCATCCTCTGCACCCGCTACCCTCCAGTTTGGTGTGCCCCAAGGCTCTGTTTTAGGTCCCATCCTATTTGTGCTGTACACACAACCCCTCTCTGAAATTATGCGACTTCACTCTATGTCCCATCATAGCTTTTCTGATGACAACCAACTCTACACTTCTGGTTCCCTCCCTCAACTGCCCTCTATAATCAGACAAACCCAAGGCTGCATTTCTGATGTTCACTCCTGGATGACTGTAAACAAACTTCAACTCAACCCCATTAAAACTGAACTTAGCCTTATCTCTCCCACCACATTGGCTAAGTGTTCTTCCCTTCCTCTGTCTGTCTCTCTGCTTGGATCTGACATTCCACTATCTTCCACTGTCCGCAATCTTGGAATCACTCTTGATAACACCCTGTCCTTTGAAAAACACGTCCAGAATGTTTGCAGATTATGCTATCTTGAGATACGCAGAATTTCTTCTATTCGCAATATCCTCTCTGTCGAAGCCACCAAAACTCTCCTCTGTGCCTTTGTTCTCTCTCGTCTCGACTACTGCAACTCCCTCCTCTCAGGCTGTCCTTTCTCTCTCATTCAAAAGCTTCAAAAAGTTCAAAACAATGCTGCTAGGCTCATCTTCAGAAAATCTCGTTCCTCTCATGTCACTCCTCTTCTCAAATCTCTTCACTGGTTACCTGTTGAAAAGAGAATTCGCTACAAGATTGCTTTGTTATGTTTTAAGTCTCTCAACGGTCTTGCACCCCCTTACATCTCTGACCTCCTCCATCTGTACACCCCCTCTCGTCAACTTCGTTCCTCGGCTGATACTCGTACCTTCCGCATACCATCCTGTCGCACTAAAACCTATGGTCAACGCTCCTTTTCCTATCAGGCCCCTGTAATCTGGAATCAGCTCCCTGTCTCTGTTCGCCACTCTGCAACTCTCACTTCTTTCAAGTCCTCTCTGAAAACCCATCTCTTCCAGTCCCTCTCATGATACTTATAAAGACTCTACCACCTAACTTCCCCAAATCCCCCCTTGTTGTCTTTTGAGCCTTGAATGTCGGCTGGTGTGTGTGTGCGTGTGTGTGTGTGTGTGTGTGTGTGTGTGTGTGTGTGTGTGTGTGTGTGTGTGTGTGTGTGTGTGTGTGTGTGTGTGTATGTGTGTGTGTGTGTGTGTGTGTGTGTGTTTGGTTGTGTCTGCGTGATACCTGTAAGCGCTTAGGGCTCTTGTTTTTCATCAGATTAGGCGCTATATAAATGCTCTTTATTATTATCATTATTATTATGATGATGATGATGATGATGATGATGATGATGATGATGATGATGATGATGATGTGCAGAAACAGTTACAATATCAATTTACATCACAGTCCCCAAATCGACACCTGACACTCCCGCCTCCTGTTTCGGCTGCTCGGACAATTCCATACGCGCTCCACCCAAATCTGCCAGCAATCGTCTAGCAGACTCCCCGAGCCTGCGCGAAACCATGTGTGCTAACAAGGTGTTGAAGTGGAAGGAGACGAAAGGGACGAATGAAATACGTCAAAATGACATCACCAAAATGATAGAAACATTAAGATGGACAGCGATCAGACCAGTATTTTTTTTTCCTTGTTGCTGGCTGGTAATTGTATAGGAACTATCAGATCTGGAGTCCATAGTTCCTTCAGAAGAAACAGCCAACTGCTAACGAAAAACAGTGTGAAGCGACAAGCGACTCGTTTTGTGGAGGCAGGTCACAAATATGTTGATAAAACGGCAACAAATATTGGATATGCAAATACAGTGATGGAACTGTCATCTTACCATTAGCTGTGGAGAATGAAACATGCTTGGGCCCGACAGTTTTCGTTTCGTTTTGTTTTGTTTTGTTTTGTTTTGTTTTATTTTGCGTTGCTTTGTTTTTTTTTTAGCTAACAGATCTTCTGGTGTGTGTGTGTGTGTGTGTGTGTGTGCGTGCGTGCGTGTGTGTGTGTGTGTGTGTGTGTGTGTGTGTGGTGTGTGTGTGTGTGTGTGTGTGTGTGTGTGTGTGTGTGTGTGTAAGTGTTATGTGTATGAGTGTGCGTGCGTATGTGTATGCGTGTGTGTAAGAGAGAGAGAGAGAGATAGACAGACAGACAGACAGACAGACAGACAGACAGAGAGACAAACAGTCAGACAGAGAGTGTGTTAAACAATAATAAAACCCGAGATAACCATTAGGAATGTATACGAGTTATCTAACCGACAATTTCTGGCTCTCGGTTGTAGTTTATATTGTCAATTTGGGCAAATGTGCGCTGGGATTTCATCATCAGACGTCACTGAACAATGTCGAGAATGCAAACGCACACCACCACCACCATCACCACCACTGAACACCACCATCATCACCATCACCACCACTGTCACTACCACCATCACTACTATCATCACCGCCACCATCATCATCATAAACAACAATTAATAATAATAATAATTACAATATTTATATAGCGCAAAATCTTGATAAAATCAAATCCAAGCGCTGAATTATGTATTTGTTGAGAAAAAGAGACACTTGAGACACACAGAGCACATTACCATTCAGATGGTGTTATAAACACACTAACACAGACAATAATACAGACACACAGAGCACATCACCATACAGATGGTGTTATAAACACACTAACACAGACAATAATACAGACACACAGAGCACATTACCATACAGATGGTGTTATAAACACTGACACAGACAATAATACAGTTAGACACATTACTACAGAGTGTACACATTAGACCAATACAGAAATAGGCAATTAAATACAATGGGTAACACACTGACAGACAATAATACAGACACACAGAGCACATTACCAATACAGATGGTGTTATAAACACACTGAAAGACAATAATACAGACACACAGAGCACATTACAATACAGATGGTGTTATAAACACACTGAACACAGACAATAATACAGACACACAGAGCACATTACCATACAGATGGTGTTATAAACACACTGACACAGACAATAATACAGACACACAGAGCACATTACCATTACAGATGGTGTTATAAACACACTGACACAGACAATAATACAGACACACAGAGCACATTACCATACAGATGGTGTTATAAACACACTGACACAGACAATAATACAGACACACAGAGCACATTACCATACAGATGGTGTTATAAACACATAACA
>JAPXFY010000017.1:58144972-58162472 GCA_030674185.1 Monoplex corrugatus
TCTGCATAGTATGTGTCTGTGGCAGAGGTCCTATTTCTTGGCCCAGTGTCTTCAACAGATCAACAACTCCACGTTCATTCAGATCAAGTGCCAGCACCACAAAGCTCATGAGAACACCAGGTACCAAGCTGCAATACGACCACCCAACAGAGTAGACCCTACAATGTTGCCAGGTAACTTTGCTGAAGTTCAACTGTGCTTGATCTTGTTGTAGTTGTTGATGTTGTTGTTGTTGTTGTTGTTGTTGTTGTTGTTGTTGTTATTGTTGTTATTGTTGTTATTGTTGTTATTGTTATAATTGTTGTTGTTATTGTTGTTGTTGTTGTTCTTCTTCTTCTTTTTCTTTTTCTTCTTCATTATCTTTCTTCTTTTTCTCCTTGTAGTAAGAGTACAGGTAGATTGAAAGAGACATATCAGAAGAGAGAGAGAGAGAGAGAGAGAGAGAGAGTCAGACAGACAGACAGACAGACAGGCAGGCAGGCAGGCAGGCAGGCAGCCAGACTGGCAAAAAGACAAAGACAGAGACAGACAGACAGAGAAAGACAGAGACAGAGAGAGTTAGACAGAGAAAGACAAAGACAGACAGACAAAGACAGAGAGAGCAAAAACAAACATCATCAACATCAACAACCACAACACCGAGTTCTAAAATGGACGGAAAAGCTTGCACCAGATTGTGCAGTTTACCCAACAAATTTAGCAGAGTGTGTTGGCCTGTCCTAATGTTGTTGTCCTCTATAACTCACGGCTTTCTAAATGTGTCTGCTGAGTTTTCTTTCCCCCTTGTCTTTTTTCTCCCTGGTCAAAAATCCCTTAATCCAACAAAATGTCCAGGGAGGGAGTTTTGTTTTCACAAGAAATGGAATGTCAACACTTGGCAGTATGCATAGGGATTTCATGGTCCGCTTGATCGAAAACTGTTTAGGGAATGCTCCAATATGGTGATGTTTTGGTTTTATTTCATATTTCATAGTTTTTATTAAATGATAAGGAGATGAAAAAAAGAAGATGCAGCCATTTTTATTTACTTGATTGAAGATTTGATTGAAACTTTGTTGTTTGTTGTTGTTTTATCTTGCTTGCCTGCCTGTTAGTTTGTCTGTCTGTTTGTTTGTCTGTCTGTCTGTCTGCTGGTTTGTTTGCTTGCTTGTTTGTTTGCTTGCTTGCTTTATTGGTTTATGCCCGGTCTTCTGCATAGTATGTGTCTGTGGCAGAGGTCCTATTTCTTGGCCCAGTGTCTTCAACAGATCAACAACTCCACGTTCATTCAGATCAAGTGCCAGCACCACAAAGCTCATGAGAACACCAGGTACCAAGCTGCAATACGACCACCCAACAGAGTAGACCCTACAATGTTGCCAGGTAACTTTGCTGAAGTTCAACTGTGCTTGATCTTGTTGTAGTTGTTGATGTTGTTGTTGTTGTTGTTGTTGTTGTTGTTGTTGTTATTGTTGTTATTGTTGTTATTGTTATAATTGTTGTTGTTGTTATTGTTGTTGTTGTTGTTCTTCTTCTTCTTTTTCTTTTTCTTCTTCATTATCTTTCTTCTTTTTCTCCTTGTAGTAAGAGTACAGGTAGATTGAAAGAGACATATCAGAAGAGAGAGAGAGAGAGAGAGAGAGAGAGAGAGAGAGAGTCAGACAGACAGACAGACAGACAGACAGGCAGGCAGGCAGGCAGGCAGGCAGACTGGCAAAAAGACAAAGACAGAGACAGACAGAGAGAGAAAGACAGAGACAGAGAGAGTTAGACAGAGAAAGACAAAGACAGACAGACAAAGACAGAGAGAGCAAAAGCAAACATCATCAACATCAACAACCACAACACCGAGTTCTAAAATGGACGGAAAAGCTTGCACCAGATTGTGCAGTTTACCCAACAAATTTAGCAGAGTGTGTTGGCCTGTCCTAATGTTGTTGTCCTCTACAACTCACGGCTTTCTAAATGTGTCTGCTGAGTTTTCTTTCCCCCTTGTCTTTTTTCTCCCTGGTCAAAAATCCCTTAATCCAACAAAATGTCCAGGGAGGGAGTTTTGTTTTCACAAGAAATGGAATGTCAACACTTGGCAGTATGCATAGGGATTTCATGGTTCGCTTGATCGAAAACTGTTTAGGAAATGCTCCAATATGGTGATGTTTTTTGGTTTTATTTCATAGGAGCTCGTATTTCATAGTTATTTTTTAAATGATAAGGCGATGAAAAAAAGATGCAGCCATTTTCATCTACTTAGTTGTAGATTTGTGTGGAAGTTTGTTTGTTTGCTTGCTTGCCTGCGTGTTGGTTTGGTTTCTGTGTTTGTTTGTTTGTTTGTTCTGTCTGTCTGTCTGTCTGTTTGTTTGCTTGCTTGTTTGTTTGCTTGCTTGTTGCTTTATTGGTTTTTGCCCCGTCTTCTGCATGGTATGTGTCTGTGTCACGGAAGTTTTGTTCATCTTTTTATTTTTTCCCTTTTCTTCTTGTTTGGGGACAGGGGTGTTTGGTTGGGTCAGTGTGTGTGTGTTTTTGCGTGCTTTTACACGGGTATTGTGAACAGCTCTGTCAACTTGTGTTTGTGGCCTAAGATATGTTTTACGTGGGTCTGGTGTGTGTAATTTTTTGTGCGTTTTAGGTGCTGTCTGTGTGAACAGTTTTTCTGTAAACTTGTTGGCAGGTTAAATCAGGGATTGCCTGATACCCTTGTGGATAGATGTTTGTGTTTTTGTTCGCTGTAGTTTGTGAACAGTATTTCTAAACTTGTTGTGTTGGCTTTGAAAGATAAGAATTGTGGGTGTTACAGTTTAGTTGGTGTCTGGCCTCCCTTCTGCAATGGACGGTTTGCAGTTAGGAGGGGGAGGGTCTGGCCAGTTTCTGGTCAGATGAGTTTGTGTTTCTTTTTAAGATGTAATAGTTTCGTGTTAGAGTTCAGTTGGTGTTGTGTGCCCCATCTGCTACGGACGGTTTGCAGTTGGGTGTGATAGGACCAGTTTCTGATCAGAGTCACCACTTGTAGTTGGATTTTATGTCCTAGAAGTGGGTAGAGGTCTATGTTTGTTGGTATGTAGCCAGGAGTGATTCGACGCCTGGTATTTTTCCTCTGCTACAGACGGTATGCGGCAGGTGCAGTGGTCAGTCGTTTCAGTGTTGGTCAGCGTTGTCATGGGAAGTTTACGGTGGCTGTGTCTTGTTGGTATTCAACTAGGAATGACTCGACGCCTGTTATTTTTCCTCTGCTACAGACAGTATGCCGTGGGTGCAGTGGTCAGTCATCTCAGTGTTGGTCAGCGTAGTTATAGGAAGTTTACAGTGACTGTGTCTTGTTGGTATGTAACCCGGAATGAGTCGACTCTTGTTTTCCTCCGCTACAGACGGTATGCGTGAGTGCAGTGGTCAGTCATTCCAATATTGTCAACATTGTCATGTGAGAGTATAGTGTATAGGTGTCGTTGTCAGGCATGCAACCAGCAGTGAATAGTCGTCTGCTCTCCTTTGCTGTTGTTGATGTGTAGTTTGGTAGCTAGGTTGGTGTTAGTAGCTGGGTTCGTCGACATATTTACAAATAATGAGTTTTGCTGATGTGTCCAATCATAGCTGTTTGTATACCTACGGGTCAGCAGGGGAGGTCGTGTTCAGAGTTTCGCCAGCGTGAGGGGAGAAGATCACCAGTGTCCTGCACCAGTCATCATTGCTGTCCATGTGGTCCTGGCTCTACGAGGAGGTGCACGTGTCCGAGCTCCAGTAACGTTACGAGCGTCCGAGGCAGGTGCGACCAGAGGGGCTTCTATGGCTGCGTCTTCTGGCAAGATCAGTGGTACTTCCACACCACAATCCTACGGCCCAGCTGTTCTACTCGACTCGTTTCCTTGGTGTCGCCCTTCGCAGGACTCCACGTCTGCTGTAGTGAACATCTTCGCGTCGTTCGGCGGTGGATTCATCCAGCGCCTGTTCGCCATGCCAAGCGACGAGAGACTCGTTAGTGATTAGAAACCCTAGCATTGGAACATTCTATGGACCAAAATCGTCGTATGGACTGAACTTTTCTGTGTTTGCTATGATTCTAAGTGAATTCCGTTGTTCTGAAGATTTGAAATGTATGCAATGTTGGTTTTTGGGGTGCCACCTCTAGCAATGTTTCTAAGTGATTTTCCGTTGTTTTGAAGATTTGAAAATGTATGAAATGTTGGTTTTTGAGGCGCCACCTCTACAATACTATATCCATGTTCGTGATCTGTACGAATGATGCGTCATGTTGTCCTGTTTGTCTGTAATAAAATTTGTGTAACTGTACTTTGTCCAAGGGTTTCCTTATTTAGTCATAAACAGGTATGTTAGAGCTGATAGGTCTGTTTCTCTGTCTTTCCCATCTAGTTCAAGCCTTAGCTTGTTGTTGTTGATTTGTTGTTGTTGTGGTTGTTGTTTTTGTTATTGTTGTTATTGTTATTATTGTCATTGTTATTGTTGTTGCTGTTGTTGCTGTTTTTGTTGTTGTTGTTATTGTTCTTCTTTTTCTTCTTCTTCTTCTTCATTATCTTTCTTCTTTTTCTCCTTGTAGTAAGAATACAAGTAGATTGAAAGAGACATATCAGAAGAGAGAGAGAGAGAGAGAGAGAGAGAGAGAAGAGAGAGTGAGAAGACAGACAGACAGGCAGGCAGGCAGGCAGGCAGGCAGACTGGCAAACAAAGACAGAGACAGACAGACAGAGAAAGACAGAGACAGAGACAGTTAGACAGAGAGAGCAAAAACAAACAACATCAACATCAACAACCACAACACCGAGTTCTAAAATGGACGGAAAAGCTTGCACCAGATTGTGCAGTTTACCCAACAAATTTAGCAGAGTGTGTTGGCCTGTCCTAATGTTGTTGTCCTCTATAACTCACGGCTTTCTAAATGTGTCTGCTGAGTTTTTCTTTCCCCCTTGTCTTTTTTCTCCCTGGTCAAAAATCCCTTAATCCAACAAAATGTCCAGGGAGGGAGTTTTGTTGTCACAAGAAATGGAATGTCAACACTTGGCAGTATGCATAGGGACTTCATGGTCCGCTTGATCGAAAACGGTTTAGGGAATGCACCAATATAGCAATATGTTTTATTTTTTCGTTGTTGAAAATGACATGGTGATGAAAGAAATATGGATCCATTTTTATTCACTTTGTTGAAGATTTGTGTGAAAGTTTGTTTGTCTGTTTGTTTGTTTGTTTGTTTGTTTGTTTGTTTGTTCGTCTGTCTATCTCTTTATCTGTTTTTTTTGTATTTGTTTGCTTATGTGTTTATATCTTTTTTTGTTTGTTTGCTTGTTTGTTTGTTTGTTTTGTCTGCCGCATCTTCCACATGGTATGTGCTGTGGCACTGGTTCTATCCCTTGACCCAATGTCTTCAACAGATCAACAAATCCACGTTCATTCAGATGAAGTCCAAGCAGTACAAAGCTCATGAGACGCCCCAATGTCAAGACACCATAGGAACAGTAGAGTAGATCCTGCACTGCAACCATGAAACTTCATTGGAGTTGATCTTCTTGTTCTTGTTCTTGTTCTTGTTCTTTTTCTTCTTCTTGTTCTTCTTCTTGTTTTGTTCTTGTTCTTGTTCTTGTTCTTGTTCTTTTTGTTCTTGTTCTTGTTCTTGTTCCCGTTCCTGTTCTTGTTCTTGTTCTTGTTCTTCTTGTTCTGTTCTTGTTCTTGTTCTTGTTCTTCTTGTTCTTGTTCTTCTTCTTCTTCTTCTTCCTTGTCCTTATAAATGTCAGCCAATGAACCCCACTTTCCCTTTTATTGGGATGAAGATCATCTATCTGTATTTAATCTAACTTGAAGTAGATTTCGTTCAGTAGATTCATGTTGCTGTTTCGAGTTGCTAGGTATAGCGTCCTGTATTATCATCGTTTGATCTTATAATGTGTGGGTGGGTGAGTGAGTGAGTGAGTGAGTGTGTGCGTGTTTTTGTGTGTGTGTGTGTGTGTGTGTGTTTGTTTGTTTGTTTGTTTGTTTGTGTGTGTATTGTGTGTGTTTGTGTGTGTGTTTGTGTGTGCGTGCGTGTGTGTGTGCGTGTTTGTTTGTGTGTGATATGTGTGTGTGTATGTGTGTGTGTGTCTCTGTGTGTGCATATGTGTGTATGTGTGTGTGTGTGTGTTTCTTTGAGTGTGTGTATGTGTGTGTATGTGTTCATGTGTGTGTGTGTGTTGTGTGTGTGTGTGTGTGTGTGTGTGTGTATGTACATGTGTGTGTGTGTATGTGTGTGTGTGTTCATGTGTGTGTGTGTTCATGTGTGTGTGTGTTCATGTGTGTGTGTTCATGTGTGTATGTGTGTGTGTGTGTATGTTCATGTGTGTGTGTGTTCATGTGTGTGTGTTCATGTGTAAGGGTGTGTGTGTGTGTGTGTTCATGTGTGTGTGTTCATGTGTGTATGTGTGTGTTTATGTGTGTTCAGTGTGTGTGTGTGTGTGTGTGTGTGTGTGTGTGTGTGTGTGTGTGTGTGTGTGTGTGTGTGTGTGTGTGTGTGCGCGCGCGTGTGTGTGGTCACACACTATCGATGGCCCACCACAGAGTTGAAGAAATAACATGATGCATGTAACATCTTGTATCATTTACTCTTTCATGTTCCACTAGTTACGTGCCTGGCATAACTGTATTATAATCACCCAGCTGCTTCCACGCTCATTTGCATATTCATAAACACGTGCAGCTCAGCAGCATTTTCCCATGGTAGCTAGAAACTTGTTTTTCAAATTTCTGTTGGTTTCTTTGTTATTTCATTTTTTATTTCATTTGCAGTTTTTCGTTCATTGTCTATTTATTTATGATCTTTATCTATTTATACGTTTGCTGAAAGAATTTTCTTTCGAAATAGAGCGAGTGGTGTTTGTTTTTTGTGTGGGGGGTGGGTGGGGGTGGGTGGGTGCGTGGGTGTGTGTGTGTGTGTGTGTGGTGTGTGTGTGTGTGTGTACATTGTATGTTTTGCGCTTGCGTGTGTGTGTGTGTGTGTGTGGTGTGTGTGTGTGTGTGTGTGTGTGTGTGTGTGTGTGTGTGTGTGTGTGTGTGATGGGGGGGCTATGTGTGTGTGTGTGTGTGTGTGGTTTCAGACAGACAATATTTTTTTTTCTGTTATAATACATCAGCACTTTTTTCAACATATAATGACAACGTAACAAATCGTCTCATAAATCCTGTTGTATGTGAGAGAAGACGAGGACGAGAAAATGCACAGGGTGGGGGAGAGTTTGCAATTTGTTCAAGAGGGATTTATTCACTCGGAAAGTTCCATATGCGCCTACCTTAATCTCTCAGCAACTATTTGGCGGACTCCCTGAGCCTGCCCAAATCCTTAAGCCCTGTCGAAGTCTTCAAATAGGAGAGGAGAGAGAGAGAGAGAGGACAGAGAGACAGACAGAGAGACAGAGAGATAGACAGAGAGATAGACAATAAATGAAGAGAGAGAGTGAGAGAGAGAGAATGAGAGTGAAGAGAGAGAGTGAGAAGGAAGAAGAAGAGTAGTAGAGAGAGAGAGAGAGTGAGAGAGAGAGTGAGAGAAAGCGTGAGAGAGAGAGAGCAGAGAGAGGGAGAGACAGAGAGAAAGGAGACAGAGAGAGAGAGAGAGACAGACAGACAGAACAGACAGAAAGAGAGACAGACAGTGGGGGATGGGGTGGGGGGTCTATGACGCACAAAACGGACACCATCATAATGATGGAAACATTATGATGGGCAGCGAACAGACCAATTTTTATCGTTGTATTCTGGGTTTGAACTCGGATGTGAAATCTTTGAGTCGTTGGCTCTGTCTCTGTCAAACCAACAAACTAGCAGGCACTGAGACAAAAACAAACAAACAAACAACAAAACCAAGACATACTCGAGAATTGAACCTAAACTGCTGTGTTATGAACACGGTATACTGACAAGAAAGGACACCTGGCGCAGGGCCGTCCATTTGCCAGCAGAAACAGCGATATCAAACAGGGAGAAGCTGACTATCAGAAGAAGAGGAGACATATCAACACCCAACCACGACTTCAGTGTCCCCACTGCACAGACATTGTCATCCAAGATCGGATTGCACAGCACATGCGCGTCACAGATGAGCTGCAGGATTTCATCGTCATCTTCGGAACGAAGGACTACCATCATCATCATCATACTGACAATTGAGCTAACGGGCAACTGATCAGGCCTGCCTTAATTAAACGGCAGAGACGAAAAAAAAAAGTAGAGGACAAGGATTGTGTTTTTTTTCTCATTAGTTTTACGTTTCATCTGTCTCACCTGTCTGCGTCATTGGGTTCGGTGTTGGCCGCTGCACACTTAGGCAATACCATCTCCCTCCTAGACCGCTGTCTTGACTTTTGTGGACAATTTCTTGAATATTTAGGTCACTGATGTGGTTATGTTCTCGATGTATGAGATGGAGGTCTGCCTTTTTTTTCCTTTTTCCGTGCTTTTCCTTAAAATATGGTTGCCATGAGGTCTGTGCTCTTGCTGCGTGACACATGGCCAGTGTATTTTAGCGTTTTTCCTGTTGATGTCTGCTAGTAGTTTCCTGGTGGTGTCAAGTTCTTCCAGGACACTGTCATTACTTCTTCTGTCTGTCCATTTGACACGTAGTAGTCTGCGATAAAACCATACCTCTGCTGCCTAAATTCTTCTGCAATCATTTTTTTTTTCTCAGAGTCCAGGTTTTGCAGCCAAAATCATGACTGGCCAAATTAAATATTTTAGAAGTCTAACTTTCAGGCCAGTTGATATGCCTCTGTCTTTCCAGATGTTGAGTTGGACCGTTTGTTTGCTTAGCTATCCCAATTCTTATTTTGATGTCTTTGGAGCAGGTTACATTAGTTTTTACAGAGCCAATATATTTGAAATCTTTAACATTTTCTAAAGCAACTTTCTCAATTAAGACATTTTACATATGATAATTTGCATATGTCTTTATTTATAATATTTTTTTCTGTCTTCGCAGGTTTGTTTGTTCTTTGGATAGAGCTGTGGACCCAAGATCTGATATCTCGAGTTCAATCCTAATCAGCAACAATGAAAGCTGGCCCGTTTGCTGCCCACCCTTATGTTTCCCAGTTCTGGTGATGTCATCTTTGTGCTTCATAGGTCCTTTCTCCCCCACCACCCTCTCCATTTCAAGACCATGGCAACGCATGGGGTTTTTTAGCGCAGGCTTAAGGCGTCTGCCAGAGTATTGCTGGCAGATTTAGGTTGAGCATGTATGGAATTGTCTAAGTATAATGAATCATTCTTGAACAAGCTTCACTCTTTCTTTTTTCTTTGTCATTATGAATTTATTACGTGCATTAGGACAACTCTCAACGAGGAGAGCCCATCGCCACAGTGCAGTGCCACTCATCACTGTCTTTTTTTCTGTACATGCATGTCTTTCTTTCACTTATAAAAATACATTTTGCTATAGGCACATATCCTTTCTTGCCATGGGATCTTTAACGTGGTAGTGATTACGAGATGCACAATGAACCTTGGTTCATGGTCTCATCAGACAGACTAGCACAGAGACCAGACTGTCATATCAAGTGGAGAAGGGATGAAAGAAAATCTCGTGTCCAAGTAGTGATTCGAACCCGAGTGTCTTACTTATTGGGCAGGTGTTTGAACCACTAGGCCACATCAAGAAAAAAAATGTAGTCACCACTTAGCGGTCATGTATTGCACCAAGACTCTACATCACACAATATGATCTGTATATAGCACCAACATCTCCGACCAAGCATTAGTAAAGAATGATGGAGCAAACTAGAGACGAGAACAGAGACAGAGGAGAGAGAGAGAGAGAGAGGAGAGAGAGAGAGAGAGAGAGAGAGAGAGAAAGAGGGAGCAAGCGAGCGGGAGAGAGAGAGAGAGAGAGAGAGAAAGAGAGAGAGAAGAATGAAAGAGAGAAGCGAGAGAGATGAGAGGAGGGAGAAAGAGGAGAGGAAAGAGAGAGAGGAGAGGGAGAGAGAGAGCGAGAGGAAGAGAGAGAGAGAGATGAGAGAGAGAGAGAGACAGATAGAGAGAGGAGAGAGAGAGTGTGTGAGAAAGAGAGAGAGAGAGCGAGAGATAGAGAGAGACAGACAGACAGAAAGAGAGAGAGAGAGAGAGAGACAGAGAGACAGAGAGAGACAGAGAGAGAGACAGAGAGAGACAAGACAGATTCTGTTGGCACAACCCCCGAATCATGACTTACATCTTGTGATGGATGACAGATGCTGAGAACCTAACTGTGGCACATTTCTGATATACGATACAAAGACACACTTGTGGAACAATTTATTTGTGTGGACACACGTGATGCAAATGCTTGTACCGAGAGTACTTATGTTCTTAGATTTGTCCACTTCCGTGTTCACCTTTATAGTCAGTCAGTCAGTCAGTCAGTCAGTCAGTGTGTGTGTGTGCGTGTGCGCGAGCGTGTGAATAGTTTGTGTATGTGTGTGTGTGTGTTGTGTGTGTGTGTGTGTGTGTGTGTGTGTGTGTGTGTGTGTGTGTGTGTGTGTGTGTGTGTGTGTGTTCGTTCGTTCTTTGATTTAATGTATTTTCACTATGAGTGATATTAGACGTGTGTGTGTGTGTGTGTGTGTGTGTGCGTGCGTGCGTGTGTGTGTGTGTGTGCGCGCGCGCGCGTGAGTGCGTGTGTGTATGTGTGTGTTGTGGTGGTGCGTGTGGTGCGTGTGTGTGTGTGTGTGTGTGTTGTGTGTGTGTGTGTGTGTGTGTATGTGTTTGCTTTCCATTTTCAACCACACGCAGAGATGCACGCACATTGCATACTATACCGAAAAACACTGACAATAACGCTCTACATATCAGTCCATACTGGAACCCTCTGTGCTAAAGAAGACATAATCACATTTCCAGGAAAATAAATAAACCGATTCCATTGCTCTGAATGACGTGTGAACACCATAGGGAATGCTGAACAAATATATTCCTGTCAACACAAGCCAAAACAGGAAACAATATGCTTTTAACAAACACAGAGAAAGAGGAGAAAGAAGAAGAGAGAAGAAAGAAGAAGAAGAGAAAAGAGAGAAGTCAGAAGTGTGTGTGTGTGTGTGAAGAGAGACAGACAAACAGATAGACAGACAGACAGGACAGACAGAAGACAGACAGGCAGATAGACAGACAGACAAACAGAAAAAGAAAATGAGAAAGAGAGAGAGGCACACACAGAGAAAAAAGAGAAAGAGGGAAAAGAGAAAGAGAGACAGAGAAACAGACTGACAGACAGGCAGACAGACAAATAGACACACAGGCAGATAGACAAAGAGAAACAGAAAATGAGAAAGACAGGGAGACACACACAATCGAGAGAGAAAAAAAAAGAAATAGGGAGAGAGAGATAAAGAGAAGAGAATGAGAGAGAGACAGAGAGAAAGAGAGAGACGAGACAGAGATAGACGAGACAGAGAGAAAGAGATAAAGACAGAGAGAGAAACAGTGACAAAGACACAGAGAGAGACAGAGACAAAGACACAGACAGATACACAGAGAGAGAGAGAAAGACATAAACAAACACAGAGAGACTGACATACAGAGACAGAGACAGAGACAGCCAGCCAGACAGAAACAGAGACAGAGACACAGAGAGAACGTAGATAAGACTACAAACATCACAAACAGTAGAACAGAGAAACAAAACAAACGCTGATAATTTGTCAAAGCTTGCACTAAACTACATGGATTGCAGATTAAACGTGGAAAAGGCTTGTCCTTTCCTAATGGCGTTGTCGCTCATAACCGCGAGTCCCCCAAGTGTAGCCGTTAAATTTTCCCCCATGTCTTTTTTTTTTCCCCCTCCCAGTTCAAAAATCATTTAATCCAGCAGATTGTCCGGAGATAATGGATTGAGTTGTGTTTTAACAACAAATGGAAGGTCAACACTGGGCAATCTGCATGGTGATTTCACATTGTGCTTGAGGACAAAACATGTCAAGCGTAATGGAATATGGTAATGAGGGGGTTAAAACCTTGTGATGGTGTTGGAAATGGTTAAGTAATGAGATTGTGATGGGTCACTCCCATCAGTGATGACCAGCGCCTGACTCATTCGTCGGGTAGATGGGAGAGTCATCATCATCACCATCATCATCATCATCATCATCATCGTCGTCGTCATTGTCGTCGTCGTTGTCGTCATCATCATCATCGTCGTCGTCGTCGTCATCGTCGTCGTCGTCGTCATCGTCGTCGTCATCGTCAACCAAACAACCAACCAACCAACCAACCAACCAGCCAACCAACCAACAGCCCACCAACCAACCAACCAACCAACCAGCCAACCACCAACCAACCAACCAATCTAGCGAGCAAGCAAGCAAGCAAACAAGCAAGCAAGCAAACAACCAATCAACCAACCAACCAACCAACCAACCATCTAACAAACCAACCAACAAACCAACCAACCAACCAACCAACCAATCAACCAACCAACCATCTAACCAGCCAACCAACCAACCAACCAACCAACCAACCAACCAACCAACCAACCAACCAACCATCTAACCAACCAAACAACCAAACAACCAACCAATCAATCAATCAACCAAACAACCAACCAAACAACCAACCAAACAACCAACCAAACAAAAAAACCAACCAACCAACCAACCAAACAACCAACCAAACAACCAACCATCTAACCATCTAACCAGCCAACAAACCAACCAATCAACAAACAAACAAACAACCATACACACACACACACAAACAAACAATAAACAAAGAAAGACAAACAAATGAAAAATATACAGACAAATAGACGAGCAGACAAATAGACAGACAAACAAACAAACAAGCAAATAACAAAGAAAGAAACAAAGAAACAAAGAAGCAAAGAAACAAAGAAACAAAACATAGTAGTGGCTTTGTTGAACCTATTTTATGATGTTTTAAGTGTTCATTGTTTTGGAACATTGCTTTGTATCACGCAGCAGAACGGGTAGGGTGTGTGGTGTGTGTGCGTGCGTGTGTGTATGTGTGTGTGTGTGTGTGTGTGTGTGTGTGTGTGTGTGTGTGTGAGGGTGTGTGTGTGGTGTGTGTGTGTGGTGTGTGTGTGTGTGTGTGTGTGTGTGTGTGGTGTGTGTGTGTGTAGTTGATGTGTGTGTGTGTGTGTGTGTGTGTGTGGTGTGAGTGAGTGTGGTGGTGGTATGTGTGTGTATGTGTGTGGTGGTCTTTGATTTAATGTCTATTCACTAAAGTGATTTTAGACAAACAAACAAAAAACACAAAAAAGGGGGGGGGGAGGGGAGTGATAGAGGAGGAGTGAAGAGGATATTTGAAAATTGTCAATTTTGAATTTGAGAAAAGATGATCCAGAAAACAACTGTTTTGAAGAGGGGAAGGTAAAACTAACAAATAATGTTACCATAATTATCGATTTAAACAAACAAACTAACAAACAAAATTAGTAAATATCCGGAAGAAATGAATAAAAAGTAAAACTAATAATTGACTAACCACAACAATGAACAAGTCAAATAACATTTTAAAGGTAATTCGCTATAGGACTTTTTGATAGGCTAACAAATAATTCATACAGTAATGATGATGAGGCAAATATGTCAGAAACTGTACTCACAGATAGTGTTGGAATATGTCGTTTTACCCTAACGCAAGAAAGAATATGACTATGTGTTATCTTCTTTCCACACAGACACACTATGTTATTGGTATATTTTGTTTTGAATGCATCAAGTTTCCATCTGTACATAAGGGACTGTATAGTTCTGCTGGCATGAAGCTGCTTAAGTATTTTGCTAACTTCAAAGTTCATGTGACATTTATCATACTTTTTCTGTTTTAATTGGAACTGCTTCCAGACGTAGTTGTCCACTAAAGTGTAATTCTCGTGCAACGAGAGAGAAAGCTGGATATTGTTTGAATCTGGTGAGTTATTAGCTCCCCGTTTGGCAGCCCTGTCAACTTTATTATTATAACTAAGAGAACTATGAGAAGGTATCCAGCAGAAAGTAATACCAGTGCCTCTTAAAGATAAATTATGAATCAAGTGACTTATTTCCAGAATCATTTCTGGTCTTGTTTGTAATTTTGATAATTCAAGAGCCTGAAGTACTGATTTTGAATCAACGCAAAGAAGTATCTGAAAAATTGTCCTAGGAAGACTTATCAGAAAGTTTAAAGCCATTAATATTGCAAAGAGTTCAGCTGTAAAGATAGATTTATCAAGTCCTATGTAGAAAGATTTTTCAATTTTGAGAGCAGGTATTAAAAACGCTGAGCCTGCTTTTCTTTCAATTACTGACCCATCAGTGTAAATTTTCAAATTATCAAAATATACGTCGTCTATAATAATAATAATAATAATAATAGTGCATTTATAGAGCGCTTTCCGAAACCTCAAAGCGCTTTACATCAGTAAACCATACATATATAAACCAAATAACAGGCTACAATACAAACAAACTCATCAAAAACTATCCACAGGAAATCAACAACCACACAGACACACCAAATAATCTCTCTCCCTCTCACCCCCTCCCCGCCCACCCCTCTCCCCCCATTTTCAAACACACACACAACACCCACACACACACAGCCACACATCACACACACACGCACACACACACACACACACACACACACACACACACACACACACACACACACACTGGCATACACCCCATTGTGCACAATTTCATCCAGAATGTCAAGCAGGATCAACCCACTAGCCAAAATCAGGAAAAACACTGTTTAAAGAAGTAAGTTTTTAAACTTGTTTTGAAAGATGGTAGAGTTTTAGAGTGGCGGACGGACTGAGGCAACAAGTTCCATGTCTGAACAGCAAAAACTGCAAAGGCTCTACCACCGTGAGTTTCTCTGTTATATTTTGGCACACGAAACTTCTTGTCATCCACAGAAGAGCGGAGTGATCGAGAAGGTACGTAGACAGTCAAGAGTTCAGAGAGATAGTCAGGAGCAGTTCCAGAAATGATGTGATAACAAAGGCAGCAAATCTTGTATTTTATTCTTTGTTCAACCGGGAGCCAGTGCAGTGTCTGAAACAGGGGTGTGCAGTGCTGTGACCTACGTGCCTTGAAGATGAGTTTAGCTGCAGAGTTCTGAACTTGTTGCAAATGTTTGAGATGTTTCTGAGGGCAACCCGCAAGGAGTGAATTGCAATAATCTAACCTAGACAGAATGCATGCAGTAACTAACGTCTTGGTTGCGTCTAATGTAAGGTAGTGTCTAATAGAATTAATGCGTCTAAGTTCGATGTATGCAGCCTGACATGTTTTGATGATGTGCTGGTGCATGGAGAGATTATGGTCAAAGACAAAACCGAGGTCACGAACGCAATCAGAAAAAGCAATAGCGGTATTACCGACAGTAATAGTGGAAGGCAGAAAAGAAAGATCTGCAGGCAATGGAGAAACAAGAAGGGCTTCAGTCTTGTCATCATTCAACTTAAGTCGATTTTCATACATCCAGGATTTTACTTCAGAAACGCAGTTCTAAAGAGACTGAACTAGATGATCGTAGTTAGAAGGAGAATCAGTATGATTGAGCTGGGTATCGTCCGCATACATTTCATGACGGATGGAATGTGAGTCAATAAGGTGGGTCAGAGGAGAAGTATACAATATGAAAAGCACAGGACCCAGAACAGAGCCTTGAGGCACGCCAAAATCCAAAGGCAGCTCAGAAGATTTGTTTCCGTCGACAAGTACGGTTTGCTTTCTTTCTGAAAGATAAGATCGAAACCAGTGTAAAGCAGATTTTTGAATTCCAAAGTTGTTTTCCAAACGGGAAAGCAAAATTTCATGGTCAATAGTATCGAAAGCAGCTGAAAGATCCAAAAGGAGAAGAATAGAAATTTTGTTTTGATCCAGGGAGGTCAAAAGATCATTGAGAATACGAAGCAGAACAGTTTCTGTGCTGTGCCCTGGCCTGTAAGCGGATTGGTGAGGACTAAGGAGGTTATGGGATGAGAGATGGGAGAAAGCTGGTCTAGAATCAGACGTTCAAGCAGTTTAGAAAGAAATGGAAGATTGGAAATCGGTCTGTAATTTTTCAGGTCATTTTTGTTGAGGTTAGATTTTTTCAGCATGGGCTTAACAATGGCAGTCTTAAATTCACGGGGAACAATTCCAGTGGTAATAGACTGATTCATGATGTTTGTAATGGTCGGCAAGAGAAGATCCACATGTTGAAAGAGAAGTTTGGTTGGAATGGGATCAAGTTCACATGATTTAGGGGGAGTCTTAAGAATGGTCTTCCGGACAAGGTCTTCAGAAACTGGAATGAAATTTACAAGTGGTGAGCCAGAAAACGACACAGTGTTTGAACCAGTACTTTGAAATGGTGGAAAACTGTCACGGATCTTGAGAATTTTCTTATGGAAAAAATCGGCAAAAATGTGTGGGAGCAGTTTGACATCGGACACAGTGGGAAGAGACACAGGTTTGATTTTTCCAAGAAGCGAGGACATATTGTGAAAGAGTTGTTTACAAGTGGTAGAACTGGACACTAGCGAAGAATAAAAAGCTGTTTTCGCGTCGTGTACGCAATCTGCAACCGTTTGCTTTGCTGCGTCATAGATTTGTTTGTGTACTGTTAACCGTGATGACTGCCAACAGCGCTCGGCACGCCTACGCTCTCTCTTCAGCTGACGAAGCTGATCAGCGACAGCGCCGTACCACGGGGTAGGCTTTCCGTCCCGGACTTTTCGTTGACGTACAGGCGCATGCTTGTCAAAAACAGCGGCAAGGGAACTGTTCAAATCGGACACTGACATAACGGTGGTCACAGACTGAGAAAGATCATCAGCGAACTTGTCTTGGTCAATTTTACTAATAGAGCGAGTGGACACAAGCTTTGCTTTACGTTTAGGCTTTTCAGCTGCTAGATAAGACAAAATTGAAAAATTATGACATTTAACCTGACTTGCCAGTAAGTTTCTATTGTCTCCTTTTTTTAAATTAGTGTGGTGTACGTCAAATCGTGCTCTTTGGAGTTCCCAACTGGGTACTGGCGAAAAGGAAGGTCGTATAGATACAGGATCTACGTCTAGATCAATTCCTGAGCCTTTCATGACGTCAGATGTGTATGTTGCAAGTGTGACCTGTGAAGATATTGATTTAGCTCGTTTTGGAAAGTCGGTATCTGATCTCAGTTTAATTTCTGTTTCTGAGATGTTTTCTACGGTGGTGATTCTTAACAAAAATTTAGTAGAAGCGACTTTCCTTTGCTCATCAAGTGGCAACAGTTTGATTTCATTATATGTCCGAAGACAGGAAGCATGCATTGGAAGACCCAGTGCAAGTTTGAAATCTTTACAATCTATGCTCTGCAGTTTTTTTAGTAAGTGTTTCGGTGCACTGAAGAAGATTTCTTGAGCATAGGTTCATTTAGATCTAACAAGCGATTTACAAAGATGAACAAGTGTTGATGAATCTTGACCCCATGTCTGTTTGCGAACTATTTTTAAGAAATTTAAACTTTTTTGAGTTTTGGTTAATAAGTATTCAATATGCTGATTCCAAGATAATTTTGCTGTAAGGAAAACTCCTAAGAATTTAAT